>LR753556.1:229880-245546 GCA_902729485.2 Mus minutoides
AGAGAGAGAGAGAGAGAGAGAGCAAAGCAGTGAGATTCCTCAATATCACTGAGAAGAAGAACTAGTGATCCCACTCACTATATTGAAGAGAGCTCCCACATAAGAAGACATTAGTATCCAGGAAATAAATTCATCATATAGTAAATGTCTGAATCAAGCTTGAAAGCAAGTCTTGAAATTATAAAACATAACTACATGATAACCATAAGTCACAGCTACACAAAGGTTGCTTAGTTTATGTATCATTTGCAAAACATTTGCAAACATGAAGGTTAAAAGGTAAAAGTTTGTTAATAAATCTATTTGAAATTCATCAACAAAATCATAACAAGGGTGGGGGATATAGCCCTGAGCTCAATGCCAGAAAGAAAGATGGAGAGAAAAAAGAAATAGACAACTGAAAAAAATAAGCCATCATAGCCAATATGTCAGTCTAATTCACATAAATCTAGTCAAAAAGAATATGAAATAGTTCAAATATCCACAGCAACAGTAGTTATATTTGTGGTAAGGATAGGGCACAAAATACATACATTTGGAAATTAATAACTTAAGTATTTTCAGCTTTGGTTATTTATCAGCACAAAATACATACATTTGGAAATTAATAACTTAAGTATTTTCAGCTTTGGTTATTTATCAGCCTTCATGTTCCTTAAAGAAACATATTTATATCAGCAGGTTTCCCAAATATTTGAATCTCTAAGATCAACATTCCCTGTTTTCACCAACAGAAGAAGCTACCATATCTAACAGGTATAAATCAAGTGTGTAAACATGTTTTATTTGTATATTCTGGGTGTCGAATTCCCTAGTTACATGGCCAATTGAAAAACTATTTATTGAAATTCCACACGCAGTTATTAGTCCTATTTTTCAAATCAACATTTACTATTATCAAAATTCAAAGCTAATAAAATTAAAAACCATTGTTATCTACTGCAATAGCTAGTGTTTTAATGTATGCATAAGAATACACATGTTTATTATAGTTCTTGTGTAGCCAGGGTCCAAGGCCTGAGGGTTCTCCATAATAGCAACACAGTATGTTTTAAGAATCATATCAGTTGTTCCCATGTTAATGTTTACTTCTAAGTACTTAAATAGTGGTTAGGTGTTATCACCTCTTTTTTTTTTTCCTTTGGTTTTTGGTTTTGGTTTTGGGGGAGCTTTTTGGTATTCAGAAGATGAACCCCAAACCATGCTGGGGGCAGTTGTTTATTTCGTTTTGCTTTTGGTTTTAGGAAAACTAAACTCTGGAATGGGCAAAGATCATAGAAAATCTATGATAAAATTGAAATCTGAAGCCAGTTTTGCACATATCCTTTTAACTACAACACAATGTAAGATCCGATTGCAGTATCATTTTCAATTAAAAATATATGAGATAAAATAAATACAAACTCATTCCTGAAATATTATCAAAAGATTTAACCTTCATTTTTTTACAAATTGGTCTACTTAACGAGTATTGGAATTCTCAAATACCAAATTCCTAGTCACCATTTCCAATCTCCACTGTTAAGGAAAAAGGGTAGACTTGGGAAGGGAAAAAAAAGGAAAAGAGAAACACAGAATGTCAGTGCTTCCCAACTAAAAACACATAACCCACCCACTCAGCCAAAGGTTAAGTCATTTAGTCAAGTTCAAAGATCTTCAAAGACTTCTTAGATCCAGATAAGCCCATATGTTACCAAAATTCTGTGAAAAAGCTATTACTTTCCAGTCTGCTTCTCATGTTTAAGATACAGGACACACAGATGCTTGGCGTCACTCATCAGTCTTCCTAAAATTTCACGCTGGCTAATCAAGCTCCACCAATAACTTTCTACCAAAACCCCTAGAAGTGCCTTTATGCTATCAGTGCCCGGCTCGCCTGTTAAATCTGAGCATAACCATAAAAGAACATTCAGTTACTGTACAATACGTGTTAATTTGCTAATTTCTTCACAGGTAATCAATTAAAATGTAAAATATTGAATAAAATTAGTTGCACTAAATTTAACAGCTGCTCCATAAGCATAATTAGTTTCACAAGGGCCATATGTACTCTGAACAGAGAAAGAGTTGAAACAAATAGACAGATTTTAAACAAGTTTGAGAAAATCTGCATTTAATTAGCAGGTGGGCACTACAACTGCATAACGTTTTTATACATTTATATTTATGAAGTGACAGAAGATCTAAAGGCTTTTTAAAACGGCGTTTATTGTTTGAATGGGAACTGTTTTGCTGCATGCTAAAGTGATTTAACTCCTTATAGCTCTGCTTTGAAAAAAATCATAAATGGTGAAAGAAAACATGTGGAAAACTGTAAAACTAGAAAGAATTCACGACAAAAAACAGATACACATACCATAACTAAAAGGAAACTACACTTAATTAAATGTATACTACATCTGGAATATCAGCCTAATAAAACGTGAAACTATTAATTTTCATTGTTCTAAAGGAAATGAGGTCAGTGTCATTTAATAATTCCCCCAATTACACCGGACTAACTCCTTGAACTGTATGTTCTGGACACTATTTAATCTCAAAATGCTACATTCTTTACAATAGCCTTACCTTAACTTTGAATAAAGGCATTTAAATTACAAAGGGGTAAAGAAATAGAGTCAATAAATGAAAATTTTTACCAGCTGGTAGCTACTAGCATTATATTCTAAACCTTAAGGCTTTCAGATGAAGTTTGTCATAGATGTCCAGGAGAATGAGAACACTCTCTATAGCACCAAAATCACTTTAAAAACAACAAAAAACCCATTATTGTAAAAATTAAAATGATGTATACATCACAAATAATCTCATTATAATTAACTATATTTATTGTTATTAACTGTAAGTATATAAGTCTTTTTCAAAGATAAAATGTTTTCTTTCTTAACAGAGTAATAACTTTTCTTGAAGAAAATGAAACCTCCACCACACACACACACACACACACACACACACACACACACACACACACACTCGAAACAGAATAATGAAGCCAGTTACTGCATTATCAGTCAATACAAAAATGAAAGAAATTCCTAGATTGTTTGAGATGGAAAGGAGGGAAAACACTGAGTACTTATCAACTAAACTAGTACCTTGAAAGTTCATTATTTTTCCACTTAACCAAATAAATAGTGGAAATTAGTCTATTTCAGCATTAAAGATAGTGAGCTACTTTCTTTAAATAAGAATGTAGATGTGTGCAAGGGTAAACAATTAAGCACCAAGTTTTGTTCTGTTATCTTATTTTGAAATTAAAAGCTATCAATTTAATATGCTTTGTAATATGCAGAAACTAAGCCTATAAATTAAATTATTGCATTCATGAAATCTATGAATCAGAACACTGAAATAATAAATACAGCTATGCAATCAAACTCTAATATTTTAAAACTAATTCAGTAATTTCTTCATAGTCAAAACAAAAAAAATAATTCTCCAATAAATAAATGTTATATTTATAAATTTTATCATACAATACTAACAATATGCTAGCCAGCTGTGGTGCTGCACACTTTCATTCTAGCACTGGGGAGGCAGAGGCAGGGGACTCTCTGAGTTCGAAGCTAGCTAGCTTGGCCTACAGAACAAGTCAAGAGCAACACAGAGAAAACTTGTCTTGAAAAAAACAAACAAATAGAACAACAATTAGAACAAAGACTATCAATACAAGTTTTACTAGAAAAAAAAAAACTCCTTTAAATTTATCTATACAAAACCCAATTAACATCTTTAAGAAAAGAACATATTCTGTACAGACTGAATAGTTTACAAGTCAGAGTACTATCTGCATGATTTTTAGATATGATTTTCAATTACTTTCTCATTGTTTTTTGCTTCTACTCCAAATCTATCAATAGTCTTAAATTGTTTATGTCAATATTTTAGTTGGAGTAATAAAGTGCTTTCATAGCAATAAAATAAATTGGAGAAAGTGAGAGACCCTAGGCATGAATTATCTCAAAGATCACCATATTTCATAAAAAAAAAAAAACTCAGATTATCACAGTATTTCTGTACAGTGTATGCTTGGGTACAAGAGAAAGGAATAGTTGAAATCAGAGAACACATTAATATATTCCTTAATTTGATGTGAGTACTTTAAAATTAATTTTAACTTTTTTTAAAAAGTCATAATAGGAAGTACAACAGGTTTTTAAATGAAACAATGCCAGTGACTTTCAACTCTTGGTTCATATTTTTAAAAAGTTCAGACAAGTAGCAATGAATATCTTAGTTTAAAATACCCTAAATAATTGATTGAAAATTAAGAAGTCATATTTCTTTTGTATTTATGCCTTCTCTTTACCCTGCACGACATCAGAGTGAGCTAATAAAGATAATCTTAAATTAAAACTCAAGATACAGTATGAATAAATGATTTTTTACTACTGGAAGAATCAATGACACCCTCCCTCCCCCATCAACAAACTGGGACACCATTAAAACAGCAGCATGTATGGATTATTTGCTACAGTAAAGGCAATACTATTCCTGCATTAAACTTACTGGTTTTGTTTTTGTTGTTTTTTACTTTATGTAACTTCTTTTATCAGCACTGCCCTGAATTTCTCTAGTAAAAGTGGTTTAAATGTGTAATTTTATATAATTATAACCATGCTTATCTCCAACTAGAATTTTCATTTTAAAATAAGAATAAGACTTTAGAAATCATAACTTCCTAAATAATCAAATTTCCAACAAACTGCCTATAAGTTCAGTAGAATATCAATTTATACTAACAATACAAAGATATTTCTTTCTTTTTTTAAACAGTGATCAGGGCCAGCAATACACCTCAGCTGGGAAAGGTCTTTACAGCATGAAGCACAGTCTTGGCAAAGGGGTTCCTACAAAAAAGGTTTCCATACAACTCCAATGTAGTTTAGTTTCCATCACTACTTGGGTCACATTAACTCTGGAAATTCAATATTGCCCTAAGTTCTCAATTCAGTCCTGAGTAAGCCAGAAAGCCCAGAATCCCAAGCCCTGGAAAGGGCCTAAAGGCACACACAATGCCTGAAATCTTCAAGAGGTCTAACCTGGCAGGTGAGTGAGTTAGGAAGGGAGGAAAATAAAGCTATACTCTCTGGCTGACTTAAGGCCAGTGTGAACCCCAGCTGGAGAGTGTCCCTAGCACCTGAGAAAAGGGACCCATAAAATTACTATAGCTGTGTTCATTAAGTGTCAGTTTTATGTTTGACATTGTGAACTTCACAAATGATTTGTGACCAACATAAAATCCAGAAGACTGAAACACATCTGACATCTTTCTGCCTCCCAGCCTTTGAATTAGCTCTTCCTACTTTGCTAGCATGGTTCCCCAGATATCTCAGATCCCATAGCCTCCTTCCAGCCCTTGCCTAAATACCCTTTCCTCATTAAGCTGTCATTCCTACCATGTTAATAGACTTCAGGGGATGAAGAAAAGATGACGTGTTCTGTGTGAGACCACGAATGCCCTAACATAAATAACAAATAGGAACGAGTGTGAGGAGTTCTTCTGACTGTGTTATCAAATAAATTGTTTACATAGGGTTTATGGATTTTACCCCGAAGATTGTTTTCTATAAGTTTATAAGTAAAATTTATTCATTTAAGTACATGAGCACTCCCAATTTCTATCCTGTCTCTTAAAGTCTAAAGTATATAATTTTTTCCGTAATACATTTAAATACTGAAGTGATTTTTTTTCTATGAACAATGAACATCTTAATGTATATTAGAAACTAATGTGCATTCTTTGTTCTTACCAGTAAATAAGCATGACTACAATTAACAGTATAGCACTGTAAGTTATTTGGGTTCAAATTTAATTGTTCCGAATTATCTAACAACAGCTAAGAAAACTCATAAAGTAAATTTTAACACAATGAACTTTTTCCTAATTTTTCTATAAAATATGTGTATATATATTATCTTTATAATATATATAAATATAAATACACACACACACACACACACACACACACACACAGGAGTGACCTAGTGTACAAACTGCTTTGCCACATACTATAACTTCTGGGATCACTGCTCCCTTACAAAATACAATTTTTCCCCAGACCACAAAAATTATTCTAATGTGTTTACAACTATAACTCTAATATATATATATATATATATATATATATATATATATATATATATATATATATATTATAAAGTTCCAACGACTATAGCTAACAAGCCACATGTACCAAATTCATTTTCTACCTTTGTCCCCTGAGCCCTGACTACTCTAGTATTCCTCAATAGAGCAAAAGAAAGCATTTTTAAAAACTTTCAATGCCGGAAATTATTTTAGAATTAACTGTTGAATAATGGCCACTCCTGGCCACTCATTAGTTACTGGAAAAGTTTGAGGATTATATAAATGTGGGTCAGAGATGTGGTACACTCCCTTATTCCCAGCACTCAGGGGTCAGAGGCATATGTGTATCTCAGTGAGTTTGGGATCAATCTCTTCTACATAGTGAGTCTCAGGCCAGCCAGAGCCATATTGTGACACCTTGTCTCAAAAAAAAAAAAAAAAAATTCCTACTGGTGTGAGGTAGAATCTCAGGGTTGTTTTGATCTGCATTTCCCTGATGATTAAGGATGTTGAACATTTTTTCAAGGGCTTCTCAGCCATTCGGTATTCCTCAGTTGAGAATTCTTTGTTTAACTCTGTGCCCCACTTTTTAATGGGGATATTTGATTTTCTGGTGTCCACCTTCTTGAGTTCTTTATATATTGGATATCAGTCCCCTATCTGATTTTGGATTAGTAAAGATCCTTTCCCAATCGGTTGGTGGCCCTTTTGTCTTGTTGACAGTATCTTTTGCCTTACAGAACCTTTGCAACTTTATGAGGTCCCATTTGTCAATTCTTAATCTTACAGCACAAGCCTTTGCTGTTTTCTTCAGGAATTTTTCCCCAGTGCCCATATCTTCGAGGCTTTTCCCCACTTTCTCCTCTATAAGTTTCAGTGTCTCTGGTTTTATGTGGAGGTCCTTCAACCACTTAGACTTGACCTTAGTACAAGGAGATAAGAATGGATCAATTCCCAGTCTTCTACATGATAGCTACCAGTTGGGCCAGCACCATTTGTTGAAAAGGCTGTCTTTTTTCCACTGGATAGTTTTAGCTCCCTTGTCAAAGATCAGGTGAGCATAGGTGTGTGGATTCCTTTCTGGGTCTTCGATCCTATTCCATTGATCTACCTGTCTGTTGCTGTACCAGTACCATGCAGTTTTTGTTACGATTGCTCTGTAGTACNTCACAGTCAGATATTAGATGGAACACAGGGTTCCCAAAGAAGGAGCTAGAGAAAGTACCCAAGGAGCTGAAGGGGTCTTCAACCCTATAGGTGGAAGAATAACATGAACTAACTAGTACCCCCTGAGCTCATGTCTCTAGCTGCATATATAGAAGAGGATGGCCTAGTTGGCCATCATTGGAAAGAGAGGCCCCTTGGTTATGCAGACTTTATATGCCCCAGTACAGGGGAACGCCAGGGCCAAGATGTGGGAGCGGGAGGGTAGGGGAGCAGGGCCGGGAGGGGGGAGGGTATAGGGAACTTTCTGGATAACACTTGAAATGTAAATGAAGAAGTTATCTAATAAATATTGGGAAAAAAATTCCTGCATATATCTACAGAGAAAGGAAGAGAGGGGTAGAGGTGTGTGTGTCTGTGTGTGTGAGAGAGAGAGAGTGTGAGAGAGAAAGAGAGACTAAACCTTATATTTTCTATAAATATTAGCACAAAGAGAACAATAGGCTTGAAGATATAAGAAAATAGAAAAAATTCAAAATTCAATTTTTGGCAAAGAGTTCTTGTAAATGACACCAAAACCCTAATATGTAAAAGAAAAATTAAGAAAATAAAACTTTATCAAAAGCTAAAACTTTTGCTCTAGAAAGGATTCTGCAGACAGTGGTTGTAGTGGAAATGGGTACAGAAGGAATCAGTTGAGTGGAAGACAGAGGGAAGAGTACTGGGAGAGGCAGATGGAAAGAAAGAGTGAGCATCTCTGGGATAAGCTAGAAACCTAAACAGAAACTCCCAGGAATAGATGAAGGTAACCCTAGCCAAGACTTCCTAACGCTGGGGAATATGGAGCCTGAAATGTACATTTCCTGTAACCAGGCAAGACTTCCAGTGGAGGGATTGGAACACCAACCCAGCTATAAAAACCTTCAACCTACAATATGTCCTGCCTACAAGATGTGCTGGAGTAAAGATGGCATATAAATTGTGGAAGTGTCCAACCAGTGACTGATAGCTTGAGACCCATGCCATGAGAGTAAGCCCACCCTTGACACTGCCCAGAGAGCCAGGAACCAGAGGCTGGATATCCCAGAGACCCAAGATAGAACTGAACACAAATAGAAAAAGAAAGTCAAAGAAATGATTCCTAATGACATTCTGCTATACTTGTAGCTTGGCATCTGCTGTGGTTTGCCTTGGTGATGTTTGTATTTTGATGCTAATCCTGTCCCCAAGGAGGGTTCATATATTCAGATGATTCCATGTGAACCCTGTTCCCCATTTTATCTGGTCAAATAAAGGCTAGAGCCTGTAATTGGGCAGTGGAAGAAAAAAGGTGAGGCTGGACATTTTAGAGAAGGAAGAGGAAGGAAGAAAGGAGAAGATGAGACAGAGGAAGATGGAGGAAGAGGAGGTAGATAATGGAGCAGGACACGTGGCCTGGAAGTGCCACAAGTAGCAAGGGATCTCATAGCTGAGGAATAGAGTAGTGTAGTGGTATACATATGCCCAATCTAGGCATGCAACTTATAAATATTAAAAAAAAAAAGAAGGATGAAAAGACAAGCTATGACTGAAAGTAAGTATTTGGTAGCCACCCATTGCAAAGTGGAGTTGCTTGCCAATGTTCTTAAGCTTCTCAGAAGCTAAAACAGGACGACTGCTGAAACCTAGTAGTTTGAAGCCAGTCTGGAATAAGACCTGAAATAATAACAATTAAAATCAAAAAGGATTATTAAAACTCAAAAAATACATGCCAACAGCTAACTACTGAGGACCTAAGAATGGTTTATATCTAGGTGAGTCCTTAGATATAGGGGTCCCATAGATCCTACTCCTACCCCTAACATCACAGGTTATATCCAAAGCTATTGGTTAGTCTTCACAACCTGATGTTAAGGCTATATTACTGATGACATAACTAACTTATGTTATCAAGCATGGAGACAACGAGCTTCATCCAACTAGAATCTTCATCCCTACTGACTGGCACTTATAGTCCTATAGTGCTAGAAAGTACTTAGCACGTAAAGTAATCATCAATATTACCTAATTATAAACCGTGGAATTCACAACTAAAACCGGCCTACAAGATCACTGGTACAATAGTGGCACAAATGTTATGGGAGTCACCAATAACTTTTAGAAATTGGATCTATGGGACACGCAATGAGATGAGACCCATATCTAACACTGCTAAAGAGGCCAAGACCCTAAGACTAGATAATAAAGCAAGAAATATATTACAGCTCTTGTTCCCCTCTCTCTTGGGCTCTTCCCTTCTTGCTCCTTGTCTCCTCACCCTTCACCCCTCCCTTCCCCATTCCCTTCCCTCTCTCTCCACGTGCTCATGGCCATGGCTGGCTTCCATTCATCTCTACTCTCTCTCCCTCTCTGTGCCTTTCTCTGCCTCTACTACCCTCTTAGCTCCCCTCTCCATGCCCTGAATAAATTCTATTCTACACTAGAAAGAAAGAAAGAAAGAAAGAAAGAAAGAAAGAAAGAAAGAAAGAAAGAAAGAACCAAAAAAAAACTTCAGTAACCAAGAAAAGAGGAAATCTAAAGATCAGTGAGATGATAAAACATTTAAGCAAAATTTAAAATTTGACCGAACGAGCATATGAACAAGATTCAACTAAGATCTAAAAATATGTTAAGATATAGGCATAATATTATAAAAACTGGCTATCTACAAGATCATAGAGAATTCTTTACATATTTTAGAAGATTGAGAGTACCTTGACTATGTTCTCTGATCAAAGAACCAGAAGTAAATTATGCTAGAAAACAATAAAGACAAAGATAACTAAAAAATAAAATCACTTTGTGTTTGGAAATTTCTAAATGCATTTGTAGTTAATTCTCAAAGAAATCATAATGGAAACTCAAAAGTAATCTTAAACAAATGATAATGAAAACACCACATGAAACTCACAGGACAGGGAGACTAAATTGTGCTGACAGAAAACTCTGTCCATACACTAACATCCATTCCAAGAATTTATTTAAACATGTATGACAAATTAAATTTAAAGAAAAGAATAGTAGAATCAGGGTAGAATCTACAGTTTAGCAGCATTCATAAGACACTGGATTTGATACCTAATGCTACCAAAACAATAGAGGAAAACAAAAACAAAAACAAAACAACTAAAGCAAAAATTGGTGATGAGAAAGTAAGAGAAAGAGCAGTAAAACCAACAGTTACTACTCTGGGAAGATTTTTAAGATTAATCAGTTTTGTGTTAGAAAGATGACACAGTTGGTACAGATGCTTTGCTGCCAATACATAGGATCATATGGTAGAAACCAACAGCTGATTCCTGTAAACTGTCTTCCATTGGTTTGCTCTGGCACTTGACAGCCTGCGCGTACACACACACACACACACACACACATTAACTAAACAATGCAATATTTAAAAACAAAATCAAAAACCAAGACGATTTGCTTTCATCTGCAGCACCATCTTCCAGTAACACCAAAATGAGAAGAAACACAAACGCAACAGGGAGGAACAACCTTGTGTGTTTCCTAGGCCTTTTAGGAAACATGGAGTTGTTTCTTTGGCCATGTACATGAGAATCTATGAGAAGACTGATATTATAGACGTCAAGAATATGGGACACTGTTCTAAAAGAATGCTTCATATGCATTGTCATGGCAAACCAGGAAGGGTTATTTACATCACCCAGCCACTTCATCCTGTATGCCACTGGCATCACTGTACACCAGAAGTTATGGGTAAAAGTCTCCCAAGACAATGAATCTGTGGCTTGTACTCTGTGAGTCACACAGCTTCCTGAAATGGGTGAGGAAAAAAGGAAGCTAAAGGGGAAGGCACTGGAGTTCAACTAAAGAGCCAGGCTGCTCCAGCCACAGTAGACAGAATCACACTGAGGACCAATGGAAGGCATTCAAGCTGCTGGAGCCCATTTCCCGGGAATCCATGGCTTAATTGTACAAAAAGAAATAAAGTTCATAGAATGATTTTTAAAAACATATTCAAATAAGTACTAACAACAGAGAAAAGATTATCAAAACAGAATCTATAGACATAAAAACAAAAGCAGAAAAAAAATCCTGAAAATAAATCTGAAAACTTAAATATATAACTTGCAACTAACACATAGTAAAAACAGAAATTTTAATGTCAATTATTGCCATATAGATTTATAGACTCAATGAAATCCTAATGATAAACTAGCTTCCTGCACCTGTCTCCAAAGTAAGCCATGCCTTCCAGCCATGAGAGCTCCACTTCTCTGGAACTGCAGACTACAATAAAGCCTTTGTAGGTTAGCATAGCAATGGAAGAGTAAATAAAACACCATGTTTGGTGCAGTTACTCAGGAGGCTGAGGAAGAAAGATCAAGACCGGCCTGGGTTAACTTGGCAAGATCCTGTCTCAAACATAAAAGGTTTGGGGATTGGTTGGTTGGTTGGTTGGTTTGGAGTGGTTTTTGGTATTTTCAGTCAGGATCTTATATTGCCCAGACTAATCTCAAGTTTCTTATGTATTCTGAACATTTAGAAGACTTCTAGCATGAGTTCAGTCATCAAAACTAACCCCCCAAAAGAAGAAATGAACCACATACCTCACTCATAAAATAATAATAATAATTCAAGATTTATGAGTTAAAGAGAAAAAGTTTCTAAACAGGTTCTCCTCACAATCTTGAGTTCAGAAATAACTTCTTAAACAAACTCAGACACACACACACACACACACACACACACACACACTATAATAAACTAACCAAAACCAACTTTGAAATTAAGGACAATTAAAAGACAATATAATACATCTGAAATAATATATTTTAAAAGGCTTATAATTAGAATGCATTTTTAAAACTTAAAAACTCATATGAGACTCACTGGGCCTTTAATCCCAGCTCTCAGGAGGCAAAGTCAAGTAGATCTCTGTGAGTTCAAAGCCAGTATGGTCTACATAGTGAATTCTAGGACAGCCAAAGCTACAGAGATACCCTGTCTCAAAAAATAAAAATACAAAACAAAGCAAAACAAAACAAAACAAAAACTCTTATGAATCCTTAATAAGCCAAGTGAGTATAAAATTAGAACAGTGACTACAAACACACACACACACACACACACACACACACACACACACTCATACACATACCCATACACACAACTACTATCTTCTAGAGATTTATTGAAACAAGCATTTCACTTTTTAAAAATTCTAAATGATCAACTAAAACATGAAAATATTTAACTTCATTAGTTAATTACTAGGAATATACACTTAAGACTGAAAGAATATTATCATAGATCCAGCAATATGGTTGAAGTTAAAATAGCTAACAACATCAGATGCCTGTAGGGATGTAGGAGGGTGCAGGGAAGTCTCAGGCATCACTGGTGGGAACTAAGATGCAAAATTTTACACATGTAGAAAAAGATTTCAGTACTGTTTTTAGTAACACCGAGATGCAAACAATCCATGGTGCACCAGTCACACAGTCACACAGTTTAACTATGACATATTTATACTGTAAAATACACAACAACATTGAACCAGGACTACGTGACATAAATGAATCTCATGTTGGGCAAATGAAAGCAGAAAAAAAAATCCACACTAAAGCCAGATGTGATGGCACATGAATGTCATCTGAACATTTAGAAGGATGAGCAAAAGAATGGAGAATTCAAAGGTAGCCTGAAATTACACAGAAAGATCCTCTATCAAGTCAGAACAATATTATACAGTTAATGAGTCTACTTGCAGGTGTAAGTTTAAACAGTAACCCTGTATTAAGGCTACTGGGGAGATGTGAGAAGAGTGAGGGAGAGAAGATGCTTGAACAGGTGCTCACTCTGCTAACCACTACAGCTTCCTACATTTATCCACTGCCTGACACTTCACTAAGATGTTTTAAATAAATAAAGAGAAGTCACTTGCCTCACTTATTGGTTTGGACACGTCTCTGAAATACCTTCCAGGATACTATGACTAGTTCAATTTTAAATTTAATGTCTTTCTGATTACTCATTTCATCTTAAATCTGAAAGTTTAGGTCATTTAAAAGTAAATAAATCATCCCTTAAATAGCTATCAAAGGCCAAGCATTGAGTCGAGATTTGTAATTGCTGCAATCCCAATAATAAAACTATCTTGTTTTTTTTCATTTTTAATAGCTTTGTTCAGATATAGTTTAAATGTCATAAAATTCACCCATTTCATGTACACAATTGAATTGCTGTGTATAAAGATACCAATACTGTAACCAGTAATACCTGTCAGTGTTTAGAACATTTGTATTATCCCAGGTGACTCCTCATATTCATATACTATCAATCACTAATCCCATCCTCTGTCTGTATATGCCTGCCGTTTCTGGACATTCTATACACGGAAGAGTGAAGTGTGTGGTGTCTTTTACCTGGCTTCTTTCAGGTACCACAGTTCTTTAAGCTTGTCCACATCACAGTGCTCATCAATTCTTTGATTTCATTGCTGAGTAATATTCCACCGTATACTTACACATTATTTTATGGATGTATCAACTCAGGAGCATTTGTGAAGCTATGAGTAACCCTTCTGAGAATTCTGGTGCACAAGATTTTATAGGAATGTGTCCTTTCATTTCTATAGGGATGGCCATAAAAGAAGAACTGCTAGTGCACGTAGTAAGTTAAACTTTTATGAAGTTAAACGCCAGGAACAAATCAGGCCAAGCTTTGTAAAGAATAGAAGACCTGAAATAACAATTAAAATATAAGTAAGATTTTGATTTTATAACAAGCAAGTATAATTTTCCTTAAAAGTAAATTTCAAATTCATCTTTGATAAGTATCTTATACCTACTAACTTTGTCAAAATACCAGATTCTACACAACTAGAGAAAGTAAATAGGCTTTGCAGTATTGACTTATGATCAAATGGTCCATTTGTCCCAACCATATCAACTATGACTGTTTTCAAGTATATATAATTCATCATATAAGAGCCACAGATAAGTAACCATTGTACTTATCCAAGTCTGCAATTGTGATTCACAAATTGGAAATGATAGTGCTAGCTTTAATGCCAACTTTACATAGGCTAGAGTTATCTGAAAGTTATCTAGGGAGCCTCAACTAAGAAAAATACCTCCATATCAGCTGTAAGGCTTCAGTGCAGTAGCTGGATATAAAATTAACTCAAACAAATCAATGGCCTTTCTCTACACAAAGGATAAGAGGACTGAGAAAGAAATTAGGGAAACAACACCCTTCACAATAGTCACAAATACTATAAAATACCTTGGTGTGACTCTAACTAAGGAAGTGAAAGATCTGTATGATAAAAAATTCAAGTCTCTGAAGAAAGAAATTGAAGAAGAACTCAGAAGATGGAAAGATCTCCCATGCTCATGGATTGGCAGGATTAATATAATCAAAATGGCTATCCTGACGAAAGCAATCTACAGATTCAACGCAATCCCCATCAAAATCCCAACTCAATTCTTCACTGAGATAGAAAGGGCAGTTTGCAATTTCATCTGGAATAATAAAAAACCTAGGATAGCAAAAACTATTCTCAACAATAAAAGAACCTCTGGGACAATCACCATGCCTGACATTAAGCTGTACTACTGAGCAATTGTGATAAAAAACTGCATGGTACTGGTACAGCAACAGACAGATAGATCAATGGAATAGAATTGAAGACCCAGAAATGAATCCACACCTATGGTCACTTGATCTTTGACAAGGGAGCTAAAACCATCCAGTGGAAAAAGGACAGCATTTTCAACAAATGGTGCTGGCACAACTGGCGGTTATCATGTAGAAGAATGCGAATTGACCCATTCTTATCCCCTTGTACAAAGATTAAGTCTAAGTGGATCAAAGACCTCCACATAAAACCAGAGACACTGAAATTTATAGAGGAGAAAGTGGGGAAAACCCTCGAAGGTGTGGGCACAGGGGAAAGATTCCTAAACAGAACAGCAATGGCCTGTGCGGTCAGATCAAGAACTGACAAATGGGACCTTATGGAATTGCAAAGCTTCTGTAAGGCAAAAGACACAGTCAGCAAGACAAAAAGGCCACCAACAGATTGGGAAAGGATTTTTACCAATCCTAAATCTGATAGGGGACTAATATCCAACATCTACAAAGAGCTAAAGAAGGTGGACTCCAGAAAAACGAATAACCCCATTAAAAAGTGGGGTACAGAGCTAAACAAAGAATTCTCAATTGAGGAATTCCGAATGGCTGAGAAACATCTGAAAAAATGTTCAACATCCTTAATCATCAGGGAAATGCAAATCAAAACAACACTGAGATTCCACCTCACACCAGTCAGAATGGCTAAGATCAAAAATTCAGGTGACAGCAGATGCTGGCGAGGATGTGGAGAAAGAGGAACACTCCTCCATTGCTGGTGGGATTGCAAG
>LR754357.1:8850-64365 GCA_902729485.2 Mus minutoides
GTTGACTGTGTGCAGCTCTCCCACTCCTTTGTTCCCTTACCATTCCAAATTCCCAGTCAGCATCCAGGAGGGGACCTGACTGTCAAAGCTGAATCAGGACCCTGAAACTAGGTGACCAGGACAGGGCCCTGTCACCATCGTTAACTTCTTTCCTTAATCCCTTGTGTCAAAAGTGCGATTGGTCAACAACCCCCCCCCCCACTACCACCACACACACCCCATCGATTTGTGTTCCCATCTGTTTTAGTCAGTGTTTCTATTCCTGCACAAACATCATGACCAAGAAGTAAGTTGGAGAGGAAAGGGTTTATTCAGCTGTTCATCACCAAAGGAAGTCAGGACTGGAACTCAAGCAGGTCAGAAAGCAGGAGCTGATGCAGAAGCCATGGAGGGAGGTTCTTTACTGGCTTGCTCAGCCTGCTCTCTTACAGAACCCAAGACTACCAGCCCAGAGATGGTCCCACCCACAAGGGGCCTTTCCCCCTTGATCACTAATTGAGAAAATGCCTTACAGTTGGATCTCATGGAGGCATTTCCTCAACTGAAGCTCCTTTCTCTGTGATAACTCCAGCTGTGTCAAGTTGACACAAAACTAGCCAGTACACCATCCTATAAAAATGTCGTACAATCTCCCTTTCGGGACTCTCGGTTTAGATCCCAAACTGGCTGCCTCCCTGAGCGCTCAGAATATAAAGCTTCTATTTTTAAGCTTCCTTATCTGAAACGAGTTTTCTCCCCTTCCACCCTGAACCCAACACCAGAACACCATTGTTAGCGGTTGATGCTGAATAGTGTATAAAGGCAACATGGGCCAAAAAAGAGATGTGTGAAGAATTCCATAGGATGCTAAATATTTCCAAGATCTTGGGCTGCATTGTATTTATCTCTAAAGCTGTCCTTTATCCATGCTTTGTGAACACAGTGCTCAAAATACTAATATTTAAATGCCTGACCCTTCAATGGCTGGTCCAGGCTGCAGTCAGCCCTCTGACGTTGGCCCTATGTCCAGGGTTAGCCCGAGCAAGCAGGAAATGATGGAATTTGGAATTAGTCACAGCCTGGATCTGAGGTTCAGTTTTATCACCAAATTAGTGATGGGGTCTGAAAGATGGAGATGACCTTGGCAGAGCCTACTGTTCTCACTGCACGGGGACATTACGTTTGCACGTGATAGCAAAGGGGCTAAAAGCATTGCAGATAGGAAGGCAGTCTGGGTACTGTCAAGGCAGACCAGGCACTCGTGAAAAAAGTTGGTTATGAACCCTTTGGGTCACAAGTCAATGTCAGTGTTTTGTGTCTGTGTTTTAGGGAGCACATAGGGAAGTTATGTGGAGATTGTAGTTGGTTTTTTTGTTTGTTTGTTTTGGAGACAGTGTCTCACTGAATAGCTGGAGATGGCTGGAAACTTATTATATAAGCCAAAGCTATTCTCAGATTTTCAGCAATTCTCCCGACTCCTGTCTGGATTATAAACCAGTGTGCACCACCACACCCAGCTATCTTTGGAGTTTGATTGTTTGTTTGTTTGTTTGTTTATGTTATTTCTAGACAGGGCTTCTCTGTGTATCCCTGGACATCCTTCGGAGTTTTTAAAGGTGTATTTACCCCAGGGGAATCCAGCATAGATTTCCTAACTATGACACTTCCCAAGTGGACCCCTAGAGAGATAATTTTTCAAAATATCTCCCTTCCCTCCCAGTTGATTATGACTTATACTACTGTTGTGTGTAGGAAAGATCATTCAAAGCTATCCACTAAAATGCTTGACAACACTGGGTGCTGGGTCAACAAACTGGGAAAGATTAGTGGAGGTAGAGGGAAATTAGAAGCATGTCCTTGGACAACCACTAGGTGGCAGTAGGGTTCAGCCAAGTCCAAGCCCAGTTCATGGCTGTAGGGACTAGCTGTTTACCAGGGGAGTCTTGAATGTCCTTCTAGACTATGTCTCCTCATGGAGCAAGCTGCTAAGGTAGAGATGAGAAAGCTCTTTTACAACAAGTGGTACATTGGACTTTAAGCCATAAATGAATTTGTGTTGCCATAGAAATACAGATAGAGCCAGGTGGTGGTGGCCCATGTCTTTAATTCAATCACTTGAAAGGCAGAGGCAGGGGAATTTCTTAGTTCAAGGCAGCCTGGTCTACAAGAGTGAGTTGCAGGATAGTTGCATAGAGAAATCATGTCTGGAAAAAAATCAAGGAAAAGAAATTTAGATAGAATTACAAAACCGTTTCTTGAAATTATATGACTATATGGTGTGTGTGTGTGTGTGTGTGTGTGTGTGTGTGTGTNACTAGCTAGAATAACATCTCTTGTCATGGTAGTTTTGGTAGTGTTGTGTGTGTACACATGAGCTTCAGTATAGGTTATATACATCAGTTGGAGGAAGTCTCAGTGTTAGAGTCAGGAACCCTGTCTACCTCCTTTGAGAGAGGGTCTTTCATTGGCTTGGAATTCAGCAGTTAGGCTAGACTGGCCACCCCACGAGCCTCAAGGATTCTCTACTCTATCTGCACCTCCCAGGCACTGGCCTTACAAGGATGTGCCTATATGCCCAGCATTTTTACGTGGGTTCTGGGGGGATTGAAGTTGGTCCTTGTGCTTGTAAAGCAAGCACTTTATTATTAAGTGGCTTTTCTCCTGGCTTCCTATTAGGCCTTGTTTTGGTTTGGTTCTCTGTCATCTGTTCTTTTGATAACATGTTTGGTTTGTAGAAAAGCTACAAATATGTCTTTCCCAGTCTGAAATCTTACACTGTTTTTTGTTTGTGATGTGCAGTGGAAATCCTTTGTCACACTGCATGGCCTGACCTTCCTTTAGGAGGTAAAGATGCTGTAGATGGACACATCCAGGAAGCTGAACCATTCACTGGAGGCAGTCAGGGATTCTGTTTTTCATTAAACAAGGCTCTGGTGTTACACGTGACAGAAACTCCAGAAACTGGGTTTAACCCACTGAAGTGCACAAAATCCACTTCTGATGGACAAAGATCCAGAGAAGGCTATGGAGACGGCTGGGGTGTAGGTAGCTCAGCAGTAGGAACTTTTGCAATGTGCATAGGGCTTTGTGCCAAACCCTGACACTGTCAGAAAACAAACAAACATGATTGGCTTTGGGGATCTGGGTAGTAGGGATTCCTGGGGAGTCTTGAGTGTGTCCCATTGACTTTCCTGTGTTCACACTCTTTTCTTAGGCACCAGGTTACTAGTACAGACTATCCCTAAGGTCTTCCATGGGTTAGAATATGGAGTCAAGTTCACACTGCAAAGGAAGTTCAGGTACAACAGTCAAAAGGCCTCACGAGAACCGAGGTCTCCTGGGCCAGTCTCCTGCTGAAGCATTTTTTATATCCACTGATTCATTCAATCTGCATCATGTTTTAGTGGGAAGAGGGCAACAGACTCAGAGGTTAACAACTTTGCAAGCTCACAGAGTGGGATTCAAGCCCAGACTATCCATCTTCAGATTCCTTGATTCTCATCGCAGTTACTAATAGGACATTGCAACTTAACAGATCCCCAGACCTTAGCATAGCTGACTCCACGATGGAAGTGCCATTAGGCCATAAAACTCGGCACATGGGCAGTAATACCTGCCAAAATGAAAACAAAGCCCTCATCCATCAAAGTCCATAATTCTGGGAAAGTCTCTAATGTACTAACCTTGCCTTCTGGCTTCTGTACTTCCACTTGTGGCTAACTGTCCTTGTTAACTGAGGTGTGTCAACCCAGAACATGGTTGTTTCGTACTTAAAAGCTCACCCTAAGAAAGGCTCAGTGCTACACTGGGTTCCAAAACACTCAGTGTAGTTGCTGGCTGGCTAATAGAGACTTTCTATTGGCTTAAACCCATGTCAAATGCCTCTTCTCTGGTGGATACCCTGACCCTGCAACAGACACAACTGATTCTTTCTTTTCCTTTTCTTCTTCTTTTTTTTTTCCTGGTTTTTTTCGAGACAGGGTTTCTCTGTGTAGCCCTGGCTGTTCTGGAACTCACTCTGTAGACCAGGCTGGCCTTGAACTTAGAAATTCACCTGCCTCTGCCTCCCGAGTGCTGGGATTAAAGGTGTGCGCCACCACTGCCTGGCAACAGATTCTTTCTTATCAGGAATACTGAGTCCTTGGGAGCTGGAGGGATGGCTCAGCAGGTAAGAACTCCTGCTGTTGGACTCAGGTTTGGTTTTCAGCATTGATATCAGGTGCTCACTACCTATACTGGCTGGTTTTGTGTGTCAATTTGACACAGGCTGGAGTTATCACAGAGAAAGGAGATTCAGGTGAGGAAATGCCTCCATGAGATCCAGCTGTAAGTCATTTTCTCAATTAGTGATCAAGAGGGAAAGGCCCCTTGTGGGTGGTACCATCCCTGGGCTGATAGTTCTAGGTTCTATAAGAAAGCAAGCTGAGCCGGGCGTGGTGGTGCACGCCTTTAATCCCAGCACTCGGGAGGCAGAGGCAGGCGGATTTCTTAGTTCGAGGCCAGCCTGGTCTACAAAGTGAGTTCCAGGACAGCCAGGGCTATACAGAGAAACCCTGTCTCGAAAAAACCAAAAAAAAAAAAAAAAAAAAAAAGCAAGCTGAGCACGCCAGGGGAAGCAAGTCAGTAAGCAGCACCCGTCCATGGCCTCTGCATCAGCTCCTGCCTCCAAGTTCCTGATCAGTGTGAGTTCCTGTCCTGATTTCCTTTGGCAATGAACAATCATGTGGAAGTGTAAGCTGAATAAACCTTTTCCTCCCCAACTTGCTTCTTGGTCATGATGTTTTGTGCAGGAATAGAAACTCTGACTAAGACAATACCACTTACAACTTATAGTTCCAGAAGATCTGAGACCCTCTTTTGACCTCCTTGGGCATCTGCATGCAAATGGTGCACATACCTCAACTCAGGTAGATTAGCATACACATAAAATTACAAACAATTTTTAAAAAAGAGAACTGAGCCTGCTTACCACCATTTCATACCAACTCATAAAAACTTTCCAGTCTTTCGCTCCAACATCGTTTCTCCCATTTTGCGCCCCAGGTGCCATTCAACAATGCTTCTCCCCACAGGGTACCACTCATTTATCCTCACCAGCTCTCTCCTGTGGTTTGTGTCTCTGTCTCTCTCTCTCTTCTAGACAATGAACTCTCATCCAGGTTCTGTTTGTCTCAGAGTCCTTCACAACATGCAAAGCAGGGCCATGCCCTTAGCCAAAGCTCAGTCAATATTTGCAGGAGTGAATGAAATCTCCTTTGTAACGTTTGCTTTAACAGAGAGTGACAAGAGCTAGAACCCGGGTGGGGAGCATTGGATGTGCTTTCAATTCATCTAGATAATAATTAGACACTTTAAGTGTCAATTTGATGGGGCGCTGATTTTCTGCCTTACTAATTGATTAGTATCAAAGAGTTATCCGGCTCTTCATAGATGATAGTTAACCTAGATTGTCATCTTGATACGATATAAAGTCTCCTAAGAGCCAAGGCTCTGGGTAGAAAGGATGTCTGCAAAGATGTTTCCAGAGAGGTTTGAGAAGGGAAGACCATACTGAATGTGGGTGGTACCTCCCCATGGGCAGGGGTCTCAGGTTTTATATAAAAAAAGAACATCCACTTCTCCCTTACTCCTGACAGGACACACGTGACCAGTTGCCTAACAGCCCTGGCATCGACCTTTCTCACCATGATGGACTGTACCCTCAAACCATGAGTCGGCATGATCCTTGTTGGGGTCCAGTGTATGAAGGCGTGAAGGCATGTCTCTGTATATTCAGTTGTTAATTCTGTACCGGCAGAGAGCTAAATGCTGGCAGGATCTTGGTATTGTCATTTCTATGGCCAGTCACTGGTTTCATATTTTATAAATAGTCATTCTTCCTCACAAGCCTAGTGGTGATCTAGAATTGTATCTGATTGGCTGTAATAAAGATCTGATGGCCAACAGCTGGGCAGGAATGAGAGAGAAAGAGAGAGAGAGAGATATATGCTGGGAGAAAAAAATGAGACACAGTGGACGTAGAGGTAAACAGGCAGACCAGAACCAAGCCCAGGCAGGCAGAAAGGTAGAACTAGCCAAGTGGCAGGATTTGTTGGGTTCAGTTAGATAGCTGGTTGAGAGACTACCCTAACTAAAAGGCCTAAGCTTTAAAATACTAAAAAGTCCCCATGTCACTGGTGGGTCTGAGAAAGTCCTGCTCCAGTTGCTTTTGCTAGATGTCTTGCCTCTGAAGTACAAGTAACAGCTAAAAGTTTTGTCCAGAAACAAAGGCTCTTTTTTTCTTTTTGGGGGGTGGGGTGGAGGTGGGGGAGGTGGTGGTAGTGGTAGGAATTGAACCCAAAGCTTTGCACAGGTCAAGCAAGTGTTGTACAGCTGAGCTGCAGCAACCTGGGCTAGGTAACCAGGTCTTCGGGCTTGTTTAGCAGAGGGTGCGGCGGGCACAGGTGTTGCGGATCTTTGTGTTGGTCTGATTCCCTGTCTCACAGCACAGCTCTCACAGCACAGCTCTCACAGCACAGCTCTCACAGCACAGCTCTTTAAGTCATCAGGACTTCTCGGCCCTTCCTTTTGGCCTCAGGTAGAATTCTCCAGAGTTGGAAAAACAGCAGTAATCGCTTCTCACTCCCTGGGAGGACTTTTGGAAAACAGAGAGGGACTGGCACCAGGAGTTGTATTAATAAGGACAATTTTGAGTAACTGTTTCCAGTGTCCCAAGTGGTTGTGCTTATTTTCAGGGACCTGGGCATTTGGGAGCGCACAGCTTGATTTTTTGAGAGTGACTCCTGGAAATGAATTCACCGATTGTATTGTTTTGGATATTTTATTTGATGTCTCTGACCTGTACGTTATCACTGAGAAATGGGGATGGCGTCATGGACTTTGTAAAATAGTCAGGAGAAGTTAGCAAACTAACATCTAGGATGCTATTTTTATTTGGATTTCTCCCAAAGGTGGCTTCAAGACAAGGGCTTAAGCCAAAGTGGTTTATGTGGAAGGAGATGTTAGGAAGTAGGAATGAGGGACTAAGGGACTGTCCATGACTCTTAACTATGGCCCAACTGTGCTGGGTGGGGTGCCTATCACCAGACTCTTCATCTCCATTGGATGAGCCTGCTCTTTGGGTCCTGTTGCTCCACTCACAACCCATGAGTGCTTGTCTCCTGTGGTGAAGGAATAAGCTTGCAGGTGGAGAAGAACAAAGACCAATGGAGAAGCTTCAGATGGGAGCTTGCCGAGAACTGTATACGGCTCTAGGCAATCTCTGGCACAGCAAAATCATGTATGTGGTGGGATTTGGTGGGGGCTGCTATGGGAGCTTAGATGACGTTTTAGCACATATCTTGGAAGTCTTGGGCGGCAGGTTTGTAGGAAGGAGATGTCATGAAGAATAAATAGGGGAATAGGAGAATAAGATGAGAAAGAAAGAACATCCAAGGACCATGAAAGAGGAAGTCACTACTGGGGGTAACCTGGATTTAATCCCTTCCTGGTGACCCCTTGAGATGCTATGTAGAATATGCCTTAGAATCATAGCATCAGCAGGAAAATTGGTATCTTAGGGTTTCTATTGCTAAGAAGAAACACCATGACCTTGGCAATTCTTATGAAGAAAGAACTACTTAGAGCTGGCTTACAGTTCGGAGGTTTAGTCCATTATCATTAATGCAGATGTATGCATGCAGGCAAACATGGTGCTGGAGGAGGAACCAAGAACTCTGTCTGGATCCAAAGGCAGTAGGAAGAGAGAGAAGCCACCAGACCTGGCTTGAGCTTCTGAAACCTCAAAGCCTGCTCCCAGTGACACACTTCCTCCAACAAGGCCATACCAGGCCTTTCAACAAGGCCATGTGTAATAGTTTATACATGCTTGGCTCAGGGAGTAGCACTATTAGGAGGTGTGGCCCTGTTGGAGTAGGTGTGTCAATGTGGATGTAGGCTTAAGACCCTCATCCTAGCTGCCTGGATGCCAGTATTCTGCTAAGCAGCCTTCAGGTGAAGATGTAGAACTCTCAGCTCTGCCTGCACCATGCCTGCATGGGTGCTGCCATGTTTCTGCCTTGATGATAATGGACTGAACCTCTGAACCTGTAAGCCAGCCCCAATTAAATGTTGTCCTTATAAGAGTTGCCTTGGTCATGGTCTGTTCACAGCAGTAAACCCCTAAATAAAACACCATACCTCCTAATAGTACCACTCTCCATAGCCTATGGGGAGTATTTTTATTCAAGCCACCACAGATGGTTTAACTGGCCCACATCCCTCCCTAGGAGGATCTATCCTTCCGTCACTTGACATCGTTCTTGAACAGCTGAGTTCCAGCCTCAGCATGAGAAGGGTCCTGAGAAAGGGTTGAGTGGGAACAGCGCTGATTCAATAACAACTCTCAAGTCAGTAGTGGATGCAGCTGTCAGTTTGAGGGGCCTCTCCTTGCCCAAGGATTCTCATAATTCTTCCTTCTTCTTCTTTCTTTTACCCTCTTCCTTCCTCTTCCTTCCTCTCATTCTTTTGCCTTCTTCCCATTTCATTTCTTTCCCTTCTCCTGACCAGAGAGAACCCAGTCTTTTATTTACTAAAGCTATACCATCAAGGCTTTGACCACTGTTAATACTTTTTTTTAAAGAAATTCTTATATTTACATAAATTATAAAAATCCAGGCTATTATTCCCAACCCCTGCTCCCTTAAAGTAGAAGCTAAACACAAAGCAAAAGCACATTTCCTCATAGTGTGTGCACAGCCTGTGCTTCGTGGGTAGCTGGGCACAGCTCTTGTTGTTTCCTGGCACAGCAGACAGCGGTCTTTACTGTTTTCATGGAAGAACAGAAAGGCGACAGACTACTAAGGTTGAAATGATTTCTTACAAAGTTTCAAATGGCTCTTTTTCTTCTCTCTCTTCTCTCCCCCTTCTTTCTCTCTTTTTCCTCTTCTCTGCCCCCCCACCTCAATAAACAAAAAAAACAAAACAAAGTTTCAAATGATGCCTACTTCACTGTAGGTGTTGTCTTCTTCAATCCTTCAAGTAGCTAGGAGAGCTAACTTTTTATATGCATATATGCCATATTTTTAATTCTCTAGTCTTTGTTTGTCTTAGCCATTCCATGGCCTTGTTACTCTCCTTCTAACACTATTTGTTTCTGCATCATATATGAGCCTTCCTTCTATAAGATAAATCCATCTATTATTTCCTTGTTCTCTATAGAGTCCTTCTTTTCCTACCCATGCCTTTTCTTCTTGAGACCACTTTGGTTCTCTATCCTTGATGTCCCCAAGGTCACCCTGGCTAACTAATGTAGCAGTCATTGGACTGGAGGGTACATGTGACTCCTCATAAGTCCAAGTTCAAGGTCAAATCTCACAATGAGCAATTTCTACAAAGGACCATGTAGACTTTCAGGGCCTCTGTGGTTATGTTGTCTGATCCTTTTCCCATGGCCCTAAAAGCCAAGTGGAAGGTCTGTTCCTCTTCCTTCACAGCCTCCTGACCACCGCCATTCCTCATTCCTGAGAACCACATCTGTTTCATTTATTATGGAATGATTAGCTCTGTAATGGGGGAGGAATATTCCCTAGAAAGAGAGATTGAAAGTAAAATAGAAGAGACAGCAGATCAGCCTCAGGACAACAGTAACCATCAGCACACATGACGATCAATGGCCTGGCGATGCTCCATGGGCAGGAACTGTGTCACACCTCCCCTTACCCAGCCATGACAGACTGGCATCGATCAGATTGCCTTATTCCACCATGGTAAGCCCCTGGAGTGGGCACATATGGCCAGACTGGACATTCAAAACAGCCATCCCTCTGCTCAGTGATGGGCTTGAAGATGGGCCCATGACATAAGCTGGGCTAATGATAGACTTCCTGAGAACATTGCTTTGTACTACGTCTAGTGAGGAGAAACTTACTGCTCTTTGCCCAGATGTGGGGACTATTCTTGTGAGGAGGATACATGGGAATTCCTGAACTCTCTTGTCCCCCACTACTGGAAAGAGATTTTCTATTATATGGAGCCCTGTGTTTCACATCAGGATCCTTCATTTTCCGACAGAATGAATGTGGACAGGCCACCCAAACTCTTTGGAATTTGGTGCCCTGTCTATAGGGTAGGATGATGGGTTCTTTTCAAGGCATCTTTGCATTTCATCGTGGGTGTATATAAAATGGCTACTAGATAACAAATAATTGGTAGTTTTCCTGGTTTATTTTGATTTCGTTTCATCCTCTGGGTATCTAACTTGGAGTTGGAACTATGCTTTGTGTGCACAACTCTGGTTTTTGAACGTGAGTCCTGGCATGAGACCATGCCATGTGGGTTGCTGTCCTATGTTAGTTTTGACTTCCTCACATGACAGTTTACTTTCTGGAAGCTTCTCCTTAGGAAAAGCTGTGCCTGACTGTGCTTTTCTTGAGATAATTATTATCCACGTCATAACAATTTAGCAGTCACCCTAAAATATGGCCAAATAGAGCATGGACAGATCTTGGGAAATTGATCAAAACATCTCATTCCAATATGGCACCCCATCTGTTCTGCTTCCCACTGGTGGACCAGGCAAAATAATGAGGCTTATTTGGAAAGATTTCCCATGGTTTTCTCCATTCTTCAACACTATCTTAGCAATTTTTTTCATGTTTAGTATTAATTTTGAAACTTTTGGATTTCATAGATATCCATAATCTTCTGTCTCTCTCTGTCTCTCTGTCTCTCTCTGCCTCTCTCTCTGTCTCTGTCTCTTCCTCCCCTCTCCTGGTTTTCCATGGTCTTATTTGTATTGCTCTGGTGGTCTCTCTTCACACGATGCACACAACAGCTAGACAGATCGCTCCATGAACTTGCCTTGTGCATCTACACTCAAGTCACTCAAGTACCTAACGATAGTGAATCTGTCTGGAAAGTTATCGTACCTACTCCTGAAGGAACCTTTTTGTTGGTTATAGTCATACTTTTTTCTACTCATCACACATAAATTCTCAGTATCAAGGGAGACTCCCCAAACAAATTTGCCTTTCATATACGAGATAAAACTTATTATCACAACACTAAACTGAGAACTGGTTGATGACTGAAATTTCACTTTTTTCCCCAGCTAAGACACTGAAAAAGATTATAACTGGATCATACTAGGCATGTGTTTGGTCTTTGTAACTTCTAGTATGGAACTTGTCAGTGATACTTTCTATGGTGTGATGGCTAGTCCCCATTGTCAACTTGACTATATCTGGAGTAAGCTACAATCCAGTACTGGAGGGCACACCCAGGATCCAGATCTTGAGGCTGGAAGATACAGGCTTTTGATCTGTATCTTAAAGCATAGGGGTCATGAAAAGCTTAGAACCAGGCAAGGAAGTATATACCTATAATCCCAGGAGACACAGGCAAGTAGATCTCTGAGTTCAAAGGCAGCTTGGGACAGAACAAGTTCCAAGTAAAGAACAGTTTAGGTCCAGGCATGGTGATACACACCTTTAATCTGGACCACACCTTTTCCCGGAGGCCTTCATAAGGACAGTGGAAGAAGGAAGGCTCATTTTTCTTTGACTGCTTGCACTTACCTGCCAGCACATCTGTCGGAACCTACTTCTTCGGGATTCCAGCTTATACAGAAGGCCAGCTGAAACACCCAGCCTCATGGGACTGAGCAATTAATTGACTTCCCATTCACAGCTTCCCACTGTTGGGTTAGTTGGACTACAGACTGTAAGTCATTTCAATATTTCCCCTTAATATATAGAGACATTCTATACATTCTGTGACTCTAGAGAACCCTGACTAATACAAATGGATTACATCTACAATGCCACGTTCAATTTTTTATAACAATCCTCACGCACAGGCAACATGGCCGTTTGTAGCAGCCAGACTTCTAATTGCTGTAGCAAAGTACCTGGGAAAATGATCACAACAAGAAGGATTGGCTCTTGATCTCAGAGGTTCAGTCCATGGATGGCCAACTCTGTTGATTCTGGGTTGTGGTGAGGCAGAGTATCACATCAGAAGGGCACGAGAGAGCAAAGATGTACATCTCATGGCAGCCAGGAAGTAGAGGGAAGAACGGAAGGGAACATCACAGGTAAGGCTTTCCATGACACTAGGCAGTGACCTAGTTCCTCCCCCAAGGCCTTTTATTCCACAGTTCTACATTTCTATACCCCTGCCCCCCAATAGCCTATTCAGAGTTTGAATCTATCAATGGATCAAGTCACAACAAAGATAGTGTTCTCACAATCCAGTCCCTTCTGGTATGTATTGTAAGGAGATAGTTATCTGAATCCAGCTATCTCAGGAATAACTTCTCTGTCTTGCTGCAGGATCAAATGGAGTTCATGGTCCCAGGACCAGGAATAAACTCCTTTGTTTCTTTATCATTTTGTGTTATGGACCAAATGTCTATCTAGGATGAGGCCTGGTCACCAAGGCTCTAAGTCAAAAACCTTGAAACCAGGTGGTCAGAATAGAGCCTAATCATCAGTGTTTACCCCCTTTCTTGTGACTGGCTGTCTTAGTTAGGGTTGTACTGTTGTGAGCAGACACCATGACCAAGGCAAGTCATATAAGGACAACATTTCACTGGGGCTAGCTTACAGGTTCAGAGGTTCAGTCCATTATCATCAAGGTGGGAACATGGCAGCATCCAGGCAGGCATGGTGCAGGATAAGCTGAGAATTCCACATCTTCATCTGAAGGCTGCTAGCAGCATACTGACTTCCAGGCAGCTAGGATGTGGCTCTTCCTTGTGGCCCTTCTCCACTGTGACTCACCTATTCCAACAAGGCCATACCTCCAAATAGTGCAACTCCCTGGGCAGAGTATATACAAACTGTAACACTGGTGCACCCCAAGTCCAGGCAAAACCACAATGGAGGCTCCCTTGCCCAACCCCTCGTGCCAAAATACGATTGGACAATGTTATAGCCCATCCTGATTTGCCTTGTTTTGTGCTATCATCCTTTAAATATGCCATGCAATTTCCCTTCAGGGATGCAGTCAGCTGCCGAGTCTGTGGTCCCCGGCTGGCCGGCTGCCTAATTCAAATGCAGACCTTGCTTTGACTGCTGGACTCTTGTGACTGGGTTACTTTGGTGTCTCAGACCGCAGCAGCCATTTCCTGTGAATACTGCTTGCATCACAAAAATGTCTTCAATATATGAGCCTTTTCTGGGGCAATGGGGTGAGGGTTTAGAGGGGTCTGTTTCCATTTCAATCGGATAAAGTTCAGATATCAAATCAATGTGCCCAAAGCATTACCCTCATTGGAGAGACGGTAAGGCTTTGGCTCTTCCTGACTGCGCCTGCGCTGGGTCGTTGTTTCAGTCTCCCGGTGTGGGTTGTTTGGAGGTTTGGATACCTATTGAGTTATTCAGAGGATATGTTTATCATCATCTTTACAGTCAGAGGTTGGCTCAATCTATTGATGACAGGCAACGCCAAAGCACCTGCTTCTTTTCCCATAAACAAGTTAGGGAAGAAATATTTGGATGTATAAACTCTCAGAATGGAAAAGGGTCTTCTGAGTATTTCTCAGGTAGCAATTCTTTCCAGCACTGGGCAGCATGGGTGGTGGAGAAAGAAAGAGCTTACTCCATTTAAGTTTCAATCCCCCGGTGTTATTTCTGGACCGTGTTTAGATGTGGCTGGGTACATACAGTAAAGTAAAGGGTAGCCATAAGATTTATACAAAGAAGGAAGCATTAAATAGGAAAGATAAACGACAAAGTCTCGGTGTAAGACTCTATAAGACTGATTGGCAGCTCTGAGGACAGCTCTGTTTGAGAGACCTTGCCTAGTGTGCAGGAGGCCTGGGGATTGTTTCCTAGCACGGCATAAACCAGATGTGGTGGTATACTGTTGTAACCTCAGCACTGAGGAGGTCGACCCAGTAGGGTCAGAAGTTCAAGGACATCCTCTGCTACGAAGTGAGACTGAAGCTAGCATGGCTACTGGAGACATGGCTACTGGAGACATGGCTACTAGAGACGTGGCTACTGGAGACATGGTTACTGGAGACCTTATGGAAACCAAACCAAACCAGACAACCAGAAAGGTCACAATTGCCCGGTCATCCTTTCTATTTTATAAATTGAGATCTATCCATGTGGCCTGTGGCTGAGGGCTTGGGGCAATGTCTCTGGGTTGTCAGCTCCCTGCTGAGAGGGTGAAGTTCTGAGCAGTCTCCAGGAGTGAACTCCAGGAATGATCTGTCCTGAGATCCTGGCCCTTGCAAAGGTGTTTTTCCTTGAAAAACCTCCAACATTTTAGACTGTGAAAATTTATATTCTTGAGATACGCAAGCTTTAAAAACAGACTTTCATAGACTACTTGGGTAGAAGGCCCAGAAGAGGAACAAAGAGCTTCTTGACATACAGGTTTGTCACTACAAAGCGAAGCAAATTTACGAGCACAACCTTGAAATCAGAGGGAAATAGATTCCCTGAAGGAGTTCTGGTGAGCAAAGGATGATGATTGGAAACATAACGTGTTACAGCTGCTGTAAAGGAAAGGTAGCAGTGGGCGTCTGCAGAGGAAGCCAACACTCAGTTTGCTTCAGTGAGGTTTAAGAGTATGAGTGCCCCAAGGCCATCATGGGATCTTATGGTGTGAGGGAGAGCCTTGGACAGAAGATCAATATTGGGAGATCAATCTGAACATGATGGGGCCTTAAAGAGATCAGGCGGCTTCCCACCAAAGCTTGGAAGGAAGCCTTATTGAGGGGGGAGGGAGGAAGGAGGAGGGAGGAGAGAGGAGGGAGGAGGGAGAGAAAGCAAGCCATTGTGGGAAGGACTGTGGGTGAAGGGTGCAGAGGAGAGTCTTCGAGGTCTCTTCAGAGACCACATTCCTCCAAGGAGTCTTGAGCCAAACGTGAGTCCAGAACAAAGGAAAGATTTGACTTTTTATAATCTCTTAGGGCTAAAGAGAAACTTCACATTGTGCAATTTAGTTGAGCATAGCCACCATGATAAATAGCCTGGAGGAGCCAATAAATTGAGAGCTGTCAAGTCGCAGCACAGGCTGTTTCTTAAGTTTCTGTCCCAGAAGAAAACTGCAAGTCGGTGTCGCCTGATTCGGGCCAGTAGTCATGTTGTGCTAATGTTTAAAGTGTGAGACAGTGTGATTGGTGGTTCAGAGCACCGGTTTTCCGTAGTGAAGGCCTGGCTGAAACTTGGTGAGATCTGGCCTCATTTACTATATCATGTGACCTCAGATTAGTATTGATGGTTCACATGTTCCGGTCTTTCATTCCGTGCACGGGTGTCCTATGAGACAGGACCTAGCACTGATGGGAGAGTCAGTGACTTAGCACATGCATTGTTCTTTTGGCTGCATTCAGTAGGTGCCTCATAAATGCTTGCCGTTATCATTGTTATTACTTTCTACGATGTTTGATATCGACACTGGCATCATCGGCATGCCATTAATTTTATTTTGAGATGGCGACTTACTATGTAGCCCAGGCTAGCCTCAAAGTCACCACCATCTTCCACTCCCTGCCAAACCCAGTGCAGGGCTTACAGGCTTGCACCATTAAGCCCAGGTTAATCAGAACACTCCCAGCTCCTTATGGGGAGTAAAGGATGCCATACGAGGTCATGCTATGCTGAATACTTTATTTATATTTTTATGTAAACATAATTTGCTTTATAGGCACAATATAACAATATAACGAAAGCTCTGAAGCCACAGACACATTAGACGATGTTCGGTTCATTCTAGTAAAGCTCGACCTTCCAAGGAGCCTTCGAAGCTCCCTTAAGGCAAACATAGACACTCTTTACACTTCCTCCAGGAAACAGCCACGAGAGGGGAAGGAAGGTCCACAGGATGACTGACTGATTCCAGTTGTCCCTCACCCACCCACCCTCCTGTTCTTCATGGTGCCGCTGCTCACACTCAAATACTCTCTTTCTGTGTTCTCAGGAAAGGGAGAGGGTTTTCACGTGTGATCAATGGTTTTCCAAAATGAAACAAACCAAACAGGTTTGGGGAGAAACGACTTCCCAAGGCTTCTCGGTTGTACATGACAAGACCGTCTGGATTCTGAGTGTGGGTCAGGTTCTGTGTCTCCTGAAGGAGAACCTTCCTGACTCTAATCTTAGCCTTTCCAAAATGCTATTTCTACATACTTGTAATAGCATTCAGAGAGTGGTCCTCAGGTCTACCCACCCTTGAGCATGGTTTTGGTGGAAATGCGACTGATTATGTGGTGTTCTTGATAGCATCTCTCCCCAGGGGTAGATAATAACAATCTGTGACTGGCACTCTTTTGCATATCCTCACCTCTTGGCCTATTGGCTGGCAGCTTCTTTTCTCATCTTCATATTTGACTTTCCCTGTCACAGTGAGAAAAGACTCCCTTCAGGTAAATATTTGGCATGAAGAAGTCATCATCACATAATCAGGATTGAGAAAAAGAAAAAGGACAAATGACAGGCGAGTGGCTACTTTGCAAACCAAGAGTTGGGAATTGTGGAGACGTGTTACTTCCCAGCCCACATGGGAAAATGGTGCCTACCCTAAAGTGGTAAATGGAAAAAAAGTGGACAACACTGGAGCCCTCTTAAATCCTCAAGGACGTTTAGAAACTTGGAACACCAACCCAAGGTCATGGGAACTCACTTGGGTCTTTCAGAAGACAAGAATAAGCTCAGGGGTGCTCATTACAGGGTGCCTTTTATATCTAGCTCAGTTTGTGAGTGACGGATGTGTGACCTCTTAGGACAGAAGGGCTGAGGAGGGAGGTTATAAGTAGCCCCACTGCAGAGGGAGGGAGACTCTTCTTTCTCTGTGGTAACTGGTGTAACTTCAAAAGCCTATTAGGGAGGACGAGAATTGTTCCTTTCAAGCTGGAACGTTGAACAGGGTATTCGATCGAACAGCTTGGCCTCCGACCTCTAAGGAGCCTGCAAATCAGCACCATGGTTTTGTGTGTTGGAGAGGAGGATCACGCACTTGTCGTCAGATTCTGGGCAGCCACCATCTGTGTCCCTCGTGTGTGTTACACATTAGAAAGGGCAAGAGAAACCAGTTGACTTTTCAACCCCAAATACTGTCTTCAAGGGAGCTCTTCCTTGGGAAAGGTGTTTCCTAGGAAGGAGCTTAAAAATAGTAGTTGGTAACTACAAAGGCCGTGAGTGAGAACCCAGGTCAGTTTAATGACATCTGAGTTGGGTCTACATTGGGCACAGGGAGGTCTTTGCTCATGAGATAAGGTTTCAGAGGAGTGATCTCTGTAGCTTGCCCTTAGATAGACACTGTTGACCCACCTCTATCCAGGAAAGAACCCATATCTGCCTCCCTGGGTTTATAAATAAGAACCAGGGAAAAAGAGGGTGAAAGAGAGGCTCAGACCTTCAGGTGCAGAGATACATGCAGGGACATAGCACTTAAGAGGGAAAGTGACAAAGTAAGTGCTTGGAGAAATCTGTATGTATAGGATTGTGAATACTCCTGGCCTACTCTCCTGTCACTAGCCAAAATGATACATGCCATGCTTAGAGGCATGGCTGATTATTGGCAGGCAAAGAGTGTCATTGGCCCGAAGAAGAGTTGGGATCTGAACAGGACTCTGCGACAACACCTTTCAATCAAACGTGGCCTGGTTTCTGACATTGGGCCCTGTGGGCTAGTATTAGTTTGCAAGGCTATTCTAGAACCATCAAGAAGGACCCAAAGAAGGATAGGTTTGCTTCAAGGGAGAGGGGAGAGCGTGATACACAGACCAGGAAGGGACACAATACTGCATGGAATGGTATTGGCACTTAATTCCAAACACAACAGCTTCTTAGCTTGGCCGACGGCAGACAAACACGACACACACTGGACTACAGCATTGGTTCACTGGGGGCACAGAAGAGTTCTCCTGGCAGCCATCTTCTTCCCAGCCATCCTCCACTTTCACCAATGTGAGGTCTGGCTTACTGGATGAAGGGCATCCTCTCTTTGTTCTCGCTGTCACCTTCATGGTCCTCTTCTTCCTCCCCGGCCTCACTGGTCTCTGTGCTGTCATTGGCCATCTGCAATTCAACAGAGGTCATGATGGAGGTCATGTAACCCACTCCCTCATCATCTCTGAGCATTGGATGAAGCATCATGGGATGGACTAAAGCATCATGGGATGCACTGAAGCATCATGGGATGGACTTCCTTCAGACTGGTCATTTCTATAGGAAGAAGTCCCTCTGAGGACCCCTTCTATACCCTTTACTAGTACCTGCTAATGCCTTGCCGCTGCCTTTAACATCACTTCATAGCTCTGGAGATAACCTCCTTGGCTCCATCCTGACTCTCATGATGTCCTGGATTCAGCTTGACTTCATGTTGTCATCCCTTCAATTCTAGCTTTCCATCTAGACGGGATGAGACATCTTCCCTACCACTGATGCTTCAAATACCCATTCTACACTGTCTCTTTCTTCCTTTGGGTGTCAGGGTAAAAACATTCTCAGAAAACAAGAACAATAACTCAACAGGGGTAGAGCTGAGCTCTTGTTGGCCTGAATGGGAGCATCCTTTGGCTTTCATGTGATGGGTTCTGACCCTTAGTCAAGTAAACCTAGCCCTAGACCAAGGACCATCAGAACATCATGAGTTCATGGAGACAGGCATTGCCTTTGTGTGGAAAGCCAGTGCCAGAGAGTTTGTTTAAATGCAATAGTTGGCCAGGTCAGCTCTAGAACCTTCTATGCACGGGACTGAAAGAGACATATTTACGTAGACCACAGTGCATTTGCAGGGGAGTCCTTGGACCTAATCATTCCCCACTTCAATAGTCCTGTGACTTCGTATTTTAAAAACTTTATCCATGTTGTTATCAGCAACATAAGTAGCACAAAATGACCCTCTCTTTAACTGCCTTGTATGGAGTGAAATGCCCATTACACCCAAGCTACAGAAGACAAGGATCTGTTTCTGAAAACATACACTTCGACTGAGAACCATAGGTCATTTTACTTATTTTACTGGTGGGCTAAACTTTCCCAGGTTGCAAATGGGACTGAGAACCCAGCTTCGAATGCATCCTATGCCATCTCTCCCCAAAGACGCTAGTTTGGGAACAGGCAAATCTGATGTGCTGTATTCTTGTGGGTTGTCTGGGTATTAGGATTTTCTCCCGATGAAAGCAAGTGAGTTCAAGAGGAGTACCAGGAAGCATCCTGGAGGTGGTAGGCATCATTCTGTTGGGCCCATGAATGTGCATTAAGATTAACTAAGAAGTCTTTGCTTTGGTGCCTAGACGTAACAGCTGTAAAAAATTTTTTCCTATCCATATTCTGTCTTTCCCCAATTTTCCTGTCTTTCTCAAACACTTTCATTTTTTCATCTCCACTGTCATTAGTCCATGGCCAATCCTTCATTCTGGCGTCATGGGATCACTTCTAAGTCTCAGAGAGCTTGCAAGCTGCCTGTATTTCCTCGGACACCAGCTCTGACTACTCCTGACGCTCCATCGGTTTATCTTTGGTGTTGAGCTGGGTAGTTTCCTCTACGTTCCACTTACCAGCGGGGTCGGGGTCTTTTCCACATCCAGAATTAACTTCCCGATGTTCCCTCGGTCGTGGATGCGCTGCATGGCCTCTTTTACCTGGGACACAAGGTGAGACATGAGTGAGATCAGGAAAATGTGCCTGAAGAAGGCAATCCACCGGCCTTCCACCAGAGGGCGCTGCAGCTCAAATAGTGGTTCAGCCAGCAACTTTTTGTGGCGCAAATCTAGTCAATCGCCTCCTGTCAGTCATGCATGCTGACCTGCCTTGCAAGTCTTCTGGGTCTGAAAAATAAGGGTTATAGTTTTCACAACGAAAGGATAAATATATATTTTATAAGTCAGAATGGTCTGACGGAATGTTAAACAATGAAAGTATTTGTGAGGGTTTGAGACCTGCCTACTTAAGCGTTATGTAACTCTGCTTCATAATTTTTGGCTAAATAAGCTAGTTACCAGGGCAAAACCCGTATTTGCGAAATCCCCTAGCTTTCTAACTGCTGGGTTAAAACTGCTTCCACCTAGCGGTACTCTCGTCAGAGGAGCGTCTCTAGAAAGGAGGATCTATGGTTTCCTTTCCCATGTCCAGGCACTTATCAGACTCACAAATGTCACTGCGGGGCGGGAGGGGGACAAGGATGGGGGACGGTGATCCTCTGCGAAAGGAAAGTCCATTTGTTCTGAGCCTTTCCTTCTGCTGCTGTGCAGAACATGAACTGCAGGGGGCGCTGTGGGGATTAATAGAGAAGACACTGAACCTTGCCTGCCCTCCATGTCTCAAGAGAAATCTAAACGGGAACGCAACATCTCTTGCCTCACAAAAGTCAATTTATAAAAACTTACAATAGGTTGAGTCTAAATATTTTTGTAAAGTCTCACAATTTTAATACTCTTGTTCCTTTAACTTCAAGGCTAGATGCTCTGACATAAAAAAAAAAAAAAGTCAGACATCGTTAACTGTGCGTAGGGAACTCAGCCTGTGGCTGATGGAGAAATGTTTGCTTATTTGAAAATCAAAGGCTTCTTTCTATTCATTTGGATCCAAACTCACAGAACCATTAAAATGTTTGTGTTCAAATTGCTTTTCTGGGACTTTAGAGACACAATTCCATTTATGGGAGAAAAACATAAAAGATAATGACTTCGTAGCTTTTAGTGGCAAAACACTGAAACAGCTTATGTGTCTCAGTAAAGGGATGGGTAAATAAACAATGGCTTTTTACATTCATCTACCGAGTGGGGATGTTGCATAGCTGTTAAGGAAAAGAAAGATATATGCTACTAATTATAAAGTAGACACGGCAGGATCGAATGCTTTTGTAATCTTGCTAAATGAGAAAACCGAAAGAAGTACTTTTATTTACATCTCTATAAAAATGTAGGTATTGTAAAACAGCTGGGAAGGCTTGCAGGTGTGCCTTGAAAGTTAGGCAGAGGAAAGGAGGGCATTTGGACTCTACCATCCAAATAATGTTATGCAGTCATGTGCTGTCAAATCAACACTTAATATAAATTCAATGGGTCTTTCCAATGCAGTTTATTTTATTTTATTTTATTTTATTTTATTTTTGGTCTCTCTGTGGTGAGGAACAACCTGTTTTTTTTTTTTTAGACTGATAATGTCAGGTGATTATGAATTATTATTATTTTTTTGACCCTGATAAACCAGTTGAGTCCTTCCATTTACATGGTGACTTCTGAAGTATTTTCACACTTGGTCATAAAGCCTGGTACCATTGGTCGCCCCTGAGCATCTGTGGTAGGTTGATTCCAAAGCTCTTGTACTGGCTAGGTTTGTGTCAACTTGGCACAGCTGGAGTTATCACAGAGAAAGGAGCTTCAGTTGGGGAAGTGCCTCCATGAGATCTAGCTGTGAGGCATTTTCTCAATTAGTGATCAAGGGCCCCTTGTGGGTGGTGCCATCTCTGGGCTGGCAGTCTTGGGTTCTATAAGAAAGCAGGCTGAGCAAGCCAGGGGAAGCAAGCCAGTAAGGAACATCCCTCCATGGATTCTGTATCAGCTCCTGCTTCCTGACCTGCTTGAGTTCCAATCCTGACTTCCTTGGTGATGAACAGCTGTATGGAAGTGTAAGCTGAATAAACCCTTTCCTCCCCAACTGCTTCTTGGTCATGATGTTTGTGCAGGAATAGAAACCCTGACTAAGACAGCTCTCCACAGATCCTAACATGGGTGGGTGCTCTTGTATGAAGCAGCGCAGTATGTACCTATGTAGAACCTACACACATTTCCCATAGACTTTTTTTTTCTAGATCATTTGTACCACCAAATACCACATGATACTTTGCTCTTCTACTGTAGAGCAAATCATGAAAGCAAATCAAAGCCTTCACATTCAGGGGCTGGAGAGGTGGCTCAGCGGTGAAGAGCACTGACTGCTCTTCTGAAGGTCCTGAGTTCAAATCCCAGCAACCACATGGTGACTCACAACCATCTGTAATGAGAACTGATACCCTCTTCTGGTGTGTCTGAAGATAACTACAGTGTACTTACAATAGATAGATAGATAGATAGATAGATAGATAGATAGATGATTTTTTTAAAAAAAGTCTTCATGTTCATGTAATTTTTCCCCCTAAATATTTCCTCATCGACGTTTGCTGAAACTGCTGATGTAGAATCTGTAGGTGAGGCAGTCTCACTGTGCTTACTGAAAAGCTCTAGGTCATGGCAGATGGTTGCTAGCACAGATCTCTGCCCCTTGTGGGAGTCATATCCTTGGGTTATTTTCTACTTGAGTGTAGGCTGGAGCTAAGGGACCTGCTTCCTTCCCTACAGAGCACAGCAGAAGGGATGGTCTCTCCTCTTTCCAAGATGAACTTAGCAAATGGCCACAGCATCCTCACAGCAATGACTCTAGAGAGGCATACTGCGTTAATGGGGAGCCACCCTGTGGAACCCCTACATGACCGAGACCTAAGACGGATTCCATCCAATAGCCAGTAAGGAACTGAGACCCTCAGCCCTTCTGAGGAACTGAATCTTTCCGACAACCCCCAAAGAACTTAGAAGTAATAAATACTTGCCCAGTTAAACCTTGAAATGAGATCATATTTCAGCTGACATCCTTGCCTTGAGGAAGCCAAAGGACCCAGCTAAATCATACCTAGCTCCTGGCACCCCACTCTGAACTTATGAAATCACAAATGCTTTTACAATTCACTGGGTTCTTTGGGTGGGGGGAAGTAAGTGAATTAATAAATATGTAACAGACTTCTACTTTGCATATATAATGCTTAGCTTGCAAGGATCCTATAGTGCCCATTTTAAGGATAAGTGCCTGAAAGCTGAAGAACATAAGTGATTCATTCAAAGATGACATGATGTACTGGCTAGTTTTGTGTCAACTTGACACAGCTGGGGTTATCACAGAGAAAGGAGCTTCAGTTGAGGAAATGCCTCCATGAGATCCAACTGTAAGGCATTTTCTCAATTAGTGATCAAGGGGGAAAGGCCCCTTGTGGGTGGGACCATCTCTGGGCTGGCAGTCTTGGGTTCTATAAGAGAGCAGGCTGAGCAAGCCAGGGGAAGCAAGCCAGTAAAGAACATCCCTCCGTGGCTTCTGCATCAGCTCCTGCCTTCTGACCTGTTTGAGTTCCAGTCCTGACTTCCTTGGTGATGAACAGCTATATGGAAGTGTAAGCTGAATAAACCCTTTCCTCCCCAATTTGCTTCTTGGTCATGATGTTTTGTCCAGGAATAGAAACCTTGACTAAGACACATGGCTACAGGGAACAGAGTGTGGTTTGGAATTAGGTTGGAGAGAGTTCGAATCCAGCGCTTCCCTCTCAGTTTCACCTGGATCTGTTCCACTTAGTTTCACTTAGTTCTCAGAAGCACAAGGACTCATTAGCCCATTCGTGGTAGATTCTGGCAAAACACTTGATCACTGCCCCACACTGTCAGATTCTAGGCAATTGCTCTACCACTGAATTATAGCTCTATCTCCTCACTGGTGAATTCTGGCTAAGCACTGCACTACTGTGCCACACTCCTAGACCTTTCCTGATTGGTTCTATCCTGGTACTCTACTACTGATCCAACCCCCAACCCCTTACTGACAGATTGCAGACAACTGGTCTACCACTGAGCCATGTCCCTAGTCCCTTCCTGACGTACTCTAGGTAAGTGCTTGACCAATGAGCCACACCCCCAATGAGCCACACCCCCAATGAGCCACACCCCCAATGAGCCACACCCCCAATGAGCCACACCCCCAGTCCANGGGCTGGCAGTCTTGGGTTCTATAAGAGAGCAGGCTGAGCAAGCCAGGGGAAGCAAGCCAGTAAAGAACATCCCTCCATGGCCTCTGCATCAGCTCCTGCTTCCTGACCTGCTTGAGTTCCAGTCCTGACTTCCTTGGTGATGAACAGCTGTATGGAAGTGTAAGCTGAATAAACCCTTTCCTCCCCAACTTGCTTCTTTGGCCATGATGTTTTGTCCAGGAATAGAAACCTTGACTAAGACACATGGCTACAGGGAACAGAGTGTGGTTTGGAATTAGGTTGGAGAGAGTTCGAATCCAGCGCTTCCCTCTCAGTTTCACCTGGATCTGTTCCACTTAGTTTCACTTTAGTTCCCAGAAGCACAAGGACTCATTAGCCCATTCGTGGTAGATTCTGGCAAAACACTTGATCACTGCCCCACACTGTCAGATTCTAGGCAATTGCTCTACCACTGAGTTATAGCTCTATCTCCTCACTGGTGAATTCTGGCTAAGCACAGCACTACTGTGCCACACTCCTAGACCTTTCCTGATTGGTTCTATCCTGGTACTCTACTACTGATCCAACCCCCAACCCCTTACTGACAGATTGCAGGCAACTGGTTTACCACTGAGCCATGTCCCTAGTCCCTTCCTGACGTACTCTAGGTATGTGCTTGACCAATGAGCCACACCCCCAATGAGCCACACCCCCAATGAGCCACACCCCAATGAGCCACACCCCCAATGAGCCACACCCCCCAATGAGCCACACCCCCAATGAGCCATACCCCCCAATGAGCCACACCCCCAGTATACTTTTTAACTGTTTGTTTGTTTGTTTGTTTGTTTTTCAAGACAGGGTTTCTCTGTGTAGCCCTGGCTGTCCTGGAACTCACTCTGTAGACCAGGCTGGCCTCAAACTCAGAAATCCGCCTGCCTCTGCCTCCCGAGTGCTGGGATTAAAGGCGTGCGCTACCACGCCCGGCTACTTTTTAACTTTTTAATTTGAGACAGGGTTTCACTAAGTTTCCCAGGGTAGCTTGGAACTCCAGTCTGTAGTCCAGGTAGATAATGAGTTTGTAATTCTCCTGTCTCAGCATCTGGAACAACAACCACGATGATAGGAGACAGGCACACTTTAAGCTGCTTCTGTACTACGCTGGAGTCCAGGAAAAAAAAAAAAAAGCAAAGAGCTCTTTTCTCACTAGTTGAAGTGAGTCATGATGCTCTCGGGCTTAGGAGAAGCCCCCCTATAGGGTTGCCTTTAATCTGCATAGTTTTGGAAATTTCTCTCTGAAATGAAATGTCCTTGAAGCTCTGTCTGCAGAAAATGGATAAAGGGCCAGGAACAATCTCCAGAGGTCATTTAATTACCCCCACCCCAGTCCTGCTGTCAGACTCTCCACGCTCCTTTAAGAATGCTCCTGGAGTTGTGCAGGAGCCCCACTGGCAGAGGCTTGGAAAGAGACTACTGCTTTTGATCAATTCTTTATCAGGTGCAGTGTGTAGCATTTTGCATGTGTGGAGCTATCTCGTCTACACACTTAGCTTCTTGAGGGAATGTTTGCATCGGCTTTTTATAGTCTGGAAAGAAACACAAGGAGGAAGCCTCTGACAGGTTTGCTCCTGGCTGTCACTTAGAAGGGAGAGCCGAGTGGGAGGCCTGAATACCAGTTGCTTCTTCTCAGGACTCTGGGAAAAACCCATTACAGGGCTGTGCTGGCCACTCCCCAAGAGTGTGCTAACACTCCTGCATGGTCACAGTCTTTGCCACAAATTTATCAGTGTAAAAAAGGTTCCCTAATAAGTGATGTTCTCCAGATGTTTGATAGCACCTGGCGAGATTTCTCTCCCCCCATCATTTACTGAGGAGTCCCCAGACAGACTTTCCTAGTGTCCCTTTCTGTTTGAAACCAACATTGCATTAAAAAGAGATTCATGGAGGCTTGCTCATCTAGCCCAGTAGCTACAGATCACCTGTGACAACAGCCCTTGAATGTCATACCAACTGCCACACAAGGCCACTGACTTCAAAGATTTAGTACTTATGAGGTCACCCGAGTGCAAAAATGGGGCTGGAGAGACAGCTCAGTTGTTAACATCACATGATGCTTTTGCAAATAACCAGAGTTTGGTTCCTAGCATCCATACTGGGTACTGAATAGCTCACAGCAGCCTGTAACTCCACCACTTGGGCGATGCAATGCTCTCTTCTGGACTTCATGGATTCTGCACACATACTACATGTGCATACATGTATGTGCACATGCACACACACACACACTTAAAATAAAAACATAACTTAAAAAAACTGAAAAAGTGTAGAATATATCATTGAGAACTGTGGACAAAGCTTAAAGATTAAAATGATAGTATTTAGATAATAGGCTTAAGGAAGACTCATTTAGGGGGCTGGTGAGATGGCTCAGCGGGTAAGAGCACCCGACTGCTCTTCCGAAGGTGATAAGTTCAAATCCCAGCAACCACATGGTGGCTCACAACCATCCTTAATGAGATCTGGCGCCCTCTTCTGGAATGCCTGAAGACAGCTACAGTGTACTTACATATAATAAATAAAATAAATCTTTAAATAAAAAAAAAAAAAATGTTTTCCTTTAAAAAAAAAAAAAAAAAAGGAAGACTCATTTAAGTTATCTTGTCCTTTTCTGAATGTGACTGTTGGGGCATTTCAAAGCTTCACTGGTGGCGTGCCGAGGGTACCACTGTTCTGCTCTGGATGGGTGCCACAGGAGTGGAGTCTGTTATCCCAGTGGCCAAAATCCTTCTCTCAATCCTAGCACCCTTTACCTCACATGTTACGATATGCCTGAAGCTCGGTTGGCTCTCTGCTGTGCTTCTGCATGCTCCAGGTCGCTTCCTGGAGCTCCCCAGTCCTGTCACTAACTCAGCTGACAGCTCAGCTGTGAGCTCTTCCAGGCACTCGTTCTGTGCACTGGGTACTTGACTTGTACAATCTGGCTGAGTCCTGAGGCTGGACAATAATATCAGTGCCATCCCTGGACTTGGAACATCTATGTCAGCCTTCATATTGTAAGCTTACAGAACAACACAGTCAAATACAAACCCAAAGCAAACTACAACTATGACCAAAAATGGTTTCTAGTCAGGCACAGGAAGAAATGTAAGAAAAGCAGCTATTGAAATTGATTGTAATACTGTCTTTTACCAAATATGTCTGGTGTCATGTGAGAAGGGAGTCTCAGTGAATGGGTTGCCCAGACCAGATTGATTTGCCTGTGGGCAGGTCTGTGTGGGCTTGTTGTGTTATACATAGGAAGGTCCTGACCACTGTGGGTGGCACCATTCCCTAGGAAGACGGTCCTGGCTTGTATAGGAGAGCTAGGAAAGTTTAGAGTGGTGAGTTGACCACCACACACTGTTCCTCCATGTTTACCACTTCAAGTTCCTGTACCAACTTCTCTCAATGATGGACTGTGACTTGTGAATGGAAATAAACCCACTTCTCCCATAAATTTGCTTTTGGTCATGACATCTGTCACAGTGATGACTGTCACTGGGGCACTATTCAAAACTCACTCATTTCAATATACTCAAAATGTTATTAAGTTAATGATGTGTGCTTGCTCTGCGTCTTAGGAATTGGGGGTATACTGTAGGTTTACAGAATATCTCAAGTCAGAGTAGCCCCTCTTCAAATACTCAGAGGGCATCTTGAGGGTGTCTACTGGAGGCCCCGGTGCAAAGGAAGGTCAGCACATGATACCCTGCAGAATAAATGGGAATAAATGGATAAATAAACGGACAGTGGATACGTGGAAGGTTCGAAATGCTTGGTGGCTGGGCTTCTCCTCAGTGGGTTTCCATCCTGTGACTACCCCACTTCCCAGAGTTGGGTAGCTGTCTCTTGGTGGCCTGTTCAGTGCTTCCTGGGTGGCCCAAAGGAGTCTGTTCCTAATTAGAGTTGTGCTTCCCATACCCTGTGGGAGTGGGAGACAGCAGCTTCTGCTAGTTGTTAGGCTGTCCAGATGTGTCTCAGCAGCTGGATTTCCCAGGGCTGGGCGTTCTGGAGGTTCTCAGGCCGCACCCACCAGCAGTAGTGCCCCCCCCCACACACACAGTGGGAGTCAGGGAATCCGAGCTGCTGCATCATTCCGACTCTTTGGTATGTATCCTGAAGTCACATGAGTCTTTTCAGACACTGCTGTTCTGCATGAGGCTTGACTTGGATTGTGACCCAAGCAGAGTGATAATTCCGTTTCTTCTTGGTAACACTGGTGTCTTGTGCTTTCTTTTCCTTGTACATAAAATATCGACACCTATGCTACCCACACCATCTCTCATTTGGCCCAAGGTGTGCTCCACCTTTTAAAAAAATATTTTTAAATTCATGGGTGTATATGTGCCCTGAATGCTATGCCTTTGGAGACCAGAAGAGGGCGCTGTATCCCCCCTGGAGCTGGAGTTACAAGTAGTTGTGACCCACGCTATATGGGTATTGGGAAACAAACTCAGCTCCTCTGGAAGAGAAGCTAATGCTTGTAACTGCTGAGTCATCTCTCCAGCCCCTGCTCCACTTTGAAGGAACCTCACTTTCTCCTCTTAAACAGGTTAATCATAAAGAGAAACATTCCATGGCCCCCTCAAAAAATGTATGTACTCAAAAGTGAGAGAATGATGTTTGGTTAGGAAGGAGAAGTGGCAGAGGAGAGGGGCAGCCTGCTTATTCAGTAAGACAGGGAAGGACAGCAGACCTCTGTGTTCCCCTGTCAGCCCACCCCCAGCATCCCCTACTTAACTCTCTGACATTCCTAAGGAGAATCTAGACTGCCCTCAAAGCCTCAGGGCGTCAGTTGGAATCTGGGCTCCTGTAGTCAGTGTATGACGTTATTACCTAATGTTCCTGGTACACTCTTCCCCTGTGAAGTGTGGGTAAAGTTTTGCATACATTTGCTCTCCCTAATGTAAAATCACTTATAGCATAGTGCTTGAAGTACAGATTTATTTTCCTGTAACTCTGGGGGTCATGGATCAGATGTGGGTCACACCTGTCTAAAATCAAGGTAGGGTTAAGACTCTGTTTCTCTCTTGGAAGGTTCAAAGGGAGAACCTCACTTCTTTGACTTTTCTTGCTTCTGGAAACCGTCATCCCTTTGCCAGTATGTTCCTCCTTCTACCATCTCCAAAGCCTTTGACTTTCAAGGGCGCTTGTGGTTACTTGGAGCTGAAAAGATAATCCAGGATAACCCACCTATCTCAAGATCCTTAAATTAGTTTCATCTGCAGAATTCCCTTTGCTTTGTGAGGTCGCATGACCTCAGGTTCTGGGGACATGAATGCAGATGTCTTTGGAGGGAGCTTACTTCTGTCCATCACTAGGTTGGGGCCACCTCACGGAACCACTATTGTAAAGAGTGACAGGGATGGCATATCAGGAAGTTGGCACAGTGGCTGGCCCAAACTAATTTCATGTGATGTCTGCTCAGGCCCAGGAAGATGTTCTCTACCCAGTTACTTTAGAAGGAAACCTGAGGTCTCTATTGGAATTCTGAAAGATAACCAGGTTCTCCCAGAGAGCCCCAGGGTAATTAATTCCTCCCTCCTTTCTTTTATTACATTTGTGTGTGTGTGTGTGTGTGTGTGTGTGTGTGCGCGCACATGTGCATGTATGTGCCTGTATGTGCATCATGGTGCACACATAGAGGTCAGAGGATAACCCATGGGACATGGGACTTTGTTCTCTTCTTAACACTATGTGACTCCCAGGGATAGAACTCCGGTGGCTAGGCTTGGTGGCAAGTGCCTTTATTTGCCAAACTACCTCTCTGGATGGTTTATTACTTTATGGGCTGCCCCTCCCCCTCATAAAAGGTGGACTCCAGCTGGGTTCTGTCTGGTGTCCAGAGAGAGGTTACACTCCCGAGGCCAGAAGGAAGCCTTCCTCCCTCTGTCACAGTCACTTGTAGGGTCGGGGGATAGCCACTCAAAGACAACAGCTGCCATCACACACATTTCTCCACTGGCTTCCAGGTTTCTCAGTTTATTTAGCTCTCAGACCATACTGGGACTTTTCTACCTGTTCAAGTGGTTCAGGTGGGACTTGAGGGTGTGAGAGAAGTGGCCACTCATGAGCTGGATGTCTCTGCTTAGACTCTTCCCTCTGGCCCTGCACATGTGACAATCAGACATGGCTGTGACACAGGGATCATGTAGTATGACTGACAGGATCTGGTAGTTGACCATGAGGACTGAGGGCACCAGGAGCTAAAGATAGTTCATGATGATGCTCTACACAGGAACAAGTCAGCATGGATGACAAGCAATTTGACATCACCACAGGGATAAAGATGAGGATAAAATAATGCATATCTATCTGAGGTTCCCAGTGTCACTAGTGTTCATTGTTGAACAACACCGTGGGTTGGACAGCCATTTCCTCTCCCATCTCCAGCCCTAAAATATGGATCTGAGACTGAGTAGGCCCCCAGGATCTGATATTCAGGACTAGGAAGAGGAGAGAGAGAGGGGGAGAGAGAGCAAGAAGGTGAACAACTCAGAAGGAGGAAGGTCGATGATGGCAGACAGGTGCCTTCTTGCATCCTGGATCTGATGGCATGGAGGGTTTAGAATCAGCAACCCTAAGCCAGAGTCCATTCACTGAGAAGAGTCCTTGGTGGGTATCCTGGGCCTCTTATCTCTTTTTTTTTTTTTAAGATTTATTTTATTTATTATATGTAAGTACACTGTAGCTATCTTCAGACACTCCAGACCTCTTATCTCTTAATAAACTCCTAGGCAACCAAGACTCTAAGAGTTCTCCAGACCCATCCTCTATCATGCAAAGTGTCCTAGCGGTTGCACCTGCAAGGTTAAAGACCCTCAAGGAGGTTGCGGTCTCCTGATAGAGGCTATTTATTTATTTAAAACATCTCCATTGTGTGCAGGTAGCCTTACTCTTGCAGGGTTCATGGTTTGTTTGTGTAGCCTCTGGCAACCTAGCAGAGTTCATCTGGTGCCTTCAATTCTTGCTCTGCATGAGGTCCTATGTATTTAATAGTCAGGGCGTGACCCACAGGGAAATTTTAATTGGCTCACAGCATGTAGGAGTAGGAGAACTGCAGAGCAATTACAGCCGACCCTGTTTATTTCGATCTACACCATAACTAGGAGAGATGAAGTTTCCGGAAGTCTAGGAAGGCTGACTCATGGATGGCCTGCTTGCTGTTCTGTTTATTCTCAAGATATTGGGCCTCTCATCCATCCTCCAGCCGCTTTGCTCATTCCTCTGCCATAAGAGACTCGGGAAGAGCCGAAGACAGGAGGGTGAGTGGAGGCTTTCCCCTGGTTATCCCTGCCTTGGGGCAGATTTCCAGCAGGAGCAAGGTCTCTGTGTAACTGCAGCCTTTGCCAGCCTCAGCTTCCACTCTGGTATCCGGTAGTGTGACTGTCCTGACGAGCATCAAGATATCTTACAGAGATATCTGTGCCCTTCTCTCTGGCTCTCAGACTGGTGAAACAAAGTAACCCCTGGGAATTGGCCCCAAACAGAAGCTTGTGTCCCAGGAAGGGCTTTCACACAGCTTGAACAACTAGCCATAACTCTAACCACACAGGAGAGACTGGAGCTCAGACAATGACAGGCAGAACCACAGGTTGATTGGGACTGTTTTGTTTTACACACACGGACACACACACACACACACACACACACACACACACACATCTGACTCTACTTTGACCCTCATTCCAGGACCCCGAAGAGGGGCTGTGGGGTGGGGTGGGGGCTGGATCTCTTTGTCCTTCTTCCCCAGAGTGGCCACGCTGAATAAAAATCTCTGCCTTCTGGCTTTGCCTCTTACTTATTTGTTTTTAATTGGCTTATTAAGAGTAGATGGACAAACACAGCTTAGAGGCTCTGTCAGGGATCAAGCTCTGATCCTAACAAGCCTGGTAATGTTAATGCTCCTTCCTTCTCGTGCACCTTGAAGCCTGGGATGAGCAAGCCCTTTCTGCTGTCGCTGGTCTCTAGGCTTCACAACTTCTTTATCGGTTTCTTTAACTCTGAGATACCCCAGTGGCCACTCCCCTCATTCAAAGTCTTCATGCTGCCCTTACGTCTAGGATATTCAGATTGTCACATTTAAAACAATCGCCGGTTTTCCAACCAAAATGTGTTGAATGTGCAGTCAGACTCAGCTCAGAGAGGACAGTAATAGGCACAGGGTGTCTCCAAGAGTCCCTGCCCGTGCGGCACTTACAGTCATACTGAAACACAAGCCTAGACACGACATCACCACTTGCTCGTGGCTCATTGGCATGAGGACAATGTGGATAGGGTCTGGAGGACCAGGGGAAGAATCTGAAAAAGAAATAACTGAACTGGGATTTAAAGAATGAATGGAGTTTATTTGTAGTGATGGGAGATTGGTTAGAGAGGACAATTCTAACCAATAGGAGAATGTGGGGAAAGGTCCTCCAAACATCAGCGGCCATGGGGACTAAAGAGTTAATGTGAACTTAGATACAGGAAAGGTGTGTTGGGACTTTCCAGGGTACTTACTGTGATGGCTAGCTTTGTCAGTGTGACAATATAGAACCACTGGGAAGAGAGTCTCAACTAGGGAGTGTCTACATGGGGTTGGCCTGTGGACATGTAGGACATGAAGGTAGGGAATTGTCTTGATTGAGATAATTGATGTGGGGAAGCCCCAGCCCAGTATGGGAAGCACAGTTCCCTCTGTGGAGGCTCCTGAACTGGTATGGGTGAGAAAAACCTAGCTGAGCAAAAAACTGAGCGAGCTGCATGCATTCATTTCTCTCCCTGCTCTTGACTGTAGCTGTGCAGTGACCAGCTGTTTGAAGTTCCTGACACCTTGGCTTCCCCACAATGACAGGCTGTAACCTGGAATTGTAAGCAGAAATAAATTCCTTTCTACCCTAGCTGCTTTTTTTGTCTGAGTATTTTATCGCAGCGGCGGAGATGAAATAAGAGCCCGCGTCACACAAACAGAGCATCCCTGCATCCTGCTCTGCTACCTGAACGGTTCATTCTTTCCTCCTTGGGGAAGGAGGGTTATAGAAAGCCCAGTTTTTGTTTGGGGCTCTCATTTACTGCTTCATAATATTCAATTTTCCTTTGAACGGTGTGAAAGGCACAAAGTCATTAAGGTACAAATGACACCACTTACTAACTATGCCACTGAGCTTGTGTTATGAATAGTAATAAGGGACGTCCACCTAAGATAGGAAAAAAAAAAGATGGATAATTCTGTGAATCACCGTGCCTATTAGATGATAAAAGCTTTGAGAATGAAGAATTGAGAAATACCATAGTAATAAGACACATCAGCAAGGTCATCTGTAGAACATGACACTAACTATGTCCATTTCTGAGAGCAACCAAGGATTTCTGAAAACCAAAAGTGTGTGTTTAAGAGCAGAATACTCACCACATGCCAAAAGATCTCAGTTTCTTGGTTATTCTGGAAACCATTTCCTGGTTTCAGATATGAGAGTGATGTGAGACCCAAGTTTAAAAAAAAAAAAACTATTTTATTTTTCATTGTGTGCATGTGTGTGGATGCATATGCCACTGTAAGTACCTATGGAGTCCAGAAGAGGGTATCAGATCCCTGGGAGTTGGAGTCACAGCCAGTTATGAGCCATAGGCTATGGGCACTGAGAACTAAATATGGGTCCTCAGCAAGGGTGGCAAGTGCTCTTAACTGGTGAGTCATCTTTCCTGTCCTCATCCCCCAAGGTTTTATGGGAGAGTGACTGGAAATAAGGCCCACGGTCTCACCTACCAGGAAGAGAGCAATTATCTAGGCAATCCTCATCTCCTCTTTGAAGGAGCTACAGGTGGATCTTTGTAGAGGCAATGCAGGACCTAGAGCCACATTTAAGGAGGAGCTGGATCTCAGAACCACAGCAAGTACAGGATTAGCATCTGCAAGTGAGTACCCCTTAAATTTCGTATTAACCAGCAACCACTCTTGTCTTCCTCTAGTCTGGGCTTGTACAGATGACTAATAATTCTACCACTACCACGCCTGAAGCTTTTCACCTGCAATTATCAAAAGGTAAAAAACTGTAAGAATCCCAGGGCCAGGGAGATGGCTCAGTTGGTAAAGAGCTAGCCATGGGGGCATGAAGACCTGAGTTTGATGCTCTGGCCCCAAGCTGATGGCTCGTGCTAATAAATCTGCTGCTGCAGAAGTGGAGGCAGGAGGATGCTTTGGAGACAGGAGGATCCTTTGGGCTTCCTGGCCAGCCAGTCTATTCAAATTCATGAGCCCCAAAAATAAGGTGGCGAAGGCCGTGAAGAAGACACCCATCACAGTTACCTCTTACCTACACACACTTGCATGTGCATGCACACTCAGCACAAGCACACAATACACACACACTACATACATAACTATACACACACAATACACATACAATACACAATACACACAAACTACATACAGAACTATACACACACAATACACATATAACTATGCACACACACTATATACACAATAATACACACACATGTACACACACTATACTCTCACACACTCTACACACTCTACACACACACTACACATACTATACATATACTATACACACTATACTCACATACTATACACACACACACACACACACACACACACACACACACACACACACACTGTTAAAGGAATCCAAAGATCTTTCAGGGCCTTTGGAATTCTTAAATGGTTAGCCATATCTAAAGGGGATGACAGTGAACCTCAGTGACATTGGAAGCTACGGTTTAGTAGGCACAGGTGACTTTTTCCTTAGGCTTACAGACAGAAGGCAGGTTGGCAGGGAACGAGGGCACATTTCAGTACTTAAGGGGATTGAGCTGCATTGACTCTTAAGAGGGATACAAATGACTGAATCCATGTAAAAACCATTTAGAACCAAGCAATCCTGTACAAAGTGAGCCTGCATAAAGCTGGTCCCTGCCCCCTCCGATGGAGGGGTGTCTCTGTTGGCTCCTTCACTGAGGGAGGAAGAATCAGGAGAGCTCTGGGCTCTGAAGAAGCACATGGCGATCTGAGTCACTGCCTGCCAGTGGGTTATAGGCAAGAGCTGAGATCAAAACTTTGGTAAGTGTAAAAGGACAAGTAGGGGTGGTAAGTCCTCCACAGGGTGGCAACGGACATCATGTGGTACCATCATAGCAGCTGACACATGACAGGTGCCTGCCAGGTGCTGTCACCAAGCAGAACACCTCATATACATTCTCTCATGTTGTTGCCTCAGCCCCATGAAGCGGGTGGGAGTCTGTCAGGCTGTCATTCAGAGTTATATAAAAATAATTCCGTTTTTTCTTCTTCTTCTGAAGCCTCTGTCGCTTGTGGAAGAGAGTTGAAAGAAGATAGGCATTTATTGAGGTTAATGACTTGCCCAAGGTCAAACAATAGGGTAAGAAAAAGTTAGCTCTGGATCCACGAAGAGCTGGAGGTATTGTTGCAATGTAAGAGCAGGAAATCTCTGGGGATGACATAGTTAAGGGTAAGAGGCCCGAAGGCTGAAGGATGCTGGGAGCTGTAGCACATGAGCATCTACGTACTGTTTCTTCTGCATTTGCTTTCCCAAAGTGGTTGCTTTTATTGTGTCCTCTATGGAGGGATGGTTCAATCAATGGCATTTAGGGTTGGCTGCTTCTTTGCTGAGGGTGTGGTCCTGTGGCCCACAGGACAGTGAGGGACTCTTGGTTCTACTGCATAGTTGTAGGGAACCCTCTCAAGTGACAAACCTGCTTCCAGGCGTTCCTGAATGCCACTGCTCTGCACAATCCTCTCCAGTTAAGAACCAAAGCATCTTGCCTCATCTCAATCCCATGCAACAGCTTGGACAGGGACTTGCTTATCAGACATTTGACTCTGTTTTGTCCCTGGTACTAGAGAGTATGGTACACAGCTTGGGAGATGCTCAGCAACAGAAGAACACAGTTTGGTTTCTGACTTCACATGCTCATTGGTTAGGATGCTTTTTCTTAAAATTTAGATTGAAGACAGCCTGAATCACACCTGGTGTTTGAATGAGTGATAAACTTGTTGCCTTAGCTCCTTTTTCTGTTGCTGTTATAAAATCCCCCTGATAGGAGCAACTTAAGGGATACAGTGTTTGTTCTGGCTCAGAGTTCAAGGGCACAATCAATCATGGTAGGAAAGTTAAGGTAGCAGAAGCTTTGAGCAGCAGGTTACATTGTATCCACAACCAGGACACAGAGAGTGATTAGTACATGCCACCATTCAACTCCCTATCTCCTCTTATATAGTTCCTGATTCTAGCCAAGGGAATTGTACCACCCACAGTGGGCAGCCCTTTCACCTCAATTAGCATTAAGATAATCTCCAACAGCCAGAGGAAAGTCTAGATCCTGTTGACCATTAACACTAACCGTCACACTGGCCTTGCTGTCGCCTACATGTCCCCGAGGCTCTGAAATTCTAGAACTTCTGAATTCCAACAGGGCTGCATTTAACAAACAGCGCCTGTCCATCATGAGCTAGTCACTGTGCTCAGCTGATTCATGGGACGATCAAAAGAGAGGAGTCTCCCTCTGGCTTGGCTAAGATCCCCAGAGAGGGTGAGATGACAGACAGACACCTGGATGAGAGATTTGTTCCTGCTTGGTCTAAACATCACACCATATTGGACATCATCAGAGAGCAACAATGACAAGTTCTTCGACTCTAGGCCAGCAGAGGAGGAACTGGATCTCAGACTGCTCTGTGTAAGCATCCAGTAACTAGATTTCCACTCAGTGCAGAAAGAGACCTTCAGGATATTGTACTGTTAATTAAATTCACTCATCATCTCAGTGTGGTCCCTCAGAAGACTCTTTGGAGCTTCACCTGCCTGTGTTTGGAGGGGGTCAATCTGAATGATGATGGGTGTGTGTGGGAAACATGAATTAGGATACATGGGTATCATGAATTAGGGCTGGTAGATAACTCGTAACCCAAATGATTATGATGAAACTTACAATAATATGAGTTGAAATATAGAAACAGAGGTGTATGCTGGGAATGAAGCAGGTGGGCCTGACTCATTCTTTGGGAGGAAACAGAAGTCAGTGTGAGCCAAAGGCTCACAGGAACACACATCCTTGCATTAAAATACACAAAACAGAGCTGGGAAGATGGCTCAGCAGGCAAAGGCACTTGCTGCCAAGTTCAGGGCTGAGTTCAGTTCCTGGAACCCACACGTAGAAGGAGAGAACTGACTTTTTCAAGTTGTCCTATGACCTCCATTTGCAAAGTGGTATGCACATGCATGCATGTGTGTTGTGCAAGTGCACATATGTGTATTATATACACATATATTAAAATAAGTGCAAAAAAAGGAAAGAAACACAAAACAGTGTTCTGCCAAGTAAAAATTTAAAAAGGCAACCAAACCAGAATAGTTACATTTGGCTACGACTATTAGATAAGTAAATTATTACATATGCAAAAGATATAGATATACCTTTAAAAATGATACCCACCAGAAAACTCACCAGATTATAGCTAATTTTCAGTTCCTTCATTTACATTCTTCTGTTTTTAAAAATCTACATTAAGGGACAGGGTCTAGAGAAAGCTTGAGGGGTGGACAGCCTAGAGTCTTTCTTGGAAGATGTATGAGCAAGCCCTACATAAGCAGAGAGCCTGCTTCACGTCTCCTACAGGGCAGAGTCAGCCTCCAGTGCCAAGTCCTTGCCAGGGTGTTCCAGCATAGGTGGAACATTCCAGGGTGCCCTGTCATAGCGACACCCCCTGCTGCAACCAATTGGTGAGAAGGCTCTGTTTCACTTAAGGTCTGTTCCTCTCTCTATGGGAGCCTTCCTCAGCCTCCTGCTTGGTCCTCGAGGTCACTGTTTTTCCAGTCTCAGCTTGTCCTGGTTCTGCTGACGGATTTGGTGATATGCTTGGGATTTGCTGTGAATTTAGAAGCCAGAGATGTGGAGTTCAGCTACACCAGCCACATAGAGCTAAAGGAGCATTCTATAAGAGTCAGGTGTTGGCCACAGAGCAGCGTATTTGCTGCACAGTAGGACCCGGTGAAGGAGGGGGCAGAGCTGTCCTTAGTTTGCATACATAGAGAATGGGAGCCAGGGAGGTCAATCTGCCTATGGTTGTTGACGTGGCAGAGAGAAGAGCTGTGAGTTCAGCCTAGAACATTGATAAAATATGTCCATTTGGGGTCCAGCGAGATGGCCTAGTGGGTAAAAGTGCTTGTTGCATAGGTTTGGAAACCCAAATTTAGTTCCCCAAATTTGACCCTTGATGGGAGAAGTTGTCTTCTGACCTTTATATATATATTTTGCCACTCTCTCTTTCTCTTCCTTTCTCTCCCTCTCCTTTCCTTTCTTCCTCTTTCTCTCACTTTTTCTTTTACACACGTGTGATAATAATAATAATAAAATATATGCATACAGAGTAATATTAATACCTGAGACTTATTTTAACTACTAGGGACTGTAAAGGAAGGAGGCATACGTGTTCATCGTTGTGGGAACAAGGGTATCCATATTCTATTATTGGTGCTTTTGAATGTAATTTGAACATTCCTAAAGGTTTATAAAATGTGAGCTTCGGTCATTCTTCCCCAGCAATGACTACCACAAGGACTTGAGTACCCAAGTTCTCATCCACGCTGTCAGATTGTGATGATGATGTTATAAAGGATTTGGGCTCCTTACACATTCAATGCTTAGAGATGTGTTATTCCCATCTCCCCAGAGATGTACCTTTTCTGTCAACCAGTCCACCTTGGCCAAGGTATGAACTTCAACCAGCTCTCTGCCTTGCAGCCAGCACAGATGAATGCTTGCAACAGCATACCCTGGAAAAGCCCACAGGCTGGGAGAGGAGGGAGGGGGCCAACGAGACAGTCAATTCCCAGAGAGTGTGGGAAGAGCTACGTTCTCAGAATGAATGAAGAGGCGTGGGAGCCCAGGGGAGGAAATGACTCAATTTGGAGAAAAGTGGCGTTCGCGCGCTGGGGTTTCAGGAGTGGAGAGGCGTTTCCGGAAGAGAAGCTGAGTACCATCAGACCAGAGTCCTGAAGAGGAGTAGGTGGCTCAGTCAGGGAAATGGGAGTGGGGGTGGCACCATGCTTCTGGGTGGGGGCACTGTTGAAGCATGCAGGGGCGGCTCTGTGAGGAGTAATAAGGTGCCGTGAGGGAAGCAGGAAGACTTCCCTGAGGCCAATGTTGACAAGTGAAGAAATTTGGAGTCCAGTGAGGACAGGAAGTGAGGGGCGGATTCTGGAGGGGCGGAGCTGACAAGATCTGAGGTGTACTACTAGACCCCATCTTTAGGATCATTTTGAGCAGTCAGACAATTCCCCCAAGTGGTGGAGAGGATCCTTCACAGTGACCTGTGTTTTGGAAGATCCTGTCAGGGAGAGATGAAATCTGAGATAATTTGGTTTATTTCCATTTGTTTCAATTAGTGCTGGAAACAGCTGGTCTCATCACCCTTACGTTGCCCTTGTCACCATCTGTGTGACTTCAAGGTCTAATTTTTAATTATCCCTGACCATTGGCAGGGACATGAAGGGGAAACAGGAAAGTTGCAATCCTTAAAAAAATGGTTTTCTTTGCATCTTTCCTGCTTGCCGATCAGCTATTTTTTTTCACTCTCTCTTTTAACCGCTGAGGAATATCTATTAGCCTGGAGTCTGTGTTGCCATGGTAACAAGACCAAACCAACCTTAATATATAGGGAATCCAAGGGTACAGTCGAAGGTGACACCGTCTTCCAGCAACTGGACAATGTGTTGGGCAGAGCCTTGTCAGATTGAACTCTGGTCCTAAACTGGGATTCATAGGTGGTCAGAGTGGACTGCATGTAAAGGCATGGCTGGTGGACAGTATACAGACAGGCCCTCTATAGCTACGAGGAAGAGAACAGGTTTGGGAAATTTCGCACAGCCAAGCATTTGGTAGGAATTGTTAGGAAGTCAGGAAGCAATTCCTCCAGATTAATAAGAAACGAGCCGTAGCTACTTTAAGCAGTGTTAACAGCTGTTTGTGGGGCCTAGAGAGACTGCTTAGCAGTGAAGAGGGCTTGCTGATCTGGCAAAGCATCTGAGTTTGGTTCCTAGCTCCCACAGCCAGCAGCTCACAACTAGCTCCATCTCCATCTCCAGGGGATCTGAGGGTACCTGCATGCATGTATGTGCAGTTTTGTATGTATACATCTCCTGATAAATGGTCTATGTTTTCAGAAAGTATAGAGACAAAGGTTCTTGGTGAGGGGAGGAGGAGGTGTTCTTATGTGTGTGTGTGTGTGTGTGTGTGTAACAGGGCTCCTTCCGTGTTGCTCAAACTGACATTGTACCTGCATTGCTGAGTGTGACTTTGAATGCATGATTCTCCAGCCTCCCCTACCTAAGGACTGAAATTACAGGTATGGACCAACATGCCTGGTGTGGTGGTTTGAATAGGAATGGCCCCCACAGACTCGTGGATTTGAAAACCTGCTCACCAGGGAGTGCCACCATTTGAAAGGATTAGGAGATGTATTCTTGTTGGAGGAAGTGTGTCGATGAAGGTAGGCTCTGAGGGCTCAAGGACCCAAGGTAGGCCCAGCATCTTTCTCTTCCTACTACCTGTGGATCTGGTTGTAGAACTCTGAGCTTCTTCTCTAGCACCACGTCTGCTTGTGTGTCACCACACTACCTCCTATGACGACAATGGCCTACACCTCTGAAACTGTAAGCCGGCCCCATTTAAATGCTTTCCTTCATAAGAGTTGCCGTGGTCATGGTTTCTCTCCACAGCAGCAGAACTCTGGCTAAGACACCTGGTTTTCACACACACACACACACACACACACACACACACACACACACTCACACACTCACACACACATTTAAAATCACTTCTTTATAAAATGTGTTTTCAGTTTTTGACTATCTCACACACAAAGAACTGCTTTTATTCTGATGTTTTCTACATCAATTTTGTCATACTCCATTCTTATCCAACCTTCCCATTTTTTTTAACCATCTCTATTTTGTAGATGTTGGGTCTTCACCCCCAGCCCTATTGTAGAATACTGGCCTCTGAGCAAAGCAAGCGCTGCTGCCTTCATTGAATTGCTTGTGCCTGCTTGCAAGAGACCATCATTCCCTCAGAGAAGGAGGGGCTCTGGGCCACTACCTGAGATTCCAGATGTCCTTCTCAGCATCTGCATGTAATCCTGCCCCAACTGCACACGGTCTTTGGGGAGGGTATCTTTGGGGTGCCAGAGTATACAGGATGGGGGAGGGTACTTGAAGAGGGGGTCTATCCACGGAGCAGGTGGGAAGCTGAATGAATATTCCCCAGGACGTCTGCTTTGGGGTTTATAGTGGCTATTCCTGGTTGTCAACTTGACTATATCTGGGATGAGCTACAATCCAGAATTGAGGGCTCACAAGTGATCCTGATCTGGAGGCTGGGAGATACAAGTTTCGGACCTGGATCTTGGTATGGAGATCTTGAGGCATAGTGGCTATGAATTAATTCCAGAAGATTAAGACAGGGAGATCTCTAAGTTCAAGGCCATCTGGGATTAAAGGCATGGTGGCACACATCTTTAATCTGAGCCACACCTTCTGCTGGAGACCTACATAAGGAAGAAGGAAGATTTACTCTCTTCTTCGCCTGCTTGCCTTGTGGGACTGAGCAACTGCTAGATCCTTAGACTTCCATCCACAGCTGCTGCTGACCATTGTTGGGAGTTGGGCTACAGACTGTAAGTCATCAACAAATTCCCTTACTGTATAGAGACTACCCATAAGTTCTGAGACTCTAGAGAACCCTGACTAATACAGGGTCTCACACACTGCAGTCAGTAGCCCGTCATTCATGTTCTGTAACCCAATCATCTCATTGATTCCCCAGAGTGAATTTTGGTGGAATTGGACTTCAGTTTGTCATTGGAACTTTATAAGGAGGAGGTAGATTTTTTTTTGTTGTTGTTTGTTGTTTTTGTTTTTCGAGGCACGGTTTCTCTGTATAGCCCTGGCTGTCCTGGAACTCACTTTGTAGACCAGGCTGGCCTCGAACTCAGAAATCCACCTGCCTCTGCCTCCCGAGTGCTGGGATTAAAGGCGTGCACCACCACGCCCGGCTCTATAGTGCCCATTTTAAGGATAAGGATAAGGATAATGTAGGTCCAGGGAAGGATTTTTCCAAGAACCCCAAATAGTTCCTCCTTCTGCTTTCACGACACATCTATTCCATTACTCTTTCTTGTTCCCACTTTATCTCTCTCCTTTAAATTTCTTCCTCCCCTCTCATAATAGTGGAGCCCTTCTTTGTGTAGGGAAAAATCCAGGCCTAGTGCAAGATATAGGACCAGATGATTCTATATATCTGTCTTCATTGATTTGGCAGATGAGTTCTGCTAGCTTCTGGATGCTTCTAATCTTATAGTCTGTACTCAAGCCAGGCGATCTGCTCTGTGTGAACACAGAGGCCTCTGTGCAACAAAGAGTCTGTCCTTGGTCTCCTCCCTCGTTCTCTATTACTTGGGATTTCACGAATCCCAGTTTGGAAGAACATTCTCCTCCCCTTCCCCTTCCCTTCCTCTCCCCTATCTCTTTTCCTCCCCCTTTACTCCCCTGCCCTCCTTCTCCCCACCCCTCCTCCTCCCCTCCTTCTCCCCCCTCTGTGTGTGTGTGTGTGTGTGTGTGCAGATAGCATTAGAAAAAAACCTGCCCGGTAAAGGTCCCATCTGCCATTGTTTTCTTTTCCTCTCCACTCTGCAGAGTCTTGGCACAAACACTCAGATACACAGCCACCCACAACTGTTCAAAAAACCATAATAGGCCTAGAATAACGATGCTGGTGCAGTAGGTGTTTGAGTCCTGAGTAGCACAGGCAATAGTAGTAAGGAGGGTAATGATGGAGTTACTGAGTTCTTAGAGCACACCAGCAGCAGCCTGCAAGCTTCTCTATAGGCTTCCTCTCCTCTCGTCCTCACCATTTGGTACAAGGCAGGTACATTCTATTAGCTTTGCAGAGGAAGAGATGGGGGATCCCAGCTAGTACTCAAGGTCACCAGGGTGAGATGTGGAAGACCTAGGACTTAAAGATGGGAATAAGGGTCCTGAGAACTTCTCATGCCTGCCATAATTTTCCTATTTAGGGCTTCTTGTTAGAGAAACTATGAGGAATCATTACAACATATGTGTGTGTGTGTGTGTGTGTGTGTGTGTGTGTGTGTGAGAGAGAGAGAGAGAGAGAGAGAGTGAGAGAGAGTGTGTGTATGTGTGTGTATGTGTGTGAGTGTGTATGTGTGTGTGTGAGTGTGTGTGTGAGAGAGTGTGTGTTTGTATGTGTGTGAGTGTTTATGTGTGTGTGTGTGTGTGTGTGTGTGTATGTGTGCACTCTTTCTCTCTGTGAGCATAGGTGCTTTCATGTATTCAGAGGTCAGAAGATAATCATGAGTATTTGTTTACACCTTCTCCTTTGAGACACAGTCTCTTATTCACCCTTGCATATGCCCCCATTAGAAGATATTGGAAGACATGCAGGCAGGGAGAATACCTTCTTTTTTTGATTTGAGTATGGATGTATGTATCATTGAGATAACTTAATATTAGGATTTGGGTTTTGGTATGTACTGGGGATTAAACCTAGGGCCTCACACATGCTAGGCACATAATTTATCACAGATCTATATGCTCTTACACAGAACAGTGGCATGTTTGACTTGGCTTGAACTATCTCCCAGGGATCTGCCATTCAAACTGCAGGACTCTAGCAAAGCAGTTGCTAGCATACTAGTTGCTTGGATTTCACCAAGTTGGGTCTGCTTATACCACAGAACTAGAAAATACCACAAATCCCCCACCCTTCAGATCTGGGTGGTAGAGCAGCCACTGGCCAAAGCTTCCTTTAAAAGTCCAAGATTTCTATCCCGGAGACTTTGGGGGACTGTCCGGGTTTTTGTTTTTTTCCCTCTTGCCTTGGAAAATTTGCATGGACAGAGTTAAGATGTAGACAACAACTTCCTTAAGTCTCACAATCTCATTTCTATTACTTCATCTCAAAGGAGAGCGACAGAAACTGCTGTGGAGAAATGTGCTGTAATTGATTATTGCATATAAAGCAGACAAGGCAGGCTTCCTTCCAGCCTATACTCTTTAATGAGCTATTTTAGTGCTGGCCCTGCTAAATGTCTGAAATTTATAATGCTCTGGAAACTCGCCAGTTTCTGAGGGTAATGACTATTAGGAGAAGGAAAAACACCCCCTAAGATATAAGACATAATCAATTGAGTGCAGAGATTTTACACCCTCCATATTACCTCAAGTTACTGCTGTTTTATCCCAAGCTTTTCTGTGTATACTTTTTTTTTTTTTGCCACAGAATCTCAAACCTTTATTTTCTAACACCCAGGGAGTAAGTCAGGGACCAAATGGAGGTTGCTTTGTGCTCCTAGGTGGATGGCTGCCTTCAGTACATGGGCTATCATTGGTGAGGTAGTAAACATGGCGGTTGGCATGATAGTTGTGTTGGTTTGTATATGCTTGGCCCAGGGAGTGGCACTATTAGAAGATGTGGCCCTGTTGGAGTAGGCATAGCCTTGTTGGAGTAGGTGTGTTATTGTTGGTCTGGGCTTTAAGATCCTCATCCTAGCTGTCAGTATTCTGCTAGCAGCCTTCAGATGAAGATGTAGAACTCTCAGCTCCTCCTGCACCATGCCTGCCTGGATGCTGCCATGCTCCTACCTTGATGATAATGGACTGAACCTCTGAACCTGTAAGCCAGCCTCAATTAAATGTTGTCCTTATAAGAGTTGCCTTGGTCATGGTGTCTGTTCTCAGCAGTAAAACCCTAACTAAGACAACAGTGAAGGGCCAAGAATAGGATGCCTCAGGTAGGAGAAGCCCTGATTTGCAGCACTTGCTGATGTGTGATGCTTTCGATGTAACTAGTTCTGTCTGTGCTGACTTCCAGCTGTGAAACATTAACTGATGAATTTGAGGAGCTCCAGCCCAGCTCCATATTGCTCAAAGAAACCTTCAGTCTGAAGTGTTTCAGGGGAGTCATGAGTTCTCAGCCCTACAAAGAGATAGAAATAGGTACTTTGCCCTAGTTAACTGGGCGATGTAGGGATAGACTCCAGCCAGCAATAGGAGCTACTACCATTACCTTCTGTTTGTGGTTCCAAAAGAACCACCCGAGGACAGCAAAGGGCTCTCAGGGTAGGAAGCTTCCAGAAGCCCAGATCTGAGCATCCTGGTGTGTGCAAACTGGGAGGGTCAAAACCTTCATCAGAAGTGGGATGTGGCCCCAAAGACACAGCAGTTGGCCCATGCTCGGAATCTCCTTTTCTGTCCTCATAGTGTTCTTAGTATAGATCATTTGCTCATTCTATTTGTTAATTATGTTTCTGGTGTGATACTGGGATGTGAATGGCTGTTACTAGGGCTCTGGAAGGATTGTTCTGCTCTTCATCCTTACAGTAGCCTTTCCCAGACAGTGGCAGCAGCTGAGTGGACCTATGTAGGGCACATGGTCAACCAGATGTGAGTTAGGATGTGGTCTTTTCAGGGCATAGGTTCAGGCCCATGTTAGCTTTTAATAGCCTTTCTCATGCTTATCATTAGCATCAGACTTGGTCATGAAATCAAGGATCTATCACCTGTTCAGAGCAATGCTTTCTCTTTTTAGAAGTTGTCTTTTAGTTTTCTATTGCTACGAAGGGACACCATGACCAAGGCAACTTACATAAGAAAACATTTAATTTGGGGCTCATGGTTCCAGAGGATGGTGGAGTTCCTGTCCATAATGATGGGGAGCATAGCAACAGGTACTCAGGCATGGCACTGGAGCAGCGGCTAAGAGCTTACATCTGATCCACAAGCAAGAGAGAGAGAGAGACAGAGAGAGAGAGAGAGAGAGAGAGAGAGAGAGCACTCTATCTATTCTATCTATCTATCTATCTATCTATCTATCTATCTATCTGGAAATGGCATGGATGTTTGAAAACCTCAAAGCATACCCTTAGCAACATATCTCCTCCTAGAAGGCCACACCTCCTAATCCTTCCCAAACAGTTTCACCAGCTGGAGCCCAAGCATTCAAACATACAAACCTATGGGGACCATTCTCATGAAAACCATCACAGAAGTGTACTTTCCCCCAATTCTTTCCTTTCTTTTTCTATTGATTAATTTTTTTCTTTGATACTTTCCTACATGTATTGATTACTTTTTCCTGCACCTGACTTTTTTCTTTTAATCTCCTTCCCATTCCTATTAACATTCTCTCCACCCCCATTCCTACCAGTCTCTTTCCTAGATTCATGACTTCCTGTTCTGTTTTGCTACTCATTTGATTTACCCAGGGTGGTATAGTTGGAACTATCCACGGGAGCCTGGTAAAGTCACCAGTAAGTACTCAGCTGAAGGCTATGACTGCCCCTCCCCCAGAATCTATCACTGCTAATAGTCCAGGAGTGGGACTGAGCTTCCACTCAGGGCGGCTGAGCTTCTCCACCATCTATCCTGACTACTGAGGAGCACATTCCTGTGTAGACCTAGGGTAGGCATGCTCAGTAGCTGTGAGTTCATGACTGCAATGTCTATGTCTCCCCAGCAGATGGCGTGCTGCAGCTCCTCTCCCACTCCCCTCTTCCGGATTAATGTTCAGCAGGCCTGCAAACAGCTCTCCTTACTTGATGGATGAAAAATGCAGGAGCGACGAACAGTTTGTTTATAGCCATTCTGGTAGTTTATGTCATAGATGAGCCTCAGATTCTAGCCAGCTGAATAGCACTACCATGAGTGACATTCCAATCACGGTTGTGTACAGAGTCCGCTCTGAACAGCATTTCCACAATTCTTACCTCACTACTCTCTAATCTTTATTCTCCATCTCCCTTTCCCCCTCCATGTCGTTGTGTTTCTGTGATGTTAGATAAGGGTTGCTTTCTTCACAACTCACCACTGAGCGGAGAGCGGAGGGAGTCATAAGCCCAGGTCCCACTTATCAGAAGACATTAAAAAAAATCCCGGTACCCCAAATATTCATCTCAGTTCTAATTCTCTGAAGACTGTGAAGCTGTAGAATACAGATTCTATTACCTGAACTGCCAATTTATTCTATTATCCATAATAAGTAGTAATGACATTTCTTAATTGCTCTCATAAAAAATCTCAATAGACCACATTAGAATCTTGTCATAGTCGATGATGATCCAATTCCGTTCAGCCCAAAAAGAAATGTTGCTCTCTGAATGGATCTCACATTAATTTTCCAGAGATGCTACACACCTAGTGAATCGCTTTGCTGGTTTCAGGAGAGATCCTAGTCAAGAGGTGTGAAGGCCATTCACATGGGCAAAGGCAAGTGACCTGCTTGGAGAAACTGCCCCGAGAAGGACAGAACACCTTCACACCTTTTTCCTCTTCATCCAAAGACTAAAAACTAGATCTGAGTCCCTCCCAGAGGCAAAGGAAGACGGAAGACTATCAAGTGGATGAAGTTTCTTAGCCTGCAAACTCATCATCGCCTTGGCCCAGCATCTTACCCATCCTCCCTCCTCCATCATCGGATGTAGGACTTGCTATAAATTGATGCCTCCTACCTGTCGATGCAAGAGAAGATAGCACACAGTGAAGCACCTTTCCGTTTTAAAGTTTGACGATAAATCCATTCTGTGTCCCTCTGTTCCCTTGGCTGTAATTCCTGATTTTCTATGGTGGCCACTGCGTGGTGTTTTACAGGCTCCAAATAATTGATATTAATTTTCAACTGCTGCTATAACAAAGTACCAGGAGCCTAGTGGCCATCACCAATACAAATTTATTATCATTCTGGAGGGCAGGAATCTGAAATGGCTGTCAGTGGCCTAAAATCAAGATGTCAGCTGAGATGTGTTTCTGTCTGGATGCTTGAGGGGGAGATTCTGTTTCCTAGGATACCACCTGAGGTTTTCAGCCTCTTGCTGTGGCCGTGAGCTTCCCTCTTTCAATCACTTCATAACTCCAGTGGGACATCTAAATATTCAGGATAGTCCCCTTACCACAAAATCCTCTATTTAATCATATCTTTCAAGTCCCTTTCACCACATAAAGAACTATATTCACAGGTTCCAGGGACTAAAACAGACATCGGCAGAGACACCAATTCATCTACAACAGCCACTATCCATTTCTTGTTTTCTCCCAGTACTGTCCCTGATTTCTTCGTCCCCCCGGGTTTTACCTCTAATTGACCAGCAAGGGACTCAGGTTTCTAAGTCTTCCTCAAGTCTAACACTTCCTGCTTCCTGTCACCTCTGCCCACTTAGGCTTAGCGTCATCATTTGCCTGGGTGGCCCCAGAAACCTCCTTTTAACTCGGAATACTTCTTTTTCTTATTCTTTCTTTTCTAGAACAGTCTATTCTACAAAAAGGAATCAAAATCACACATGCACGCACGCGCGCGCGCGCGCGCGCGCGCGCGCGCACACACACACACACACACACACACACACACACACACACACACACTAATAGACTCCCTTTCTTTACATGCTCCGATGGTATCTTTCCCATCCTGTTTAGACCATTTCTAAGTCTGCCACGGATCTCCCCTGCTTCTGCCCCTTGGCACCTGTTTCTCCAATCTCAGGGACTGCAGCTTCCTTGTTTCTTTTCCCACTGTAGTACAATCGCTCTACTGATTATTTTTAAGAAGCACACAACTTGCTCCCATCTCCTGTCTGCATTGGCTGATTCCTCTTCCTCGGGCTCTGCTTAAGACTGCTTCTCTGTCTTCAGACTCTACTGTCTTTGACCCCCCTAACTTGTAACATCTGCTCTCTCTATCCCCCCAGTCCTGTCCCCCTTAAGGTGTTGTATGTATTTTTCTTCTTAGAACCTGTCGTTACCAGGAATTATTTGATTATTTCTTTGCTTATTATTTTATTCCCATACAGAGTTCAGTTATGTGTGGGCAAGTATCTGCCATTTCCTCCAAATCACGAATAGCTACTGGGTACATGTAGGTGTTTAATAAATATTTGACGGAGTGAATGGTATTCTGGTTCCCCTGATCCACCAGCCCTGCCAGGTAAAATGTACTTCTTGTAAGGTGTGGGTTTGATTTTCGTTTGTCATATGCCAGCTGGGAGAGTCTTAGGCAAGCGACTTGAGCATCCCAAGAAACAATTTCTTACCTGAAAATGGGGAACTCAGGTAAACTGCAAGGAGCTCTTTATCTAAAAGGGGAGAGAGCAGTAATGCTTCAGGGTGAGGTGGGCCAAGTGTCAGACCACCCATGCTCTGTCTCTTGGCCACTGAGACCGTTTTTTCTTCTTCTTCTTCCTCCTCCTCCTCATTTTCTTCCTCCTCTTCTGCTTCTTCTTCTTCTTCTTCCTGTAGACTCAAGAGGACTACACTTCCCAGTCATCTCTGTTCTGTGGGGTCACATGGCAATTTTGAGCCAATGAGATTTGTGGTGGAGAATGTTTCCTAAGTCCTTGGAACCATCTGTTAGGGTCCAGCTCTAACACTTTAGTCCTAGTATTTATCCTCCTTGAGCTAACACAGCGTTTCTGCCCAAACAATAACAAACACTTTTGTTTCTCCACCCTCCCTTGGATTCCTGTGAATTTGTGGAGGCAAGCAAGAATGAAGGCAGGCAGAGCACAGGAGGGGTAGCCTGGGGGTGCTGGGGCAGCATAAAGGATGAATGGTTGCATCTCAAGCATGGTTTCCTCAGTGGGAGGTGGCCCCAGACACTCATCTACTGCTGGTTCCAAATGGTTGAAAGTGAGATAGGATAGAGCAAAGAGTCTTCACACTCAAAATTCTGAAAACACCGTGGACAATATCAATGTGAAGTTCTGCAGGCGAGAGACCTGTTTAACTCCGGGAGATCTGAGGGCAACATTCAGAAGTTAGTTCTCTCCTTCCACCATATGGGTCCTGGTTGTAGGAACCTTTATCTGCTGACCTACCTTACCAGCCAGAGACACAGCTTTTTGACATGACATCAGAAGTTTTAAGTTCATATAATATATATATATATATATATATATATATATATATATATATATATATATATATATATAATATGTGTGTGTATGTGTGTGTTATGTTATTTCTGCTCACAATATATGATGTTAATATCTTACCACTAACCCTAACATGTATCAGGCTTCACCAACATCAATGCATTTCAGATAGCTATGTGATTTTTTTTTTCCATATCCCATAGAAGTCTGTAAGTTATCATTACAAGACCAGGCATCATGATTTCCTTCTAGGATCCCACGATCCAACATTTGTACAAAGAAATTCTTTTTTTTTTTTCTTCTGTAAGATCCCCATTAAAAATAGTCGATGAAATGTTCTTTCTTGCATGCAATTTCTGTGCAAAGTTAGTTCATGCTTCATTTAACTGGTATTTTTCATACATCAGCAAATGTAATATTTGACACCCAAACTCTTCCTTTCCCTTTTTGAAGTATCTCTTAACGCCTCACCTCTCTTCGTTTCCCATAAAATACATCTTGGAAAAGTGTATGTAAAAGTTAACTCTCTGTAGTCTCTTGTTATTTCCCAGGTCTTGGGAGCAAGATCTTGATTTTAACTAGTTTCTTTTCTCTTGGGTTATTTGTTAAGAAGTGCAGTTGAAGTACTTAAATCCTAGAGTCCCTTTCTTCCAATATGGCCATCCTGTGCATCCTAATGTAATTTTATGTAAGGTAAAGCTGTTCTCCTAATCCCTTCTCTCATGAAAGAATGACTTTAGGAGTCAAAGATTAGGAGTTGCAACCTAATGAAACAATGTATCTTCTGGCCTCTGGAATAGACTAGCTTAGGTTCAATTTTTGGCTCTTTCAACTCTTGGCGGTGAACCCCTGAGGAGTTGCTGTTTGATCTCACCCGTAAAATAGGGATATTAGGTTATCTGACTCTAAAGAACTGGCTTTTGAATGCAAGTGGACTTATGACCCTGAGTTTGGTGTTACAAACATCATAAGCATGTAATAAATTATCATGTATCAAGCCATAGAGAAAATAGGGTCAGAGGACCAGCTCCCTCTTCCCTATCTGCTGTTTCTAGAAAAGAAAATACTCTGGGAAGGAAAGACTAAGAGACTTCACATCTGCATGTTCCACTGGACAAGGGTGTTATATTAAGGCCAAGAGGAGAGAGAGGGATGTCTCCAGGCAATAAGAGCAAAGAGTTTCCTTAATGAGGCATGGAACACCTTGAGATTTAAACATTAAAGATCAATCTATAGTTTGCAGAGGATTTTGTTGAGTGCCAGGAACATATCTCTGAGGCAGGAGTACAGAGCCCATCTCAAAGGCTGGATTAGAGCCGGGAATGTGTTGTTGTGTTTTAATTCCGCAAAGTGTCATCTTCATGATGACTCCTTAGGAACTGGTCCTACTCCACCGTGGTGGAAAGGCACCCAAGGGCAAAGCCAGATAAAACTCTTGTATGCTCTCTTTACTGTAGTGATGGAAAAGGCAATAGCGGGATAGGAGGTGGTGGTACTATGGGCAAGAGTTGATCAATGCCCCTGAAGAAAACCAGTGGCAGTAACAGCCAGGAATATGTAATGGTATGAGATAGAGATAAGGCTTAGTGAAGAATGCTCGACTAGTATGCAAAAAGCCCTGGGTTAAATGCTCTGTCTCTCTCACACACACACACACACGCACACACACGCACACACACACACACACACACACACACACACACACACACACACACACACCGAGGTTGAGTATGGCCAGAGAAAATGGACGGACAGTATTGGCTGACCATGGAACATGGTATGCTATTTTGAGAATGATGATGTGTTTACTCCTAAGAAGATAAGGAATGTTGGGTGAGGGTTGGGTTGAAAGTTCATTACATTAAGAAGAAATTGGCGATTTCTTATAGTTTGGGTTAGAGGCTCATTGGAAAATGAGGTCCCTCTCTGGAAAGAAAGGCCTGCAGCAAGCCAAGTCAGCAGTGTGAGACAGGAGAGTGGCTTAGAGTGCAGTTTCTGAGACTCTTTGCTGACGTCAGATACCAGAGGTACCATTTACCAGCTGCTCTTCTCAGACCACCTGCTTCACTTTAAGGTGTTTCCTCCACAACCAGTTAGGCACAGGCATCCTTCTCACCACCTTGTAACTACAGAAGGTGGCTTCAGTTTCCTTCTATAAGGCATTTCTGTCACTAAGAGTTCCCATCTGACTCCAGGTGCGTTTGCCCCTCCATTCAGAAAGTATCAGCAGCTTGACAAACGTTCCTCATTTGGGGAAATGAGGCTCTTTTCTCCTACCTGAGATTTCGTTTCCTATTTGAAGTGCTCTCTGAAACACACATATGATCTGCTGGAGCCAGGAAGAGAGCTTTTTGTGCTTTATGATCAAGTGCTGAATGCTGAAGGAGATTCGGCTTGCTGACACTCCCTCTGGAACAACATGATCGCGTATAGTTATAACCCTATCCGCTGCTTTTCCGTATGTTTAAAGATGCCATGAATCTCCCCCCTCCCCCCACTAAAACCCCTGCCTGGAAGAGAGTGTCTCATTGTTTAAACACCACAGAGCCAGGAGTTCAATAGCAGAAGGAGAGGGAGGGGGATTTCTGGAGACAAAGGAGGATGTCACATTCCATCTGTCTTGAGAATGCAGAGCACACAGAAAGAGCATTCATGTCCCTTGGCATAAAAATGATGGAGCATTCTGTTGCAGAGACCCAATAGGCTTCACTACCCATTCAACAGAACATTTCTTGCTTTCCAGACTTTTCTCTCCAGCTATTATTAAGAGAGGCGGTGCAATTGTTTTTTGGCAACTAATTTTGGAGAGTCATATGAAACACATTGTTCAAGAGGGGGTTGGTTGCACTTAGCTATCTTTCTTTGATCATAATTATTTGTTTAAAGAAAAGCCTCTTTCCAGGTCATACATGGAGGGAGAGTGTCCTCACACAGGCAGACTGTAAGAGGAATGAAATACAGCTATACAGCTACGTGTCTAGGCAGAAAACAAAACAATGCTTACAACCCCAACCCTGACTAAAGTCAAGGGGATGGATAAAGAAGTTGCAGTTACAAGAGTCAGTTACAAGAGTCATTGGGTTAGGGTGGTACTGGGGAGAGCTGTGAAGTTGCCTTTGGTTTTTAATATAGGCTTATTTAGAGACAGGGTCTCATTTATCCAAGGGAGGCTTCAGATTTACCAATGTAGCCAAGGATAGTCTTGAACTTGCAACCCCCTACTTCTACTTCTTTAGTGCTGGGATTACAGACATGCTCTACCATGCCTTATGTTTCCCTGAGTTTTTGACATTGTGTGTGTGTGTCTGCCAGATGTGTGCAGGAGTCCATAGAGAGGCTAGAAGAGGACATTGAATCCATAGTGATGGCGTTACAGACTATTGTGAGATGCCCAACACGGGAGCTAGGAACTGAACTTGGGTCCTAGGGAAGAGCAGCAAGCACTCTTAAGAAGTGAACCCTCTTGGAGCTGGAGAGATGGCTCTGCTGTCTGCTCTTCCAGAGGTCCTGAGTTCAAATCCCAGCAACCACATGGTGCTCACTAGCCTTTTTAATGGGATGTGATGCCCTCTTCTGGTGTGTCTGAAGAGAGTGACAGTGTACTCTTATGTATAAAATAAATAAATCTTAAAAAAAAAAAAAAAAAGAACTGAACCCTTTCCCCAGTCTGTTTCCTGAGTTTTAACTTTGGAATACGCCTTAGAAAACCCAAGCATATGCATGCACCTAACCACTACATCTGTGGGGTTGCTTTTTTTCTCTTATGCCTTAACGATGGATCATTGGTGAGGAAGGATCAAACGAATGTGCAGTGTCTATCATCAAAGGACCAAAGCCAGCATCCAGTCAATTTCACGCTTAAGGTCTTTCAAGGCAAGAAACAGAGAGAAAGGAAGGAAAAGCTGCTACTGGCTTTTTAAGTTGTTTTAAAGATTTCTCAGAAGGCATCATTCCATGACCCAGCAACAACTCTGCTGGTGTCTGAGATCTATTTTATTCTTTTAATCTCCTTCAGTCTCTCCTCTAGATTTTATGCGATCCTCGGGGTCAAGGACAAAGTGAAATCGATTTTAGAACGGGAAGCTGTATAAAAAGATGGCTCTGGGTTAGTCTCTTTTCCTGCTGAGCCCATTTGATTAAACGAAATGGGACAAACACTAGACTAGTCCCCTGAAGCTGAAATGGTTCCTTTTGGTTATTTGACTCTGGGTAGAGAAAAGCCACATTGAAGAATCCCTTAATTTCCCCAGTATACTATATCCTTATGAAGTGTGTTGGCCCACCTTTATAGATATTCATCAAACAACTTGATCAAGACCAAGTAATAATAATTTAATAAAGAGTTCTCAAGTTCATACCAGTCAGATTAAAATTACAGTCAGTATACCTTAAAAAATAGCCAAGAACCACGTGATCAAACACGAGCCCTGGGGACATTTCACATTCAAACCATAACAGCTGGCATGCTTACTTTTGATTAAAGTAATTTTACACAGCACAGTTGCTCTCTTGGAGATGGACACATGATCGGGGAAAAAAACTGTTTTTATAAAACGAAAGATCTGGAGGCAGAGCTTACTGTCATGGGGCTTGGGAGTATTTGTAGATAGCAGATCTTCAGGAAAGAGAAATTTCTCTGTAAGAAATAAATCAGAAGGTCTCAGAGGCTAGCTTGAAGGGTATGAAGAGAAGGAGAAAGGGAGGGACTCTTGGAGAAGGGATCGGCTATGTTGGTGTGCTGTCTCCCTGGTCTCTACACTCAAGCTTAAAGTGTCTAGTGTATGTTGGGGCTGGGGGAGGGGATCTTCTGATGGTGGTGCTATTGATGTTGGAGGGACAGGTAGGTACTAAACGGAGATCCTACCCACAGCTACCAGAAAGACACGGATTCCAAGCCCCAGCAGTTGCAAATATTGAAAAATCATTTTAGATTTTTATAGATCATAAGATTGAGTGGAGGGTATGGATCAGAAATCTTCCCTAGGGAAAGCAGGAGTCTGGCAGACCTCTGTCCTGGATACAATGGAGATAGTGAGGTTCAGGAAAGCAGTCAGTGGAGAAGAGCCTCATAACCCCCCCCCCCCCCCAAAAAAAAGATGAGGGTCCAGCTTCTGGTGTATTTGGTTTAAGAGCTGTGTATACAGACTTCCTGTCTTTGCTTGGAGAAGGGAGTGTGGGAAGGCTGGCAAGGGGCAGCTGGGAAAAGGACCCCTCCTTGCTCTAGTGTAGGCTGCTAAGCTCATATGCACTAACTCAGGACAATGCTTACAGAGATCATTCTTCCTTCCAGTAAAAGTAGCTAATAGCTGTGTATTCGAGTTGGAGTGAAAACAGAGCAGGAGGGAGACCCTGGGGGATGCCCTTACTCACTTCTTTCATCTTACAAAATAGGAAATTAAGTCCCAGAGGAGAAAGCCATGTGTCCAGACGTGATAGATGCCAAAGGGATTCTGCAGCTGCGGGCAGAGCACAAAGCAAGCCTGACAACAGAGGCAGTTTACTTGTTTTGTTTCCCCTTTCTACCCAGGGCTGTACAGAGATTGTAGGGTCTTACTCTAGGTCTCTAGTTGCTTCCTTTAATAGTGTTATAGGCTCCTGCCTGGTTCCTGGACCCCAGCTCCTACCAGTGATGCTCAGAAAGCTCATAGCTGCCCTGTCTCCAGATGTCCTGTGGAAGCTGAGATCTAGAGTCTTGCATGAGGAAGCCCATGAGTTGGAGAATCTTCTCAAAGCCCACCACTGTGGCCAGGAACTTGGGGCTTTGAGAGGCCTTTGAGGGTAGCCTAGTGGCTATAGTCCATACAGAGATAAACTTGGATTTTAAATGGATA
>LR753560.1:0-132872 GCA_902729485.2 Mus minutoides
GACACTGTTGTAATAATAGCTGGGAGGATGGATAACTTGTGCTTCATTTTGTCCTGAAATCCCAATAATTTTCAGCTAACCTTTTTGCCTGTAAAAAGCATTAATAACGAGCTATGCAGATATCTAAACCAGGTAGGCTTCATTGATAAACTGATGTCTCTTTTCAAGATACCAGGGGCGCACTGGATGTGGTGGCAGACACCTGCAATCTCGGCTCTTTGAAGAGGGATGAAGGAACTCAAGGACAGCCTGGACTACAATGAGATACTGTCTGAAAAATACAATCCTGGTGTTCACCTTGCAAACACTAGTCAGCAGCAGTGAAAAACTGTTTTTCCTCAATGCTGATTGGAGGGCACTCTCCTCAGCTCTGGAGAGACACAGATAATGGAGTCAGCCTGAGGAGAAATGCTACTGACAAGCCTCTAATTCTTTCAGTTCCACTTCCATGATATATATAAATTATCCATATGTAGAGTGTACACTGTGATAATTCCATACAATGTCTAACAATCCAACCCAGGTAAGGAGAATTTCCATTGTTTACCTGTTTATCATTTATTCAAATAAGAAAGTTCCCAATTCCTCCCTTGTAGTTCTTCATAAAACATAAAACAAATTGTTGTGAACTAAAGCTGCTATAATATTCTATAGCACATTAGAAAGCCATCCCTCCTCTCTAGATATGAGTGGATACCCATTATTAACCTGCCTCTGTGCCTTCTCCATCCTCCTCATCATTGACCACAATTCTATCCTCTATTTTCTTAGAACAAACTTCTGGGGCTTCTACATATGAATAAGATCATGGTCTTTCCAAAACTGGTTTATATCCCTCAATGATCTCCAGTTCCACCCATGTCATCATAAATGGATTTCATCCCTTTGTGGCTGAGGGATATTCTGTTGTGTATATTGTCTTTTTTCCCATTTGTCAGGTTAAAGATACCTTTTCTGATGTCATGATCTATTGTTAAGATGCTGCGATAATCAAGAAAGTGTAGCTATCCCTTTAATTTACTGATGTGCCCATTGGCTATGCAAAACAGTATTAGGCTAGCCAGAGCACAGTTCTATCTTTAGTTTCGAGTCTTCCACATGAGAAAGATTCTGATTCTATTTTCCCTTGGTGCACACTTGTGTTTTCTCATTTCTATGCTAAAAGTGTACATGGGAAAGGAAATAACCACAAGAAAATTAGAAAAGGCACAGTACAAAGTTTTGAAAGCTGGATAGAATCTTCCTGGATAGCCTACCTGCATTTTGGAAACTTATTATCTTAGCCCCCCCCCCCCAAATCAAGAAAACATGTCTTATTTTCTAAAATAAATGCAATTAATTTTGAAACCATAAAGCAGATTTGAAGCAATTTCAAAGCCCTAACAAGTTTAACTAAACTCCTTCAAACGATTCTGTCACCCAAAGGGCAACAAGAATCAGTGAATAAAGTGTGCATGAATGATTCATTAAGTAAGTGGAATTGGCAAGAGCTTTAATCTACTACCTTACAGCATGGGCACGCCCTCCAAACAACATGAGGGATAAATAGAAACAACATGGAGAGGTTTCAGCTCATGCAACACATCTGTTCACTTAGTTGGATCTTGTTTTAGATTTGGGCATAATACGTTTTGATTGTCTTTATGTACAGTGACAGCGGGGTAATGAATGCTTTTTTGAACATGAATTGTATAACTACATAGACATGTTGATTTGAGAAGAGAAAACAAAGCATGTGAAAATTGGCAAAATACCCACTTCAAGAATTATAGATAGTCTTCGTAAGGAAAGAAGACAGGCACCCAGCTGGCAGACCACCCACAAAACGCCATTAAAACCTAAACAACATGAAAAGAGACAATTTTTCCCAGCCAGGGCAGTTCCCGAAAGTATTAACTTTAAAAGGCCTTCAGTTTAAACCAGTGGCCTTGAACTGTTTCCTGAAAACACTGACTCCTTAGTGTATGCAGTAGACATAAAATTCACTTGGGAAATAGGGAAGGTTAATAAAACTACTAATAACACTACCCTGTGGCATCTGTATGACGCCATCTAGAAAAGATATGGAAGCGCTTGGCATGTCATCTTATGCAATGATATCATCATTCCTGCAAGTGACACAAGTGCACATGTACCAAAAAAGGCTACTGGGGCTGGTCTGCCTGGGACAGCCTGCAGAGGTGAGTGGCACAGCTTGTGGTCCTCTGAGTCCAATTGTCTAGATCTGGCCTTGTTTTTTGGTTCAAAGGAGCCTTGCTGGGACCCAAGAACATCCCTGTGGAAACCTTCAGGGGCCCATTAAAACCAATAGAAGATACATGTCTGTGTTTGTGTGTGTGTGCATGTGCACACACACACACACACACACAAATAGAGGTGGGAGAGAGGGACGGGGAGGGAGAGGGAAAGGGAGATGGAGATAGAGAGGGAGAGGGACAGGGACAGGGAGAGGGACAGGGAGAGGGACAGGGAGAGGGGGGAGGGAGAGGGAGAGGGGGAGGGAGAGGGAGAGGGAGAGGGACAGGGACAGGGAGAGGGAGAGGGACAGGGACAGGGACAGGGACAGGGACAGGGAGAGAGAGAGAGACTCAACCAATACCAAAGTAACAGGAATTACCAATCATTGGTCATTATTATCTCTCAACATCAATGGACTCAAGTCCCCAATAAAAAGACACAGACTAACAGAATGGATACATTTTGTTATAGCAGAATAATGTATAATACATTATTATGTATAGCAGATTATACATTATTCTGCTATATACAAGAAAAACATCTCAGCAATAAATATAGTCATTATCTCTGTATAAAGGGCTGAAAAATTTTTTTCCAAGCAAGTGGACCCAAGAAACAAGCTGGAGTAGCCATCCTAATATCTAGTAAAATGGACCTTCAATCAGAAAGTAATTAAAAGAGACATGCAAGGACACTTCATACTCATTAAAGGAAAAATACACCAAGAGGACATCACAATTCTGAACATCTATTCCCCAAATAACAGGGCACCCACATTTGTAAAAGAAACATTACTAAAGCTTAAATCACACACCAAACCTCATACATTAATACTGGGAGAACTCAACATCCCACTCTCACCATTGGACACGTCATTGAGACAGAAACTAAATAGGGAAATAACGAAACTAATAGAAGTTATGATTCAAATGGACCTAACAAATATTGATAGAACACTTCACCCAAACACAAGAGAATATACCTTCTCCAAAATTGACCAAATAATCAGTCATAAAGCAAACCTCAACAAATACAGGAGAATGAAATAACCTCATGCATCTTATGAGATACCATGGATTAAAGCTGGCCTTCAACAACAGCAACAGAGAGCTGACATACTCATGGAAACTGAACAACTCAATGAACGACTTAATGATTACTGTTTCAGGGAAGAAATAAAGAAAGAAAATAAAGACTTTCTTTTTCTTTTTTTTTTCTTTTTTTATTAGATATTTTCTTAATTTACATATCAAATGCTATCCATTTGTTTCATAACTTCTGTTAGTGTCCATGTGTCTCTGTTTACTTTCTGTTTCCAGAGTCTGTCCATTGGTGAGAGTGGGGTGTTGAAGTCTCCCACTATTATTGTGTGAGGTGCAATGTATGCTTTGAGCTTTACTAAAGTTTCCTTAATGAATGTGGCTGCCCTTGTATTCGGAGCATAGATATTCAAAATTAAGACTTCATTTTGGTTGATTTTACCTTTGATGAGTATGAAGTGCCCCTCCTTGTCTTCTTTGATAACTTTGGATTGAAAGTCAATTTTATTCTTTATTATAATGGCTACTCCAGCTTGTTTCTTCAGACCATTTGCTTGGAAAATTGTTTTCCAGCCTTTCACTCTGAGATAGTGTCTGTCTTTTTCCCTGAGGTGGGTTTCATGTAAGCAGCAAAATGTTGGGTCCTGTTTGTGTAGCCAGTCTATTAGTCTATGTCTTTTTATTGGGGAATTGAGTCCATTGATGTTAAGAGAAATTAAAGAAAAGTAATTGTTGCTTCCTGTTATTTTTGTTGTTAAAGTTGGTATTCTGTTCTTGTGGCTGTCTTCTTTTAGGCTTTTTGAAGGATTACTTTCTTGCTTTTTGTAGGGTGTACTTTCCCTCCTTGTGTTGGTGTTTTTCCATTATTATCCTTTAAAGGGCTGGATTCATGGAAAGATATTGTGTGAATTTGGTTTTCTCATGGAATACTTTGATTTCTCCATCTATGGTAATTGACAGTTTTGCTGGGAATAGTAGCCTGGGCTGGCATTTGTGTTCTCTTAGGGTCTGTATAACATCTGTCCAGGATCTTCTGGCTTTCATAGTCTCTGGTGAGAAGTCTGGGGTAATTCTAATATGTTACTTGACCTTTTTCCCTTACTGCTTTTAATATTCTGTCTTTATTTAGTGCATTTGTTGTTCTGATTATTATGTGTCGGTAGGAATTTCTTTTCTGGTCCAGTCTATTTGAAGTTCTGTAGGCTTCTTGTACGTTCATAGGCATCTCTTTCTTTAGGTTTGGGAAGTTTTCTTCTTTTATTTTGTTGAAGGTATTTGCTGGCCCTTTAAGTTGAAAATCTTCATTCTCATCTACTCCTAATATCCGTTGGTTTGGTCTTCTCATTGTGTCCTGGATTTCCTGGATGTTTTGAGTTAAGATCTTTTTGCATTTTGCATTTTCTTTGATTGTTGTGCCCATGTTCTCTATGAAATCTTCTGCACCTGAGATCCTCTCTTCCATCTCTTGCATTCTGTTGCTGATGCTTGCATCTATGGTTCCTGATTTCTTTCCTAGGATTTCTATCTCCAGAGTTGTCTCACTTTGGGTTTTCTTTATTGTTTCTACTTCCTGTTTTATATCTTGGATGGTTTTGTTCAATTCCATCACCTGTTTTGTTGTGTTTTCCTTTAGTTCTTTAAGGGATTTTTGTGTTTCCTCTTTAAGGACTTTTACCTCTTTAGCAGTGTTCTCCTGTATTTCTTTAAGTGAGTTATTAATGTCCTTCTTAATGTCCTCTACCAGCATCATGAGATATGATTTTAAATCCGAGTCTTGCTTTTCAGGTGTGTTGGGGTATCCAGGACTGGCTGAGGTGGGAGTGCTAGGTTCTGATGAAGGTGAGTGGTCTTGGTTTCTGTTATTAAGATTCTTATGTTTGCCTTTTGCCATCTTGTAATCTCTAGAGTTAGTTGTTATAGTTGTCTCTGGTTGGAGCTTGTTCCTCCTGTGATTCTATTAACCTCTGTCAGCAGTCCTGGGAGTCCCTCTCTCTCCTGAGTCTCCGTGGTCAGAGTAGTCTCTGCAGGCAAGCTCTCCTCTTGCAGGGAAGGTGCACAGTGGTCTAATGTTCAGACCTGCCTCTTGGCTAAAGATGAAGGCCTGATATCCGGCCTGTCCCAGAAGATGTGTTGCCTCTGTAGCCTGCATGCTCACCTGCACAGATTGGTCTCCGAGGGACCAAGGACCCAAGATGGCTTCCTCATGAGCTCCGGCAGGCAGAGCCCTCCCGGGTGGACACCTCTCCTCTAGCAGGGAAAGTGCCCGTATGTTGAGAGCCTGAAACTGAAGCTGTGTTGCTTCTATAGTCTGCTCACTCACCCTTCACAGTCAATGAGCTGACCTGCACAGTCTGGTCTTTGAGGGATCCGGGACCAAGATCAAGACTTTCTATAATTCAATGAAAATGAGGGCACACCATACTCAGTCTTATGGGACACAATGAAAGCAGTGCTAAGAGAAAAGTTCATAGCACTAAATGCCCTCATAAAGAAGTTGGAGAGTTCTCATACTAACAATTAAAAGTACATCTGAAGGCTCTAGAAAAAAATCAAAGAATGCAAATGGAGCCATATGTTATCACCCTGCACAAAACTCAAGCCCAAACAGATCAAAAACCTCAACATAAAATCAGATACATTTAATCTATTAGAACAGAAAGTGGGAAATAACCTTGAAGTCATCAGTATACGAGACAACTTCGTGAGCAGAACATCAATGGCTCAGGCACTAAGGTCAAGACTTAATAAATGGGACCTTGTGAAATTGAAAAGCTTCTGTAAGTCAAAGGACACAATCATAAGACAAAACAACAGTCTACAGACTGGGAAAAGATCTTCACTGACCGTACATCTGACAGAGGGCTAATATCTAAAATATATAAATAACTCAAGAAAGAAGACATCAACAATCTAAATAACCCAATTAAAAATGGGGTACAGAGATAAACAGAAAAATTATCAGCAGAGAAATCTCAAATGGCTGAGAATCACCTAAAGAAATGTTCAACATCCTTAGTTATCAGGGAAATGCAAATCAAAAATGATTCTGAGATTCTAGCTTACACTCATCAGAATGTCTAAGATCAAAATCTCAAAGGACAGCACAGGCTGGTGAGGTTGTGGAGCAAGAGGAACACTTCTCTGCTGCTGATGGGAGTGCAAACTTGTACAGCCACTCTCGAAATCAGCTTGGCAGTTTCTCAGACGATTAAGAATAGTTCCACCTCAAGACCCAGCTATACCACTCTTGGGCATATACCCAAGAGATGCTCTATCATCCCAAAAGGATTCTTGTTCAACTATGTTCATAGCAGCATTATTTGTAATAACCAGAAACTAGAAACAACCCAGATGTCCCTCAACTGAGAAGTGGGTAAAGAAAAAATTATTCATTTACACAATGTGATACTATTTGGACATTAAAAACAGGACTTCATGAATTTCACAAGCAAAATGGCACGTGTTATATGTACTCACTTATCAGTGGATATTAACCATAAACTACAGGATAACTGTGCTATAATCGACTGACACAAAGAAGCCAAATAACAAGGAGGGCCCAAGGAAGGATGGTTGAATCTTTCTCAGAGGAAAAACAAAGTAGATATTAGAGGTCTATGAAAAGAGGGGAACTGAGTGGAAGAGGAGATGGGGAGAGAGGAGTGGGACAGGGAAGCAGATCATATGTAGGGAGAGCATCGAAGGAGAAGAGAGATCAGCTGGCAATCTCTAAGATGTGTCAGAGACCTGGGATGGGGAGAGGCCTCAGAGGGCCTAAGGGGGCCTCTTTAGCTGAGATTCCTAGCAGTGGGAGATATGAATCCTTAAGTGGCCAATTCCTGTAGCCAGGCAAGACTCCCAGTGGAAGGATAAGGACAGCAACATGCCCACAAATCCTTCAACCCAAAGTGTGTCCTGCCTACAAGATATGCAGGGACAAAGAGCAGAAACTGAGGAATGGCCAACCAATGACTGCCCCAAATTGAGACTTATCCCATAGGCAAGAATTAATCGAACACTATTAATGATAATCCATTACATCTGCAGTCAGGAACCTAGCATACTTGTCCTTTGAGAAGCTCCACCAAACAATCAATGGAAAAATATGCAGAGACTCACACCCAAACAGTAGATGGAACTTGGGAGTCTTACAGAAGAGTTAGGAGAAAGATTGAGGGACCCGAAGAGGACAGGGACTTCACAGGAAGACCAACAGAGTCAACTAACCTGGACACTTGGGAGCTCCCAGAGACTGAAGCACCAACCAAAGAACAAGCACAGGCTGGACCTAGGCCCCCTGCAAATATGTAGCAGATGAGCAGTTTGGTCTTTGTGCAGGTCCCCCAAACAACTGGAGTGGGGGCTGTCCCTGAGCCTGTTGCCTACTTGCTGCCTTTGGATCCCACACCTCTAAATGGGCAGCCTTGTCTGGCCTCATGGGAAAGGATGTACCTAGTCCATCAGCAAATTGATGTTGACGCACAGAGTGACACACTTCCCCTTCTAAGGGGAAATGCAGAGAACTTGCATGATGGGGGACTGGGAAGAGAGTAAGGCTTGATATTGGGCTGTAAAATGAATAAATAAATTTACTTTTTAAAAAAGACCACTGACTAAAAATGTTACATAGCAAGATACAAATTGAGGCTCATCTGAGTCAAAGAAAGATGGCCATTTCACTACCACATTCTGATTTAAGGACACGTGCCTAGTATGGATATAATTGATATGCAGTGCACCAAGTTCATTACTAACAATTTAAAAAAACATATTTTTGAAATAAATTACATTCTCAAAAGAAAGTTCAATGACACAATCTCCTTAGGAAATAAATAGACAAATACATTGGGCAAATGTAAAAGAAACAAAAAAAGATAAAACTCCAACAATTCAAAATAAACCTGTCTTCAGTAATAATGGAGCTCTGGATATTTCTGAGAGCTCCCAGAGAGAAGGAGGAGGGAGAACTGATCTACCTGGCTTCAGGGAGACTCTTAATTAAAAATGGACAAATGTTATTTCCCTTATTTTTTTTCTCTGTTAATCCTAATTACCACTGCTTTTCTAGTTTTCCCTCTTGTACTTCATACCACAGTGACTCACAAATTTCTTCATTTGTGCTGTTAATTTCATTTCCTTTTATGGGTTTGTATAGCTCTCTACAATGAGATAGAAAGGATGCAAGTATTCCTTTAGAATCTTATTATAACTTATTCATCTGCACACAGTGTGCTCAACTAAACCAGGGTTTATTTCAACGCAATAGATTCATGAAATTTGGCAAATGGTAGTATAATATTTATTGTTATCTTGTCTACTTTTGAGACCTTTTGTATTTTCAGAATTACTGAGAATTTAAAGGTAGAAACATCAGAATCACAAAACCATGCCCTGAACTCAGGGACTTATGTCACAGCTCATACCTTTGTAAATAAGTTCTAAAATTCACCTCTGCTACCACCCAGAGAGAGAGAGTCTTATGCTGAGTTGTCTAAATATGGATTTCACAGAGTTAAAAGGCTTTCCTACACACACACACACACACACACACACACACACACACACAAACATGTATAAGAATTGTGAACATGCTATAAATCCAGTGTCATCTGTGCTTATCTGTAAACTGCCATCCATTCACTTTCATTGATGATATTGTACAAATAAATGTGCCACAAGGTATTGAACTATGTCCACACTAAAGAACATATGATTTGTATTCAGTTTCCTTGTTGGAAAAAAAAAAAAAAACAATACTGGTGAAGACATTTGTGGATGTGTCTCTTGATTCATGTTCACAAAATTCCTTGATTTAGGATTTTTTTTTTTTTTTTGTAAGCAGCCACAGTCTGACAATCATCATCGCACCTGGTGAAAATGAGCCATTTACACTTAGTGTAACCACTAATTTTGACTCATTCCTATTAATCTCATCCAATGTCTTATTCTGTTTCATTTGTGCTGTGAAGCTTCCTAATTTTCTTCCTAACATATCTTGTTATCACTGTGTTGCTTCAGCTTTAATTGAATTATTTTTCCTCTGTTCTTGGAAATTTAGCATTCCTACCTATCAAAGACTCTGGCCAAAGTAGAAACCATTAAGTGTTTTATACCCTTGTCATTCACCTCCAAACTTCTCAGATCATTCAACATTTCAGTTCTAACTTGTTTTGCCTTGTTACCCTTAGTGCCACTATTAAAATATAAATATAATAATGTATAAAAATAGAAGATTAATAAACACAAATTTCATTAGGTCTGTTTTGTTTTTTTTTTTTTTTTTTTTTTTTTTTTTTTTTTTTTTTTTTTTTTTTTTTTTTTTTTTTTTTTTTTTGGTTTTTCGAGACAGGGTTTCTCTGTAGAGCCCTGGCTGTCCTGGAACTCACTTTGTAGACCAGGCTCGCCTTGAACTCAGAGATCCGCCTGCCTCTGCCTCCCAAGTGCTGGGATTAAAGGCGTGCGCCACCACGCCCGGCTTTCATTAGGTCTGTTTTTAAAAAATAAATTGTACTTCCCAACTCCATCAACTCAAAATCTACTACCAACTCTGAAACCATTTCATGTTAACTCTCTTTATTATCCTGCTGTCTCCTAGGACTCAAATGCACCTTAAATTTTAGTGTCTATTGTCAATCTCTTTGTGGTCTGTGGTCTGTTTTTCTTCATATTTATTTTTTTACTTTACCAATCCTCTCTTTATCAATATCTAATTACTGCTAAATTAGTCATAATTTGTCAATGCAACAAGTAGACATTTCCTTTTTAGGGTTTTATTGTTTGTTTAGAACCCAAATTAGTCTAAAAGTATGTTGACTTTGCCAAATTCCATTGTCAACCCTGGTAGAGCAGCAGTCATCCTCTTTGTATTCCAGTCAAACAGTCCAAGGATAACACACATCAATCCATACTGATAGAAGGTCTGTTATCTCAGGTGATAACACTGAGAGGGACTAATCCTAGTCAGTGTGTTAGGATGGCCGGTGCTTCTTTTATTCCTGCTATTGCTTGTAGACAGGCAATAAAATAAGACTGTCTTAAATCTACCCAATGCTTAAAAGAAAATGACCTAGTCTTTGGTGACGTCTGGCTATGTAAGGATAGATGCTTGAAGACGTTTATGTAAATTGGGAGAAAATGCATACAGTAAAGGAGGAAGAGGAATGAGAATCAATGGATGAAGGTGAGTGTTTATAATATTGACTCAGTCCTAGTGCCTTGGGATCAAAAAATGTGTGGTAAGGCCATCAAATTGAAAACCATCAGGCATGGGCATTCTCAGAGAACTCTGTTCTCATGTTGTAACTCCCGAATTACTGATACTAGAGAGACTTCAGTGTTGTGTACAGACAATTTGCCTCTGCGTTCCCTGCATCCTCCACCCCACCGCCAGAAGCTCCCATCCTCCCTCCAGCATGTAAGTATGATATGCAAACATCTGTTTTCTGTGTTGCGTCCTTCTGCAGCATCCTGGGGCTCCCTCTTCCCCCCCAAGCATTAGAATGGTACTACCCATCAAATTCCCCCTTAATGAGGACATTCTGAGGAGACATCATCCCTGCCTTTGTGTCTCCAAAACCCAACACTCCTGCTGATAAGGTGCCTCTCCAGGTGCCTGTCCTTGAGACCTTAGAGAAATAACAAGCTCAAGGAAGACCATGGAAAAGGGTAAACAGAGGTCAGATCCCAGACAGTTACGACTGGCCATAAAATCAGTCCCTGAACAGACACCCATTAACCCCTCCCCTCCTGCTTCAGTACTGTTTCAGCAAATGATTATAGCCTTCTACTCCCCTTTTCTAACTATACTGTATATAGACCCAATGTTTTCTGGACCCAGGGTTGCTTGCCAGCATCCACCCAGTGAGTGCTAGGTGGGCGATCAGAGTTTGAACTTGAAACGATAAGTCTCTTTTGTGAGTTGCAGTGGACTTCACAATTCTTGGGCTCCTCTGGGTTTCCCCGTGGACTCAGGGCATGACAAGAAACAATGGATGAAGAGGAGTGTTAACAATACTGACTCAGTCCTAGTGTCTTGGGAACATGCATGGTAAGGCTGTCAAATTGAAAATCATCAGGTATGGGCATTCTTAGAGAACTCTGTTTTCATGGATTACATGCATGTGTATCTTAGAATTTATTTTATACATACAACATGCATATTTTAAATTTGAAATAAGGATGTATCATATCACTGTCTTTTAAATTTAATGTCATTAGGTGTATGCGGTTGAGACACAACTTGGCAATTACATTTTTAACACACTCACACACACACACACACACACACACACACACACACACACACATGAATATTCTACAAGAAACCTAAAGGGCTTACTTTTCATTCCTTCACTGGGAAAAGAAGGCTATTGTCTGAAAAGGCAGTTCAAGGAGATTGGGTGTTGTTAAGAACCACCAGGCTTATTATTCGTGACATAAACAGAAACTTTTTAAGTAGATTATGTTCTGACATAAAGGGATCCAGTTAAGACACCAGATGTAAGGCAGAGACACAGACAGCTGCTGCGGGCTCGAAGCCATGCTTACTGCTCAGTGGTTCACCAAAATGTTTAGATCTAGTTTACTACTTTCAAACTCTCTGCAGACAAGTGGCAGGGAAGTGTTACAGGCCTAGAAAATGGTTTTAGAAATAATCAAAGGTTGCCGGGAAGCCAGGAAGTGCTGAGCAAGCAGGCCCTGCTTCGACTTCACAAGGCAGTGAAGCCTTCCCAGCACAATCATGATGTCACCGAAGGAAAAATGGACAACCAGCCTGAAGAGAAATAAAAACGTTAAAGTAGAATAAAATCACCATGAGAGTTACAGCACCAGTCTCCAGAGAATCAATAAGCAATTAGGTTTCCAGAGAATATGAATCCTACTTGCCAGAGAGAGTCAAGGAGACCAATAGAGACCTCTAGCCTAGTCTTTGCTAATCCAGAGTCCAGCTGTTCTGCACACTGAGATCAGCTCTCATCAGCCCATAACATCATTTCTCATTAACTCTTCCAAAGGACCACAGCAATTGGGACTCTTCTCAAGTCATATGTACGCAGCCACACTGAAAGGCTGCAGTACCGTGCTGGTTACTTTCTGTCAACACAATACAAACCTAGACACACCAAGGAAGAGGGAAACTCTACACAGGAACTCTTGCCATCAGACTGGCCTGCAGGCATGTCTTTGGGACATTTTATTAATTGTTAATTGATGTATAAGTGTCCAGCCTGATGTGGGTGGTGCCATCCCTGGGTAGGTAGACCTGCCATATATATAAAAAGGTAGCTGAGCATGTCAGGGGAAGTGAGCCTTGGTCCCTGCCTCAGTTCTTGCCTCCAGATTATTTTTTTATTTAAAATAATATTTTAATTAGTAAAATATATACAAATATATTATCTATATATTATATATGCAGATACAAATATATGCAATACAAATAATAAAAGAACAGCACATTTTAGCATGAGAAAATAGCCAATAAAATAAATGTGTAAATTATAAAAAAAATAGAGTAGTAATCATTGCATTTGTACAAGACATAAAGGTTTGTAATGAATGTATATATATTTGTATATAGTGTGTATACATATGCATAATGTGTTATAAAGTATAACATTCTAAGAATTTACAGTTGTCCCGGAGATTCTGCTTTATATATTAATCTTCATAATAATTATACAAGAAGTTTTGTTCCATTTCCATTGTACTAATGATTAAACTAAGGGCTGATGCTTTTAAGCAGCTAATGTGTCTATATACATGTTCATTCAGAAAAACACAAAATGTATGGCTTCAATTAGGAAAATTTGGTCCCAATGACATGGAATGTGTTTTCTTATTATTTGTGGTATTTTCAGTCCTCCCCCATTCTCAGGGTTATGTCCATGCTTATATCTAATCTGCACAATGATGAAGCAAGTTTGAAGTAATTTAAACCAAGTTTCACTCTAGTAGACCATGAATGCAGGAGGCCATGTTCTTACATGGCTATTCTTTCCTCCAGGATAGAGATAACTGGGAACCCAAAGCTTATATCCTCAATAATTCTTTTTTTTTTAATGTTACATAATTGACTTACAAAATTCACCAGTCTTAATACATCTGAGCAACAAGCATGCTGAGAGAGATCGTGGACACAGTCCTCCTCCCAGTTTCGCAAATAAAATGAAATATTTAGAATGTACATAACAAAAGAGGTAAAAAAGAAAAAACTCTACAATGAAAACTTTAAATTTGTGAAGAAAGAGATTAAGAAACATACTAGAATCAAAGACCTCCCAAGCATATAGAATTGACATTGTGAAAAAAGATTTTCCTACCAAAACAATTTACTGATTCAATAAAATCACAATCAACATCCTCATCTCATTCTTCACATAAATAGAAAGAAAATCCTCAATTTGATATGGAACAACAAAAGACCCAGCATAGCCAATTAGTCCTAGATAAGTGTTTGTTTCTATGCATTCTGCTCCTTTTAAGTGCTAAGTGCATATGTCTATGACCCCAACTTTTATACATGCATATTGGTTTGTGCTCATCCACAAATACTCTCCCATTCACATGCATACAGTATTTATATTGTTGCACACAGAAGATTCATACTCAGACACAGCTGACCTCCTAAATTAAAAATCTCTGGCATGCTACAGTGGTGTTACAAGCCATTAAGAACCAGCTTACAATGCAACTATAAATTGGGCGGGGTTTGGAATTTAAACAAGTATCTGTCCAATGATAAGAAATATGCAGTAATGTCTTGAGAGGTGATTAAAGTAAACTACAATTTAAAAAAAAGCAGGTCACCCCTAAGTCATATTCATTCGAGCAATATTATACTGACTGAGAAAACTATATTTATATAGTTAGGAAAATATGGATATAGATAGATAGATAGATAGATAGATAGATAGATAGATAGATAGATAGATCACAACAAATAAAAAATGCCATGAATTTGAAAGAAAGCAAAGGAGGATGCATGAGAGGTCTTAAATGGAGAAAAAGGAAGAGAGGACATGATGTAATTATACTTTAATTTCAATTTAACACATTTTTAAGTTTTTTTTTTTAACTTCTTAATGTTGTGTTGTGTTCTTCAGAGGGTATTTATTAAAATGAAGAAAAAGAACAACAAAAAAATAACCCTCAACCAACCTGAAAGGAAGACATAAGTCAAAAGAAATCTGAGGGTGCCTGAACACTGCCCCCAGGACTATCTGAGAGAATTCTGGTTCCCTACTCATGATCTTTGTGTCTGTGGGTAGAAAAAGTGGAGATCAAAAAAATGATACTTACTCACCACAAAATGTCCTTCTATAATCTCTCAGATTTCCAAGCCTCCAACCCCCAATCCCAGTAAACTACAGCTCAGATGCCCAATCCCTGGACCTCTAACTAGTCACCCTGAGACCAACACTGAGGAAGCTGCTCTCTTAACATGCTCAGCTGTTGGTATCTTTAGCATCTGTTGATGATACACAATCATATTTGCATGGAAATGTACCTTGTAGCCTTGTGACAATTCACCATAGCTGTGTCATGAGATTCTCCAGTTACTGTCCCCAAATGTGATGATAAATGGCAGATTTAAAACACACACACACACACACACACACACACACACACACACATTAGGTGAGGGTTGCTAGTTAAACTATTCTATTCTTATTTATCATGTTCTTTGAATTATCTGAGGAGGAGCTGGGAGGCTGTCTCAGATTAGCTCAGAGGGAATGATGGCACCGTGAGGAGAACATCAACCTCAAGTCCAAACTCTACGTTCTTAACTGGCCTTCCCAGGCCACGTCAACTGCTACGATATGTGGTTACACTTCAAGAACAAAATCAATTCAAGTCTCTAAAGAAAAGCCAACCATTCCAGGTTTCTTATATCAATAAAAATACTTCAGAAGTACAGAGATCACTCAGGTACTAGAATATAAGCCAAAATAAACTCTTCCATAAGTTGGTTTTGGTCATGGTGTTTCATCAGAGCAACAAAAACTAACTAATACAACTGGTGAGTACATGAAAAGATGTGTAATTTCACTGCTTGCCAAACAAACACAAGTGAGACCACAGGATGAGAGTGTGCATGCATTGGGATTAGCTAAAAACCAAAGCTGGCAAGACGGCAGAGGAACAAAGACTCCAACACAATGTCTATGAGGACATAGATGGGCTGGATACTTTGGATTGCAACTCAACCATTGCTTGAAATATAACTGTAAAGTTTACTTTTCATGTTGCTGGAGAATACCTCACAACATCAGTTTAAGCAAGGAAGGATTTGTTTTGTCCCACAGTTGGAAGAGATTCCATCCATCACTGTAAGGAAAGATAATGGGAGAGAGCTCTATGGTGGTGGGAGTATGTGGCTACCACACCTCCTCCCATCTCTGGGCAACAGGAAACATGAACAAGGTGAGACAGGAAGACTGGGTAGCCTGCAAACCTCAAGACCCAACCCTCAGAGATCATTTGTGGGTTTTTTCCTCCAGCCAATCCCTACCTTCCAGAAGGTCTACAACTTCCCAAACCAGCATCATAATCCAGAAGAACACATCTACACATGACACTCTGTTGGTGGCATTTTACATGTAAATCTTAACAACCCTTGTGAATACAATCTCTCCGTGCTGGTACCAACCCTTGATGCTTGAGATAACAGATCAATGGTGTGACTCCATTCAAGATGAGAGCATTCATAGTCATAAACAAATGAGAGGAAACAAATCCACCTAATGGTCCACAATACAGAGAAATGAATTATTAATGTGTGCAATAACGTGGATGAACCAGTGAAAGAGGCTGGTCAAAGAGTAATGCATACTGAGTGAAGCCACTTATGGAAAAAGTCTAGAAGGTAAGTAAGGGCCAACATGTACAGAGAAAGCTGGGAAGCTGTATACTGAGTGGTGACTAAGTTGATATGTATTTCCAAGAGGCATGAGGAAATTAGCATCTGACCAGACTATTTACTCTCTTGACTTGATAGTGCCTAGTAGTAACTGTAGTTGCAGTTTAGTGGTATAGCACTTGCCTGACATAAGCAAGGCCCAGGTTCGATTCCTAACACAACCACACACACACACACACACACACACACACACACACACAAAAGATGCTTGTTTGTGAGCTTAAAATACATGTAGTCTTTTCGTAGGTCAATTATAACTCGACCAAGTAAGAAGGAACAGGTATTATGAAAAGAAAATGGTAGTCTGCCTCTCAGTATAGGAAGCCACGGTTTATCCGTGAAGCTGCAGCGGCTATGTAAACAGCCGCTGTGAAGCTGCGGCAGCTATGTAAACAGCGCGGTTTCTCCAAACTATGGAGGCTATGTAAACAGCCATGGTTTCTCCGTGAAGCCGCAGGCTCCGAGGCCCCGGCTCTGAGGAGCTCCAGGCTCCAAGAGGCCCCGGCTCCGAGGAGCCCAGGGCTCTGAGAAGCCTCCGGCCATTACAAGATGGCGAGAGACCAGCAGGCTGTCAGGGAAGAGAGCCTAGTGCACATGCGCAGCTCTCTTCAGGCTCTCCTCAAATGATAGCCCCTCCTGAACGGGCAATATGCAAATGAGGCGTGGCTTGTGGCACCAATGAACGGGCCATATGCTAATGAGGTATAGCTTGGTGCACCAATCTGCAACCACTACGGAACCCTCCTCCTTCCCTGGGAGAGTATAAAAGCAGCAGCTCTGCTGCTGTTCTGGGTCCTGGGAATCTACTATCAAGGTGCTCCAGAATAAAGCTGACTGAGAAGATCCCAGTGGTGGTGTGACTTTCTTCTGGTCGAGGGAGGCGCATCGCATCTCAGCAATCATGAGAGAAGATACAATCCACCTCCCAAGCCCTGCTATTACAAAGTAATGTCATAATGGCCATAATGTGAGGCAATTTGCATAAAGTTATATGTTGCATGAACACCCAACCCATCTCATAGCTGTGTTTGGGAACCAGTGTATCATGCCATTCAGGACAGGACATAAAACCACACACGTATGTGTACATGCTCATAAAACATTGATTACACAACCCATTCTGAGCAAAATCACCCTTAGCACTGTTCAATTCTGTTATCCTGTGACTTCTGACTATATTTATACTTTGGGATGGAACATAGTTAATGTTATTTTAAAGAAAATTATATGCTTTGACACCAGAAGCTATTTGAGTTGATCTTTACATTAACTCTTCAACCAATGCCCAATGCTACAAGCATTTAGAAATATTGGAAATGAATAATTTCCGAACTCTTATATTTTATGAACAGAGAACCCAGAACTGGTACAAATTGATGATAAACTAATGTTGGAAATTTGGTGAACTTACAGCAACAACACTGAGGTCCAGTGCTACTAAGCTAACTCAAACAAGAAGTGCATGTAATGATATTTGAGTCACAGTGAAAACTATAATAATAATAATAATAACAATAATAATAATAATAAACTCAGTCTCTCATTGGGTAACTTGGGACATCATTGCTTTTCCAGAAAAGAAAACAAAAGACTGAGGTTCCTAAATTAGAAACAGAGGACCACAGCTCTCATTCACACTCGTTTGAGATGACCTTGTATCTAATGTGTCTGTCACAAATCAGACTTCATGTGGGTTTGGGAGGAACTAACTGATTCTGATGGGATTAGACTCCTTCAGCAGAAATGGAAGAATGTGTGAAATCAATATTTTTCCAAGAGAGTTGGCCTCCTTCTATCCCAATATCATATCTCGTTGCAAATGATGCTGTAGTTTAGAATAAAGCATAACAAACAGTAAGCTAAAGAAATAAAAGAGGTTAGAGTAAAGGAAAAGGAGGAATATATGATAGAAAGAAATTAGACCAAGATTAACGAAACAAAACTCTAAGGTCTAAAGAGTGATGAGGGTGAGAGAGAACTGTTCTGCCTCCAGGGGAGAGAAAACCAACTGTTACTTTATACCATTGGTCATACATATATATATATATATATATATATATATATATATATATATATATATATATATATGCTATAACATTACACAGACTGAACAAATTGTATTTGTGTACTTAGGAATATAGACACATACATGTACAGAGAGAGATATAGAAATATATTTATATCTGTGTATATAACAACAATTTTTTTAAAAAGAGGCCAGTGATTTAAAAGAAAACAAGGTGCAGTGATTCATGAGAGAGCTTGGTGACACTAAAGAAAAGAGGAACTATGTTTGATATTATAATATCAAAAAATACTTCAAAAAGGCAAGCAAATTAGGTACGGTAGAACACATCTGTAATCTTGGGGATGGGGAAAGACGTACATCTGGAGCTAACCTGGGCTTTATCTCGAACACATCAACAGTCATAGCTATGTGGCAAGATCCTGTATCCTATTACAATGAAGCATCTGATCCAGGTATAAGGAGACTCCATAGTTAGTTAGGAGCATGAGTGTCAAGGAAAGAAACTCAATCAAGCAAAAGAGACCTCATCCTGACTAGTGTTGCAAATGAAAGAAATCGCAAGTAAAACAAAGACCTTTCTCTTACTCTCTGAGAGTCAACCTTCTTATCCTGTGATGAGCTCCTTTTGTTTCTCAACAGGATACATTGAAACAGGGTAGAGGTACATGGCTTCATTAAATACTCAACAAAATTCTCGCCAACCGAATCCAAGAACACATCAAAACGATCATCCATCATGACCAAGTAGGCTTCATCCCAGGAATGCAGGGATGGTTTAATATACGGAAATCCATCAATGTAATACACTATATAAACAAACTCAAAGGTNTGGCCGAGTTGGCCATCATTGGGAGGAGAGGCCCCTTGGTCATACAGACTCTATATGCCCCAGAACAGGGGAATGCCAGGGCCATTATGTGGGAGGGGGTGGGTAGGGGAGCAGGGCGGGGATGCGGGAGGGTAAGGGAAAATTTCTGAATAACATGTGAAATGTAAATGAAGAAAATATCTAATAAAGAGAAAAAAAAAGATCACAGGCTAAGGATGTGATCTATCACTCATAAAACTAAATATGTTTAGTTATAAAGCAGTCTTTTGTAGATGGTTTCAAGTCCCTAATCTATCAACTTCATGCAAATCCAACAAAGACCTAGTCACATGAACATAAATAGACATGTGTGGTCAGAGGTTGGAGACCTGAGAGAGGTCTGAGGAAGCATTAGCTTCCTGCTGAAACATCAAATATGTAAAGAGGTCTATGAGTTAGCGACCCAGTGGTCTAGGAGAGCCGAGGGCCATAGTCCTGCAACCACAAGGAATAGGATTCTGCAACAATCTGTGAGTTACAAGAGGACCCAGCCTCAGAAGGGAAGTCAGCCCCAGAGGAGTGGATTTCTTTCTGCCAAGATTCTCAGCAGAAAACCCAGCTAAGCCACACCTGGGACCCCTGACCTACAGCCAAGATGAGATAGTAACTCATGTTTCTTTAATCCAAGAGTACCACACAGTTTGTTATGTAGCACTAGAAACTGTAAGCCTCATCTTTAACATGGAAAATGTGTTTGTTTCTCCTGATTTCATTCCTATTAATCTATTTATGACATTGTGTGGGCCCTCTCAGAATCCTTGGGCTTGACCAGAAAGCTCCCAGTTTGTGACTTGATTTCCCTGTTATATGAGTCAAAGTATTGTAGCTGTTTCCCCAGCTTCTGAGTCTGATCCATACACCACTTGAACTCAGCTTATACCTTGATAATGTTTATCCTGGTAAAGATTGTAGTATCTACCAAGCATCATAAATACTGAGTCAGGAAAGAGAAAGTCTCATACTGCAGCCCAAACTACCACAAACATCATAGATTCAAAGATCGTTCAACGAGGAAGATAAAACATCTCTATAGCAGCCAGTATCCCATATTCACTGTCCAACAGGTGATATCAAACATGGTATCTCAACAGGAGCACTACAGTCAGTTCTTGCCTTGAGAGAGGAGCTTGTTCTTTGTGTTGTAAGACATTTAACTGTGTCCTTGAACTCTAAATGATGGTAGCATACCTTTTCCCCAGTTATGATAACCAAAACCATTCCACACATCGCTGAATGTTCCCTGGGAAGCATCTCAAGTTAAGAACCATTATTACAAACCCACACATTCTACGGTAAACCCTGTGGCTATTTGGAATCAATGTGTACAGCAAGCAAAGACCTTCTTTCCAAATTGTGTTTCCCAGAAAGGAAGCCATCAGCCATGTGAAATGACTCAGCAATTTAAATGATGTTATTCTGAACCGAGACCTTCTAAAAGTGGGGAACATGAACAAAACTCCAAAGGCTTTATAATGATAAAAAGTAAAAGATCACATTAAAATATTAGCATCAGACTTCAGATAAATCAATTGTTGTGCAAGCAGGTGGACAGGAGTTAAAATCCCTAAAACTCACCTATAAGTTGGGCAGGTGTGTCAGTCACCTGTAATCCCAGCATTCAGAAGCATAGGTAAGGATGTCTGGGGAAAAATGATTTGCTAGACCGACTAGGATTGATGATCTCTATATTCAGAGAGAACCTCTACCTCAATAAAGCAGACCAATAGAAAAAGAAATCTGAAAAAGAGGTCAACTTTGGATCTCCACGTGTACATATGCACACACACACACACACACACACACACACACACACACACACAGGTACGCTTACACAAATGAAAACATATATACACACATGTAAACTATATATGCATACACAAGAAAAAATATAATATATAATAATGTTGATTAGACGGTGAAATAAAATAAAATATTCTGGGTTTATAAATGTCTTAGTTAGGGTTTACTGCTGTGAACAGACACCATGACCAAGGCAAGTCTTATAAAGGACAACAGTTAATTGGGGTTGGCTTAAAGGTTTAGAGGTTCAGTCCATTATCATCAAGGTAGGAGGAGGGCAGCATCCAGGCAGTCATGTTGCAGTCAGAGCTGAGAGTTCTACATCTTCATCTGAAGATGGCTAGTGGAAGACTGACTTCCAAGCAGCTAGGATGAGGGTCTTAAGCTCACACCCACAGTGACATACCTACTCCAATAAGGCCACACCTCCTAATAGTGCCACTCCCTGGTCCAAGCATATACAAACCATCACAATGAGGTCATGTGTAATATGCAATTGAAGTTAAACATGTGACTACCTGAAAATTTGAAATTATATATGTGGTTCTTAGAACCGACAAGACAATACATGTGAAAAGTATTCATAGCTCTCTGTTAAAGCAATGATATTTAAAGAATGCCCACCATGTATGCCTGAGACTATTTGCTTTTGACCATACTTAGATGAGGGAAATCAGTTCGTGTCAGCTGATGTTATTTGTTTTATAGACAGAGGTATATGAGCCTGGATAAAGCATATGTTTAGCATAAACAAGACCTTGGGCTCAATCACCCACTCCATTAAAAAAAGAGAAAGAGAGACAGAAAGTCAAGAAAAAAAATAGAAACTCAAAGACAAGTCCCTAGGGCTATTCTTCCAACTGGAAGGCCAGGACTAATTAACTACAACCCATTGCCCTCTGTCCCCAAATAGTTTTTAGTCAACTAGCATGCATGTCTTCAGAATCATAGTATGTTTTCTCTGCTATAATTATGACAGAGATACAAATCAAATTCCAAAGCAAACAATTTCCAGACACCTTCAGATAATAAAGGCAGCAGCTGTTTGAAGAAGAAACAAAAACAAGATGGGAGACTCCCAAGGCTCTCCTTTGTATAATAATTTAATTAATGGCATGTTGAAAAGAGAAAAGCATTTTCCTTCATGTTTTCCACCACTTTTGATTCTTTTCATGAAGACTTATGCAATCCGTTACGGTTGTTACGGTTGGTGCAGGTCCCCTAATATTTTATGCATGCTTGATTTGCATATGTGCCTTAGTGTCTCGTGGACACTAAACTAAGATCAACTGAGTTAATTTGCTTTCTTAACTCTGGCTTAAGTGTTTCATGCCCACTAAAGTTAAGATCAACTGAGTTAATTTGGAGCTTAACTCAGAAAATTAGAATCGTGATTACCCGATCGTCTTTCAAGCATTTACGTAATCATGATTGTTTGACTAAGTAGCTGTCAACAGATTTGTGTCTACTCCTTTCACTCTTATTTTATAGCTTCTTTGGTAGGGGAAGGTACTCAGTACACTATCAAGAAAGAAGCATAAACACTGGGTAGCCACAATCCTTTTAGTCTCTGATGTCCTGCCTGCAAGGAAAGCAATGGCCATTGCTCGTAAACAATGGTGGAACAAAACTGGTGGGACAATCAACCAATAATATCTTATTTGACTTAAAGCCCACACCACAAGATGGAACTCAAACTTGACGCTGCTTAGATGTCCAATAACCAGAGACTAGGGTCCTAAGATAAAACAAAATACTGCTTGTCTAAAAACAAACAAACAAACAAAACAACAGCAACAAGTGTAGTGATGAAATGTCTCCTAATGATGAAGGTAGATCACTGCCTTGCTCAGCCATCATCAGAGGCATTCCCTCCTGCAGCAGAAGGGAACAAATACAGAGACTCACAGCCAGATGAGATACAGCGAATGGGAGACTTTGAAACCCTGGGCTTTCATGGGATATCTCCATCAAATCCACTCCCCACCCCCTGTTCCCCAGAGACCACAGAACCCCACAGAAGAGGAGGTAAAAAGAATGTAAGAACCAGAGGGGGACAGAAGACGCCTCCACAACAAGCTTATCTCAGTCAACATGGTGGAAGCTCAATACAAGAACGGAGCCTAGCCAGGTTTCCCTCAGGTTGTCCGCTCAGATCCTATGGCCTCCAGGTTAATGTTTTTATGAGTGGACACACTGAGTGTGTCCAACAGTAGGTCTCTGATTCTTGTGCCTTACCTTTGGCTCTCTTTTTTTTCTGTTTGACTTGTCCAACTCTGATGTGACAGTTTTTTGTTTTACCTTATTATAATTTATTTTGTTGTATTTTATTATTATCCCTCAGAAGTCCCTTTTTCCTCTCAATAGGGGACCAAAAGGAAGAGGATGTAAGGAGGGGAAGCAGGGAAGTAGTGGGAAGAGTAGAGGGGGAGGGGAAACCATAATCCAGATTGCATTATGTGAAGATCTATTTTCAATCAAAGGAAGAAAATGTGTTTCCTCAATTAAACACCCAGGATGAAAAAAAAAAATGAATAATAAAATGAGTGGGTTATTTTAGAGAAGCCACAACAGTCACACTGAACAATAGTACTTTACAGTGTGGCATTCCTATAAAATCCAGAGAGCATCTGAGAAATGCAGAGTGCCAGTAGGTACCCAGAGATGAGAAAGGTACCCAGAGAAAAGACAGACGCTGCTGGGATTGCAGAACTCACTGCCAAGGACAGCTCCTTGCTGAGGAAGAGGAAGGAAGTTCAGAAGTCTCACTGTGACCCAGCATCTGGGTTTGAAAAGAAGCCTGGCTCCACTAACCTAAAGCATGTCACATGAACCAGGAGCAGGCTTAACAGCAAGATTCTGTGTTCATTCACTCATCCTATACACACACACACACACACACACACACACACACACACACACACATTTGTTCTCTCATTCTACAAAGCCATGGGTCAAAGACTTTGCCTGAAGTTCCTAGTGAAAGGAAGGGCCACGTTGGCAGCTTCTGGCATCAGGCAATACCAGATAATTACTACACTAAAGAAGTATCTTTCAACTTAAACTTGAGTACCTACAAAGGAGAATGCTAAGTCCCTTACCAAGGCAGCAAAGCACAAATGTGTCTAAATGTCCCTTCACGCTGAAGCAAGTACTCCATGAAACCCTTTGTACTGCTGATACTAACAGAATCATTATCTCGAGACTCATCAATTTGTTGTTTTGATAGCTAAGTAATTCCATGTGTTCTTTTGAAGGTGGTTAATTAGTCATCAGATTTTCCTCTGTGATCCTAATACAAGACTCATTGGTCTGAAGATATCTGGAGGAACTGGTTTCTTTTAAACCTGTTTCTTATTTTTTTTTAATGTCTATTGGGTGAATTGTTGATTTATAAATTTGTTTTTTGATACCAAACAGTTACTGAAACTCCCAAGGACCTATGAGGTATGCCTTGCTGACGTCAGATGGATGCCGGTGACCCACAAATGTGATCATTCTTCACATTCCACAAGCGTGGGATTGTTCAGGGGAATAACGCTCATTTCGTAGTTAGATAGGGTGTTAGCTAAGAGGAAACCTTTTCTAGCCAAGAAATCACCTGACAGAACAAACCAGAGTCTTGCTATTCAGCAGACAGCTCACCTTTTGAAAAGCCTAGCAAGATTTTCTCCCTCACAGCCTACTGGTTCTGAGCCCTCTTTATTTTCAACAGCCACCAAATCATTTTAAATTCCATAAATGTTCAAAGAAGCAACTGGACCCCAAATTAGAGACACTACCGGCCTCATCTCTCTAGGAAGCGTTTCTGGGAAGCCAGACTTTCCTGTTGTGGGGCTTGTAAGTGAGAGTCAGTCATAAGTAATGTAAAGGTGACAAACTCCAGAATGCTGAGTTAGGATTGGATCTGTGGGTACCACAAATCCAAAAAGTGGGTTCTTGTGCAAAATCTGACTCAACACCAATAAAATTAACACTGGATTTCAGTGCTCAAGGCTCTCTTCCAAGCTAAAATTCCATTTATTGCAAATTGTGCTATTTCCAATTTCTTTTAGTAATAAAATGCATGAATAGCAGCCCCACCCCCAAAGGCTATAAATAGTCAACAATGTAGCACGGTTTTTATCAGAAGCAGGGGGAAAGGAAGGAACCATGGCTCTGTGATGGCATACTCGCTAGCCCGAGGCAAGCCTCCACAATAACTCACTAATCATTAATAATTCCTTTGCCTATTTAGTTTCAATGAATACATCAATCAACTATTTACTCTAGCACAAGACATGGGAGAATTGTTTGAAGTCAAAATTCTTTGGGGGCATCAAAAGTATGTAAATCACCTGTCTTCTGGTTGAACTCTGAATGAGGGAGGGAAAGAGGGAAGAAAAGAAAAAATACGGCAAAGACCCTGCAGGAAAACTATTTCCCTGCCCTTGTGTATGCACAATCACACCTTTAGGCTGCTCCAGTACTGTGATAAGATAAAAGCCAGCCAGTCACTGACTTCTGAGTTGAGAACCCAGCAGCCTCTGTGTGAGTAGTGTGGATTCCGTGTTTATGCTTTGTCCTTTTTTATTTTTCCTTCCTTAAGCTATTCAAAAGTTCAGGTGTACATGTGTTAGTTCAGGAAGACAAAGACAGTGGATGTGGCAACTGTCTTTACTGTTCCCGACAAATAGATAAACAAGCCCAAAAGTATGGCATTAATAATTCAAAAGAGTGCTTCATGCTCTGGCAGACGACTCAAGTTCAGTCCCCAGTTGTTGCGTCAGGAACTCACAAACCCTGTATCTCCAGGCCCAGGCCCAGGCCCAAGCTGACTCTTTCTTATGGCCTCCTCTGGTACCTGCATTCACATGCACAAGACCCCACCCAAACACATATATAGACATAAACAATAAAAATAAGATAAATCTCTTATATAATTTTCAAGCACAAACATGAGCTTCAGAATGGCTTAGCTTGGAGAAACACCACGAAGCCTGATTATCTGAATTCAATCCTGAGAGCCTACAGTAGGTGAGAACTGACTCCCCAAAGTGGTCGTCATGGGACCCACACTCACACACAGAGAATAACAATAAACAATTGTTTAAGGCAGGGAGATGTGACCTTGCTTAGCACCCCAATGTTATCACCAATGCTTATAAAATAAAAGTTATTGGAAAGAAGATAAAAAAGCAAAATGAAGTATTAATGGAGCACGCAGACATGACACCCTCCAGTACAAACTATTTAAACACCGGACCATCTGACCCTTCAAAACTAACAAGCGGGGCTGGTGAGATGGCTCAGCGGGTAAGAGCACCCGACTGCTCTTCCGAAGGTGATAAGTTCAAATCCCAGCATCCACATGGTGGCTCACAACCATCCGTAACGAGATCTGGCGCCCTCTTCTGGAGTGTCTGAAGACAGCTACAGTGTACTTACATATAATAAATAAAACTAACAAGCATGGAGACTGGGCGAGAGATTCTTCTCCAAAGTACAGAAATAGCATCTTTGGCCTCTGAGGCAAAGTTAGTTTTGCTTTCTCATCTTGGTGGCTTCAGCATGCTCCATCCAACACAGAATGCCTTTCTGCAAACCCTAAGGCCACTAAGTGGTATAAACAACTCTGATAGGTGTCAGTACTTTATTTCTTCCCTCCCTAGGCAGCTTCCAAACTACTCTTAAAGATTCTTAACAACTACAAAGTTTAATTTATGACCAAAGAATTCCAGAAAAACCCTACCTGTTTCTCTGTCCCAGGCAACAATTCCCTTTTGAAATTCTATCTCTCTCTCTCTCTCCCCTCTGTGGTTCCTATGGTGACCACTAGGTCTTGATTTCATCATGGCCCAAGGCCTTTGGTTGCATTCAACAGAAGCTGAAGTAACTCGGGTTCCCACTGGCCTGAGAATCTAGTGACAGACAAGAAGTCTCACTGAAAATAACATTTCTAATTCTATCTCCCTGGGAATGAAAACCACTCAGATTTATAAGGGAAATCATTTAGTTATCTTTAAATGGGAGGGATAACATCATTCTCCAAAGAGGAAAAAAAAAGTATATGTTTCTAGTGTCTTTTATTTATGTTGTATCTAAAATTCTATACATTTTAATGTCAAGCATACATAATTACAGATGTCAAATTTTAGAATTCTACATTCCATTATGAGGCTAAAAGATACCTTCAAGATTGTATAATCTAATAATAAGTACATAGTTATGCAAAGAAAAATTTTAAGGAAATAAATGGGCTATTTGAGGAAAAGAATATGCTTTAAGGAAGTGTCCATGATATGTATATGTGGAATTGGCAGAGATAGACATTAAGGAGGAGAACTTTATTCTCAACTCCAACACATAGAACATAAAAATTAATAGTTAAAATTATCAAAAAACAAAACAAAACAAAACAAAAAAAAACGCAAAAAAACAGATGCTCTGTTGCAGAGATCTTGGGGCAAAATCATCCCAGCTGCCTTTCTGTAGGAGCAGGACTCCAGCAGCTCATAGAATCATTACTATGCATCCAAGCAGAAGCATTTCATTGGACCTGGTTTTATGCTTGAGCAACAATCCACTGATGGTGATGGAGAGAAGAGGATGGGGGGGATGGGGGGAGGGGGAGGGAGGGATGGAGGGTACCAGTGATAGCCACAAGATATGTATGTTGTGCTTGTAGACTGTGTTCCTTTTAATTTGAAGTTGTCTCTCTGTCTCTCTCCCTTCCTATTTCTCTCTCTCTCTTACTCTCTCTCTCTCTCTTACTCTCTCTCTCTCATCACTAAATTGTCAGATGCCCAACGGTTCCTTTCTTTGTGTTTTACCCTGAGTAAAGCGCTGGTGAGAGTCAGTTGTGTCCTCTAGCTCAAAGAATGAGTGTTTAAATGTTTAAGAGGGGCACATATTCTTAAAATAAGTTCAGCAAAGGTTAGACCAATGGAATTGAAAATAATACTAAAATGATTGAAATACCACCAGCAAATGTAATTTAGGAAGAAATTAAGAACAAAAGAAGAGAGAAAGATAAAGAAATGACTTCAACCAATGGTACTTATTCATGCCTACCACAGTACACTTTGCCAAATATGGTGGTTCTCAAACTAGGGTACCTGGACCAGCAATATCAGCACCAATTGGGCCTTCCTTGGAAAAGTGAGCTCCACTTCCACCTCATACCTATTTAATAAGGAAAAAGAAAAAAAGAAAAGGAGAAGAAGAAGAAGAAGAAGAAGAAGAAGAAGAAGAAGAAGAAGAAGAAGAAGAAGAAGAAGAAGAAGAAGAAAAGCCTGAATTCTACCAAGCCTACAGGCAATAGATTATCCTGGCTGCTAAATCTGAAAGATCGGTAACCTGCCTTAGTTCTCCACATCAGGTTACAACTGAGATCACTGGGTCACATCAATAATTACAGTTCAACAGGACTTGCTCACCAGATATTTGGTGCTATTATAGATTTTCTAAACATGCTCTTAGAGACAACCAGCCCTCTGAGTATCTGTCCAAGTTCCGCAAACGCTTAAGATGGGCCAATTGGAATAGGTGCTGTAAGCAGCCTTCTATGACAAATACTTCCTTTGGGGACGCTCAGCCTCTTGGAATCTGTTTGCTCATCATGAAACAGTCACACTGAGTCTCTAGAAGGCTCATTGTCAGGACCTGATGTTACACATTAAGTGTAATGGCCTAAAGTAGGGAAGGAAGCATCTTCCACATATTATTATGGCTAATACTGGATTTAATCCCCAGCATATAAATAAATAAATAAATAAATAAATAAATAAATAAATAATTGTCAGGAGTCTCTTACATAACTTTAGACACCTCTGGACCTTGTTGTAAGTCAATACCCACTGAGTTGCCTACCTTGAAACAAGAAATCTACTCAGATGAAATCAGCCAGAAGTCCCTCATTTTCTGTAGTTCCATAAAAACAAACTACTTGTTTTTCTTCAGGGTTGAACAAACTTTTCAGGAGTGGCCTAAGACCATTGGAAATCAGATATTTACATTATAATTCATAATGATAACAAAACTACAGTTATGGGGGTAGCAATGAAATAATTTAATGGGTGGGGTTACCACAACATGGGGGACTGTATTAAAGGGTTACAGCATTAGGAATGTTGAGAACCACTGCTTTAGCAGTCAAAATAAAGTCTAAAATCACCATATTGCTTAGGATGCAGCCCACGGTGGAGCCCCTACCCTGCACACAAAGGCCCTAGGTTTTATCCCTAGCACTGGAGAAAGAAATCTCTCTAAATGCACCTGCAGTAAACTGAGGATTGTAACAGTTCACTGCATCATCGGGGTATGGGATGTTCAAATGAATTCAAACCATTCCGACTGGCTGGTTTTATTTACATTTTCATTATATTTACATGATGTTTAGCAGAGAATTCCACGTAACACATCTGAAAGTAAAAATACTCTGAGAGCAAGCCAACATGAATGGAAACCATTTTGAAGAAGGGTGTATAGCTAGGTGGTGGAGTCACACACCTTTAATCCCACCACTCGGGAGGCAAAGGCAGATGGATTTCTGAGTTCGAGACCAGCTTAGTCCATAGGGCAAGTTCCAGGACAACCAAGGCTACACAGAGAAACAAATACAAAACAGAAGAAAAAGAAAGAGGGGGAGGAGAAGAAAAAGGAATAGACGAGAAATATAAAAAGAGGCTATCAAGATGGCTGAGAGGGTAATGGTGAGCTTTTTCATTGCCAAGGTTGACAATCTGAGTTCAATCCACAGGACCCACAAGGTAGAAGGGAAGAACTACTTTTAAAAACTGTGCTCTGACTACCACTAATATACCATGCCACATGTACAGCCATAAACATATACAAAACTCATTTTAATTTTTAAAGGAAGCTATAGTAGGGAAGTCGGCCACGGATGAGCTGACTTCGATGAAAACATTGAAAGCAATCACGAACAGCACACTTTGAAAAAAAGTCAAGCTCTTTCTGGTATAGAAGGCCTTGCATCCCTTTAACATCCCTGTACTGCAAAGTCAACCTGTTGGGTTCTTTCAATATTCAATCCACCAAAGAAGATTTTCTCTTCATCTTATCTGTTATAAAATATCTAATAGCCTTTTAAAAGCCACCGTCCTTTGTGCTTGCTTCTCAGGCCAAGCAAGTCTTCCTCTACCTGCTCTCAAATGCCTTTGAAACAGTAACCAGCAATGGTTGCCCCCCAGCCACCTCCCCCGCCCCCGCCACCACCCTCCATTACCCCCCCCCCTTGCATTCCAGTCCTTTTTGCAAAGGTCACAGAGGAAGAAGATGTAAACAAAGCCTTCCTCTCATCTTTCGTTGGGAAAACTGTAGCCATATCATTCCCTAATGTCAGGTCTTAAAATAGGTAAATTATGGCCTTTATCACAAGGTGCAGGTTCTTTAAGATGTGCTCATAAACACTAGACATTCTAGAAGCATACTACCCTAAACTCAAAATTCAAGTTTACATTTTGAAAAGAAAATATTTTCTTGGTGTATTTTTTTTTCAGTGAAAAGATATTTTGAGATTTTGTATTTGCTGGTGTACTGGCTGGTTTTGTGTCAACTTGACACAAGCTGGAGTTATCACAGAGAAAGGAACTTCAGATGAGGAAATGCCTCTATGAGATCCAGCTGTAAGGCATTTTACAATTACTGATCAAGGGGGGAGGGCCTATTGTGGGTGGGACCATCTCTGAGCTGGTAGTCTTGGGTTCTATAAGAAAACAAGCTGAGCAAGCCAGTAAGTAACATCCCTCCATGGCCTCTGCATTAGCTCCTGCTTCCTGACTTGCTTGAGTTCCAGTCCTGACTTCCTTGGTGATGAATAGCAATTTGGAAAGTGTAAGCTGAATAAATCCTTTCCTTCCCAACTTGCTTCTTGGTCATGATGTTTGTGCAGGAATAGAAACCCTGGCTAAGACAGCTGGTAATGATAAAGAGTCAAGGCACTAAGAGGACTAACAGAAGTGTAGAATGAGCCTGAGCTAATGCCAGCAAACTCTCCCAACAATTCATATAATCAGTTGCTACTTTAGGTTAAGATCCATGAAACTGACTTTTGTTTTTTTTCATCAAGAGTTATCAAGGTCTGGAGAAATTTGTCAGATTTTCAGAGCACTCTCTCCTCTTGAAGTGGGCCAGAGTTTAGGTTCCAGAACACACATGATAGCATAAAACTGTCTGTAGCTCCAGTTACACAAGATAGGTGGCCCTCTTCTGGCGTACATGAGTGCTGCACTCATGTGGTACACATACATACATGCAGGCAAACACTTATACACATAAAAATCAGTAAAGCTGAAAAGAAAAGTGTCAGTGGTTTTATGATTCAATCTTGTTACTTCCTTACTTTTATGACACAGATTATTGGAGAAACTCTTTTCTTTGGGGACATAGTTTCAGGGATTTTCCTTAGTGTCTTCTCTGCATATCCTTGGACAGAAGGTCATGGTGGCTGAAAATGTCAAGATGGCTTTTCGCTTCATACTAGACAGGAAGTAGGACAAATCCTGACCCCAAATGGATTGCATTATGCCACACTACCTTGACTTCCAAATACCTCCTCCTCCTCTCCCTCCTCCTCCTCCTCTTCCTCCCCTTCTTCCTCCTCCCAAGCCCACCCATATCTGCCCCAAAGAAACTGTTAAAACAGGTGTTTAAATTGTTGAGAAATTTGGTTCATAAGAGAAGGAGGTAAATATAGATGGGCTTTCCAGGGCTATATGGATCAAGTCATATACGTACTCAAAACAATCCATTCGACATAGCTGTACCAAAGAGAAAAATTATATTGTTGCAAGTTCCAGCAAGCTCGTATATGTCATGGTATCACTCAAGCATAGACCTGCAGAGACCCGCCCTCCCTCAGCTGAGATAAAGAATCACTGTTGGCTGTTCAAATGTTTATGCAACTCAAATACTCTGCTAGTTTCTTTCTTTCAGAGCTGCTTTTCCAAACCCTAGATAATTTGTATCCTTATCAGTAATCCAAGGACCACACCTGCAGTTATTGTATGTGAGGGCCATGTGGCTGGAGGTGAATATTGTGGGGTTTGAGTCCTGACTCTTTTATGCAGCATCCCAGCAACATTAGGCAGGTCACTTGAATTCCTAGGCCTCCATTTCCCCATCTATACAAGCAGGACAACAGTGCTTATTTTACAGGGGTACTGTGAAGATTGTGTGGCTTAAGCTAAATGCCTAAGCTTGTAACTACTTAAAATACTGACTGGCCTAGTACTGCCCAGTATTTGTTAAATTCACTACAAGATCAGATCAAGGAGACACAGAGTCCAACATAAGAAACTGGAGCAGCCTGACCAAAACATTAAAGAAAGAGCTTGCCCTTTCTATATGAAAATGGTTGAAGAAGTAGAGAAACCCCAGGCCACAGATTTAAAGCCCCAGAGAGGCAGAGGTACAGGGTGAGAGAAAAAAAAGAGATCTGAAGAGTGTTAACTTCACTTCCCACATGAAGCATGGGAACAAACAAGCTATGTCCCTTGTGATGACAAATGATGACTGAGAGTTGGGCATGTCAAATCCTGAGCCAAATCCCAAGCCATGGCCACTCTTCATGCTGTGCTCGTGTGATCCTGCATTCTTATAGACCACTTGAGAGGACAAGGTGACCATCATTAGTTCTCGTTGCAAGCTGAAGTGTGTGTGTGTGTGTGTGTGTGTGTGTGTGTGTGTGTGTGTAAGCTTATGGGTACGCATGTTTAGAGGGGTGCACACAAGTTTGGGAATGCATATCTGTCTAGGGGCTACACACATGTGTGAAGACCAGAGCAGAGTCTCATGTATTGCACTTTGAACACTATTCACACTTCTTTGCTCCCCAAGACAGACTCCTGTTTGGCCTGGAGCTGGCAAAAATAGGCTATGCTGGCTGGCCAGCCAGCCTAGGAATCCCATCTGTTACCACCTCTCTAGAGCTGGGATTACAAGTATGTGCCACCATGCCTGGCTTTCTTATTTGATTTCCTTGTTTCATCCTGTTGCCGTGATAAAACACCATGGCAACCTAAAGCAACTTGGGGAGAGAAGAGTTGATTTGGCTCCTATGGCCATTGCAGCCCGCCACTGAAAGGAGCCAAGGCAAGAGCTCAGGTAGGAAGTTGAAGCAGAGACCATGGAGGAACTGGTACTTGCTGGCTCACTCTCTGGCTCATAATTAGTGAGCTAACCTTTTTATCCAGACCCAGGACCACCAGCTGGAGGAATGGTGCTGTCACAGTGAGACAGGGTCTTTTACATCAACTAATCATCAATCCCTAACAAATGCAACAACAGACCAACTGGATCTAGGACAATTTCTCACCTGAGGTTTCTCCTCTCAGATGACTGCATGCTCTGTCCGGTTGACAATGAAGACCCACCAGAACACATGGATCCTGGTGAACAGAAGCAGATCTTCATGCTTGCAAGGCAAAAGAATCCATTCCACCAACTCAAAATCTTGACATCACATGGAACCTGATTGGCTAGGAGTTGAGGTCAGTAACTCGTCTGTGGGGAATCTGATAGGGTCTGACCCAATGTTTTTTAGGAAGGTTTCACTTTCAGTTCTCATGTCTGGGTTCTAATTAGATTTTGCTCTCTTGACCTCCAAACTCCAAAATAAAAACACTGTGGACAAACCAGGTGTTTGAAACCCTTTCAGTGGGACAGAACACTGCCCGAAAACCCTCCTCCACAGGGTCATTTTATCCTACCACAACATTCATTCCCTCCAAAAAGCTTGAAACCAGGGCTGAGTAGATGGCATCTTTGAAGGCCTAGAGTACACAGAGGGACTAGCCCCACCAAGCTGTTTCTCATGTAGATCAGGCTGCAGCCAGCATCCTTATTAGCCATGGGGCTTTATAGCCTTGCCCTCCGGCATAGGCTCTGCCTTCTGGCATCTGATACTGCAGGTATCAGAGCAGGTATCTTGCGGAGGGTTTCAAGCTGGCCTTTTACTGAAACCACTCTGATCATCTATGTAAGGGGGCATTCTAGCCTTTTCTAGGACTTTATTTTCCATGGGGAACTAAGCTGTAGTAGTGAGGAAAGAAGGTAGATAGGAGCCGTGGGGGGAGAAGGGAGAAGGAGATGTAGGGAGAGAGAGAATAGGGCACAGGTACTATGAACAGGGAAAGGTAAACATGGGGCAGAGGGACATTAACTGAGAAGGGTTGGGAAGAGTAATACAGAGGGAAGAAAGAAAGGAGAGACAAATAACACTAAAGATGTTTTTTAAATGCATAGAAAAACACATTATTGTATTAGCTTATGTAACTGTGTGTGCACACAAACGTGTGTGTGTGTACACATGTGTATACTTTAAATGTAATGTCATACAAGATGATAATGCTCACTTAAGAGTCATGGACAGCTAACAAAAATTCCAGTGCCAAGCTCTGGGAAACTTCCTCTCAAGTTGTTGGTCATGAGTGGGGTTCAAAATACTCCCCAAACAATGTTGGCTACTGCCATTGCTCTTAGCTGCTCCCCTGCCCCCCACCCCAGAATTTGAAGGCAAGAGCATATTGCTGAAGATGCCACACACTTCAGACACAGGACTTGGAGGACGTGAACTGAAACTAAGCTGGAAACTCTTTCCTGAGGACAAGCTTTCATTGTATCAGAAGGTGTTACACAAACTGCCAAGGGAGAAAAGCAGTCAATAGTCTGACCCAGCTCTAAAGCCCGTGAACCACAATGATGGTGAGATATTCCCAAAGGTGCAGTAGTGGCACTTTCATCTTGAGGGTAACTAACAGCTGGCTAATTCAATGCAATGCCCTCCTAATAGATGGATATTCGAGTCTGGATCTCTAAACCTAGCCAAGTACCTATGGCTGGAGCGGTCTTAGACCCTGGAGAATTGATTACTGTTACTTTCCTAAACCAATATAGTTTCTAATTTTGACATTTAAAAACTGTCATGTTTTATTAGACAAAGACAATGTTTCCTACATAAAGAGTAAGCCATAGATGGACAGTGAGATTTGGCTTTAGATACAATTTGACTTAGTTCATTCCAGATTCAAATCTCGCAGTAACTTAAGGGTGAGTGGGTGAACGAGTGAGTGAGTGAGTGGATTTACTGCTGTCTCAGACCCCATATCTTCTAGTAATCCTTGCCATGGAGCTGATTTTAAATATCTCACATAGTACAAACTTAAAGCAGTGTCTGACAAGTACTTGATTTACAGGGAGCATGGTACCAGTCCATACCCAAGCTAGAGAGATAAGGCGGGCCAGGAAGTTTGGTCAGAGGATATTAATTATAGAGAGGAGTAAATTCAAGAGATATATTATGAAATGTGACGAACTACTGCTTATAATGTCCTGTCTACTTGAAAATGGCTGAGAAAGTAGTTTTTGTTATCATCACAAAATAGATCATGTGAAGCAAATCCCATATGATTTAGCTACAAATGCAAACACATCTTAGTTATCTGTCTGTAAACATGCTCTACACTCGCGGTACACAGCTTTCCCTCTCTATGACAAAGTACCTGAGACAGTAAACATATAAAGATAAAAGGTTTGTTTGGGCTCCCGGTTTGAAAGGTTCTGCCCCATACCTCATTGTAATCATTCCTTCTGGAATGGTAGCAAAGGAACAAGGGTCAATGATAGGAGTGCAGGGTCAAACAAAGCAGCTTACTTACCCCCACTGACAGCAGCCACCACAAGAGGAGAGAAAAGAAGGGAGCTTGGGTCCAGAGCACTTCCACAGTAACCAAATGTCTTCCATTAATTAAGTCCTGTTTCTTTAAGGTTCTACCACCTACTAATACTACCACAGACTGGGGACTGTGGCTGTCACCCATAGACCATTGGAGAAACTCCAAGTCCAGATTATAGCAATATCACAATTATATGCTGTGGGGAGCGGGCGTGGCCGCATGGGCCAAAGATGGCACCCTGGCTCTGTGCTAAAGCCCCGTAATTTACCTCAGTCTCAGTCATACACACGTGTACCTCGTTCGAGAAGTTAATGCAAAATCTCGCGAGACCATTCTATCAGCCAATCCTGCACGCTGCCTTGGATGTGTATGGTGTGAGGTGACGTGGGTGAATGGAAGAGGATAAGTGTGGACATTCCCAGAGGATGAAGAGAGAGATTGATTGATGAAGATGATGAGATGGAGATGATTATTGGAGAGACTGAAGACTGACTGAGAACTGACTGACTGAAGCTGGGGAAGCTGCATGAAACCTCCATAATAAAGAGAAGCGGCTGCAGCTGCTCTGAACCTGCTTTTTGAAGTTAATGTTGTTTATTCCCACTCTCTGCTGATCAGAGATTGAGCTGCGACGATATGCAAAACAAAAACAAAAACAAAAAACAAAAGTATATGCAGTGTTAATTTGTCAATGAAAACTAATTTTGAAACAAGCTTTTGGAAAGAGGCAAGTTGGCATCTTCCCAAGTGAGCCTGTGACACTGGCACTTGCAAAACACGAGGCACGTGACTTGTTTCCGGTAACACGTGACTAACCTGTTATTTTGATATTCTCTTTCCATTGTTCACATGCATGCAGCCTCTGCGTCTGGCTCGTTTGTATCTGAGCAAAGAGCTTTCCCTGTGACTTTGTAGCGACATGGACAGAGGCAGGTTTCTTGAGCAATTACCCAGAATTAAACTTCCGGTGGGCCTCAATAACTAGGGGAGTGATTTGTTTTCAATTTAGCAATTTGGGTAAATGGCACATTCATAAATTATTTACTTTTGATCCCTCTAACAATCAGACTAATGGTTTGAGCAGAGTCCTCTTAGGGCATGGGAATAAACAAGTTCTAAAAACAGGTGGCTAGAAAAAAAAAGTATTTTAACCATTGGCCTGTTTTATTTAAGCTTCACACTCAGAGTAATTCTTAAATTCGTTCGTTTGGTTTGTTATCTACTGTGTTCGACAATATACCAAGTACAATGGGGTGGTAGATGGAGATACAAGGCAGGTAATGTGGCCAGAGAAAGAATGTATTCTCTACCTTCAACTTCCTCACAGTCTGCTTCTAGAATTCTCTACACTCCCAAGCATACAACGCAGAAAGCATTACACACAGGGTATTACTGTAAAACCTGTGTGAGCATCCTGAGGTCTGGAGCTAAGAACTAAAGAGTAGAATGGACTCATTGTCTCGGAGCGGTTAAGAGCACTGGCTGCTCTTCTAGAGGAGCCAGGCGCAAAGCTCAGCACCCACATGTGAGCTCCCAACTGCCAGTAACGCCAGTCCCAGAGGATTATATATATATATATATATATATATATATATATATATATATATATATATATATATATATGTGTGTGTGTGTGTGTGTGTGTGTGTGTGTGTGTGTGTGTGTGTATGTATATATATATATGTATGTATGTATGTATGTATATATATATATAAAACCGCTCAGGACTAGCGCTGCTGCATGAGGCACATGGGGAGTTTGACTGTGTGCAACCCCACCAAACCGCAGAGCAGGCGTGGGACTGTGAGAAGCCTTGGGAACCTGTTCCAGGGGTGGAAAAAAGCGCAGTCTGGCGTCCCTGAGGACCTGCAGAGTTGGGCTCTGACTCTAGGGCACCCCAGACACCGCTGGGCACCATGGAAAAGTCAGTTCTGGGTTCACTGTGCGCATGAAGGCCAGGGACAACAGGTTCGAGGAAGAGGAAGAGCTGAGAATGGGTAGAGACCCTCAGGCAGACTCTGGCCCGGGGACCAAAGCAAAAAGGGCAGGGAGGAGAGAGCTCTGGCAGATTACTGCAGGAACAAGAGTCTGGCTATCTCGGGGCGGCTATCTCAGCAGGCTGCTTGGTTTGGCTTCGGCCATGGCTGAAACGAAGAGAGGCCTCTTGGTGGGAGGCTAGACGTGCAGCTCTTTAGGGGAAGACCTGTTCCAGCATGGCGGATCCCGATGAGATGAGACACTCCATGATTTTAAGGCGTTTATTGTAGAAAGGCAGAGAGAGGGAGAGAGAGGGGAAGGAGAGGCCGGCCATGGTCACGTGGAGAGAATGGGGATGGGGAGCAAGGGAGCAAGAGTAAGAGCAAAGAATAAGAGGGCAAGAGAGCAAGAGAGTGAGGAGAGGACAAGCAGCTCCTTTTATAGTGGGCTGTGCCATCCTGGCTGTTGTTAGGTAACTGTGGGGAGGAGCATACCTGACTGTTGCCAGGTAACTGTGGGGGTGGAGTCCAGACAGAATACCAGGAGCTTGGGGTGTTGATGACTGATGGCCACACACCTCTTTGCAGGGAGCTATGAGAGGCTGTATCTGTGACAGGAGCCAGAGACCCAGGAGATGTGGCCAAACTCCTTCTGTCAAATGAAGGCAGAAGTCACCGCCCACCAGGTCTTTGGGTTCCAGGCCTGTGCTCAACGGGGAACCAGCCTGTCTGCACAACTCACCCACCACCCAACATGTGTGTTTATAAAAAGTACTACACACAGAGACAGGAACATACACAGAAACACAGAGACACACTCACCCATATACAGACATACACACATACTTTCATACACACACACACACACACTGTTTTAATGGCGACATCTCTCTGTTATAAAACTCACCATTTAGATCACTGTCCAGAATCACTGACCTCCTTCAGGAAGAGCAACTGGATCCAAGGCCACATAGCTTACTCCACGGAAGGACAAATGCAACTCTACCTAAGGTTCTAGGGTGCATATCTCAAGGTGGTGTGGAAGAGAGAAGATGTACCAGTGGGCAAAGCCAAGATACTCCTGAAAGACTGTGATGCCAGCATATACTCTAAAACTGCAAGGTTCAATGGGCAGCAAGAAAGATTTTACAAATGTGTGAGTGGCAGTCAGCAGGTTGTGACTGGCAACGACCCAGTGTTTTCAGCTGTCCCTCCAGGTCATTGTGTTTCAGGCAGAGAAGTGAAGTCACACTTGGCAAATAGACAGCACAGGCAGTACTTCATGTAAATTACTAAATAAATCAATATCTAATAATTGGTCTATTCTACCTTACTCTACTTCCATAGCTGTTCATTTTTAAAAATGGAAGAAAAAAAAACTATTGCAGGACAAAATAAAAACCATTCATAGCAATAACTAAATAAAACTGGTCTTCCTTCCACAGGATGTACAGGACCACGCCCACACAGTGGACCACGCCCACACAGTGGACCACGCCCACACAGTGCATCTGAGTACAGACCTGCTCAACATGGTGGCATCTTTCTCTGAATTGAATACTCTAATCACTTTTCTTTACTTAACATTAGACCATGGGCATTTTCTGCAACAAAAAATTATATATATATATATGTGTGTGTGTGTGTGTGTGTGTGTGTGTGTGTGTGTAATGTTTACATGGTAGCATTCACAAAAAAATGCAAAACTGTGATATTTGAAACCATTTTTTTCTGTTGTGAAGTGCAAAGATTGCAATATGACTGAAACAAAAAAAATGAAAAAAAACAGCAATAAAACACGAACAGAGATGTAAGACACAAAGTTCTGAATGCTATAAACAATGACTTCAGAGACATGTTGTCTCCCAGATGGTTCTTTTTTTATTAGATATTTTCTTTATTTACATTTCAAATCTTATCCCCTTTCCTGGTTTCCCCTCCAAAAACCCCCTCTGCCCTCCCCCATCCCCTTGCTCACCAACTCACTCACATCTACTTCCTGGCCCTGCCATTCCCCTATACTGGGGCATAGAACCTTCACAGGACCAAGGGTCTCTCCTCCCATTGATGATCGACTAGACCATCCTCTGCTACAAATGCAGCTAGAGCCATGAGTCCCACCATGTGTGCTCTTTGGTTGGTGGTTTAAGTCCCAGGGAGCTCTAGGGGTACTGGTTAGTTCATATTGTTGTTCCTCCTATAGGGCTGCTAACCCCTTCAGCTCCTTGGGTACTTTCTCTAGCTCCTTCATTGGGGACCCTGTGCTCTGTCCAATGGATGTCTGTGAGCATCCACTTCTGTATTTGTCAGGCACTGGCAGAGCCTTTCGGGAGACAGCTATATCAGGCTCCTGTCAGCAAGATCTTGTTGGCATCCATAATAGTGTCTGAGTATGATGGTTGTATATGGGGTGGATCCCCAGGTGGGACAGTCTCTAGATGGTCATTCCTTCAGTCTCTACTCCACACTTTGTCTCTGTAACTCCTTCCATGGCTATTCTGTTCTCCCTTGTAAGAAGAATCGAAGTATCCACACTTTGGTCTTCTTTTTTCTTAAGTTTTATGTGTTTTGTGAATTGTATCTTGGGTATTCCAAGCTTCTGGGCTAATATCCACTTATCAGTGAGTGCATATCACGTGTGTTCTTTTGTGATTGGATTACCACACTCGGGATGATATCCTCCAGATCCATCCATTTGCCAAAGAATTTCATAAATTCATTGTTATTAATAGCTGAGTAGTACTCCATTATATAAATGTACTACATTTCTGTCTATTCCTCTGTTGAGGGACATCTGGGTTCTTTCCAGCTTCTGGCTATTATAAATAAGGCTGCTGTGAACATAGTGGAGATGTGTCCTTATTACGTGTTGGGGCATCTTCTGGGTAATGCCCAGGAGTGGCATTGCTGGGTCCTCTGGTAGTACTATGTCCAATTTACTGAGGAACTGTCAAACTGATTTCCAGAGTGGTTCGCAGATGATTCCTAAAAGAAAATGAGAATTGCAGATGGTGGACTAAGGATCTCAGGGCCTTGTGCACAGAATAATATGTGGATTTCTTAGCAATGTCAAGAACAGGGTCTTGCAGAGGAGGTAGGATCCTGGGCCTGGGAGGCACCAGGAAAGCAGCTACAAAGGGGCTTAGGAGCCCCAAGTGTATCCTGTGGGCCTGAGGGAGGCTTCAGCACGTAGGGCACTGTTTGGAAATGTGTTTTATGGAGAGACAGAGATTGGTTGTGTGCATTTTGAATGAGGGGAGAAGATAAATACACAGAGCCTTGGAGATGTATTAAACCAAACTCAGGAAAACAACAGGGCTACAAGAAGCAAAGCGGTTCAAGTACACAGTAGGGTTCTTAGGATGGGACTTGACTGCAGTGTACAGGGAGTGAAGACGTGAGGAACAGAGAAAATAAACTCCAGAGGTCAGGAGATGACCAGGCAGATGTGGAGACAGAAAATAGTTCTGTGGAGCGAGAGAACAAACACACACTGGAATCTCAGGTAAAATGAAGGGCAGACCTCTCGGTAGTTTCCCCACAGACTCGATCTGTGCTGGGTGAGTTTTAGGACCGGTAAGATTTGGTTTGGGCCCTACGAAGGCTTCCCATGATGATAATGTGGATTGGGCAAAAAATTATATAAACATGCTGACATTTTGGACCACTGGATTCTGAGGATGGGCAGAATTGAAAGTTAAATGAGTCAAACACATTGTGCAAGAGACAAGTGGCCTATACTGTGGTTCTTTCTGTACCAAACCCTTGGGGAGTGGACTTGGTGTCATTGCATGTATACACCCGAGTGTACATACATATTCATGTGCACTGTATAAACAGACATAGTATATAGACTATTACATACTGGGTATGTAGGTATGGTATGAATACGAGTCCATATGTGTGTGTGTGTGTGTGTGTGTGTGTGTGTGTGTGTGTATGGTGTGGTGTGTTTGCATGTGTGTATAAGTTTTATGTCTGTAAAACTAAAGACAATCATGGTCATATAGACGGAAAAAGGAATATACACGCAACATGTATACATATATCCACATGGACACATACTATATAAACTAATATATGTCATTTTATATTATATAGGGTACATAATTTTAGTGTGTGTTAAACACTGTCACTCAAGTCCGAGGGGCCGAGGCTTCCCTTGCTTCACTCTCTGTGCCTGCATTAGGGACAAGGACACCAGATTTCTGCAAGCCTTCCGAGTATCTTCAGGCTGCAATTCCAGAACAGCTGTGTCCTTTCCACAAGGGAGGCTTCCCCTTGTATCCTAATTGGGCATGAAATCTGACTCACCAGCACAAGTTACAGTGGAGCTGGCCAACAAAGCAGCCGCCTGTAAAACCCCTTAACTAACTCCCATCCTGTGATTGAAGTTGATGTAGGCTCAAGCACGCAGCCCCGCTCACCTGTCAGCTGCTATGAGGGATTCAGGTCACCTGGTCTCCTCGTACATCACCAAGTATCACTGGCTAATTCTGTCGTTCCTGTGGCTCCTAATCAGCCAGGATTAGTTCAAAGGTCCCAATATTTTTTAACTTGGTGATAGAAAAGCTATTGATGTTGTGAGGTTATTTTTTATACAGTAATTTGCCCCATTAGAGATCAACGAGAAGGATCTATTTAAAAAAAAAGTTTGAGCCTGAGAGACAGTAGTCCATTGCAGAGATTAGAACTGGTGTTATGTTGAACCACCTCCAAATGCTAGTGACTATCATCAAGTCCCTGCTAGGATCTAGGCAAGCATGAATTATTAAAGAATATCCCAAGTAGCCAAGTCCAACCTGTAGCCCACAAGCCGTGTGTCCCAGGAGAGCCAGGAGTATAGCCCAACACATTTATAGATGACAAAGTCATATCGCCATGTCAAATGATTGAACACCCCTGCCTGAGCCGAAAATCCCAGGTTTTGGCCTCAGACAGTCTGGGATGAGCACAGATCAAACAGTTCTCGTCGGTGATAGGGGCTAAGTTACTTAGCCTCTCTGACTGCTGGCTTTCTCATCTGAAGCTGTGTATGTTTTTAACACAAGCAATTGCTGTGAACGCATGCAGAGAAGACTCGATAACGCAAGCTAATATCGCTGGTATGTCTCCAATAAAGACTACTACAAGCAAGTGCACAGTGGGCCAAAACCAAGCTCTCCCACCCTATTCCTCCAACGTAACCTCAGGATTAGCAAGGCCCCACTTGTGGACTAAAAGAAATTCATTCCTTAATAATTTGTTCCAGCATGTAAACCTCTCTCCTGTGAACCTCAGATAAAGAAATCAGATTGTTTCTACTCCTGAAACCAAAGAGATTTTGTTCTTGGGCACAATGACTTTGAGGAAAATAGGCTTCAACAGACCTCTCAGGATTGATGAAAATTATTGGTTTGTATTCCCTCCTGATCACTATTTAGTGTTAATGCAACGTAATGGCCCAACTTTCTTCAAAACTACTTAGCAAATTCAAGCTACCCTTGGAATCTGCCTTTGCTCCTAGGAGATACATTGGAGAAGAGAGTGCATGAACGAGACAGAGCAGTCACCTCCAATAATAATAATAATAATAATAATAATAATAATAATAATAATAACCCACAAGCGCTGGAAGCCCTGAGAATTCTCCAGCTCACACAGGAGAGCCTATCGAATTTTAACCTTGGTAATTGTAATACTGAAGACCTTTCCACCGTAGCATGTATACTGATGTGCTTAGATATCATTAGAAAGCCCATAACTCCTGGCATCATAGGGAACTCAGAGAACACTTAGTCAAGTGTCTCCTCTCTAGGGAAAGAAACAGGCACATAGAATGTTCAGTCTAATGTGACTGCTTCGGAGCAAAGCAGAGAATTTTAGCTCAAGTTTTCTCGTGGCCCTTGTGGCAAGTGCCTATTCTGGTTTTTCTTTAAAGATTCCTGGGTCTGAAATGCCAAGGGTTCCTAGTCAGAGCCCTCTGCTGTGAACCTCCTACAGTTCCAGGCAGACATGGCAAACCAGACAGGCTCGGGGTGAAACACTTAGCAAAGTCTCCATAGCCTCTTGTTTGGCTCTTTCTCCCATCCACTTAGTGAAGTCGGTTTCCCAAGTCCCTCATCATTTCATCTGTGTGCTACCATAATGACGTGGGACCCATAAGAGTCACCCCTGTGTCACCATGCTCCCGATGCCTTCCCCTGGACTGTGTACACCATGGGAAAGTATTTTCCACAAGCAGATGCTTGCCTCAGAGGGGATTCTCTACACCTGAACTCCCAGGAAATGTTCCAGATGGTCCAGGGCTGGATTTTAGCTTCAGAGCTGTGTGGTGGGCCAGGCCATCATTAGCAGAGCCTTCTCTTCGGTCAGCAGGAGTTTTCACGTTTCCCAACCACAGTCTCAGTTGGGGCCCCAACAGATATCAAGCCTTGGCCTCCACTATTATCACCTTACTCCCTCCTGCCTAACCCTATTACCACCTCTCTCCTCTCTCTCTCATGGGCTGAAGAGAAAACTGAATTATAACCTTCTCAAAGCAAGGCTGATGGGGAGGCGGCCTACCTCAGAAGATGGGTTTGCAGGGACGCGAGTGTCCGATGTTGGCTTGAATTTTAGATGGGGACCAAGGTGAGGATGCCAGGTGGTGGGTAATGTTAATGATTAGTCCAAAAATGCAAGCGCATGCTCATCACTCATTCGCATAAGAAGGTATAAGCATTCTCAAAAATCAGTGACCCACCATTACACACACACACACACACACACACACACAAACTAGTTCTTCCCAAATATAAAATGATTTCCTTATTACTAGAATCCTGCCCCTAAAAAAGCAAAGCAAAGCTTTCTCTACACACATCCAGAATAGAGTGCTACGGCTCAGACTATCTCTATGTGATGTCTCTTTCCCACCACCAGCCCTAGGGAAATTTCTCCTGGTCCTTTCGAGTGAGTTCTCCACAAAATCCCTTGCCCTCTTCACGTTCGTTATTAACAAGCTTCAGGAATGGAGTGGCAGCCCTCCTAAATTAAACACCTTATACTTCAGGCTAATTTTCTGTTTCTTATCACAAGAGTGGGGCAGTATTAGCGGCCTAGCATTTTGTCAGCTTTCTCATTTAGCAAAGCAGCTTCAATTTATTAACAGTGAGGAGTGCGCATGAATCAATATGTTTCATTGGGCCATGTGTCATTTGTTAATCGGATATTGATGAGATTATTGACGCACAGCTAATTAATCTCCAGGCCTGTGCTAGCCTTCATATGTTTCCTTAATTATGTCCTTCATCTTAGTCTGGCAGCCTAAGCACCAGGCCCCGGACCTCAGACAGTGAGTGAAGTAAGCTGTCAGGGGCACCTCTCACACATTTACAATCCCTTGGCAGTGAAATTATTTTCTTAGTTGTAAATAGGTATCAAGGAGATATTTAATAACATTTGGCAGAGGACTGATATTGATTGCTGCGGACTGGGGTAAGATCCCACAGCCACGGGGACTCTGCCTTGGAAGGAGACTATTAAGAAAGAAATTGCTTCGTTAGTGTTAAACAATCGCAGAAGTCAGTTGTCACCTGCTCTGTGGAATTTTTAAGACGTTCTAAATGCGGACGCTGCTTATGCACCCCTGGCTGGATATTTCGGGTCATTGTGCTTTCATTTCCCTTCTACCCGTACGGTCCCTTTCCCCAGACACACACAGCAGAATAGGACATTCAGGAAGACCTGATTTCTACATTTAAAAAAATTCATCAAGTCACCGTTGCTCACACAATTATAGTCCCACTGCCTGTGTATTTAAAGCCATGAACCCCAAAACAACAACAACAACAACAACAACAAAATTATATTAAAATAGGAGTCTACTTGCCCTGCTGAATTTAAGTTTTCTCTGGGCAGAAAGGGGAGGTGGGGCCAGGCAGGTTCTAATCTGTCCATTACTCGTGTGACTCAATTGCATGTAACAACCACGCTGAACCTATTGACTCATCTGTCAAATGGGACCAAGATTAGATGACTTGACTAACAAGCAGGTTTTTCCAAGAACCTGTGGGAAGAAGGAGTGAGAATACTTAGGATCGCTTAGGTGTTCAAAGCATTCCAACACTGACTCCAGATGTGTGTGGGGCACGTAACCCAGCACCATAATTACCTTCCTGTATTTTTAAAAGATTTTGTGTGTATGTACATGTCTGTGTGTGCAAGTATATGTGTGGGGGGCTTGTGCACATATAGACTTATGGAGGCCATAGGTCAATAGCAGATGTCTTCTGCTATAACTCTTCAGCTTAGCCTTTGAGACAGAGTCTCTCATTGAACCTGGAGCTTATACTGATCTGACTAGACCACCTAGTATCAAGCTCCAGGGATCTAACTGCCTCCACCCTGATGTGCTGGAGTTATAGCCACTCACCACCATGCCAGGCTTTTATAGAAGTGCTGGAAATGTGAACTGCAGCCACCATCCTAATACAGCAAGCACTTTACATATTAAGGCACCCCCATAGCCCTGTTATTCTGTCTCTGGTCATCCATCAGTCCCTCACAAGGGACTCATATGGTATGCTAGAGGTAAGAGATAGATTCACTGTGCTAGGATTGCCTCTGGGTTCTCCTCCTCACCTGTGGCTTCCTCTTGCCTAAACCTGAAGGGGAGAAGCCATCCAGCTGTATCTCCCTCAGCATGTGCACACATACAACATAAAGAACCATTCCCTAGATGCAGGGATTCTCATAAGGACTCCTGTCTTAGAAACCAATACAGTTCAATGTTTGTAGCATCCTTATAAATAAAATGAATGAGGAACAATTCCCATGGTGTAAGGGGACTTGTGATGGCTAATCTTGGTTGTCAACTTCACATGCCTGGGAATATGGAAACTCAGTTGAGAAGCTGCCTCCATCAGACAGGCTTGTGGGTATCTCTTTGGAGCTTTTTTCTTTATTGCTGATTTATATGGGAGGGTCCAAGCCTGGGCTACACACACACACACACACACACACACACACACACACACACACACACGCACACACACGTCTATATGCCAACTTAGGGGATTGCTGGTTTTCAAAATGATTAAGATCATTCAGGGATGACTTTGGCTATTTAATCTATATCATATAGGTGAATCAGAATGAGGATAGAAGTCGGCAGTAAAGAATTAGCAATGAAATGTCAAGTGTTGTTTTAACTTGATTTTCCCTATGCAAGACCAATCCAATATCCCTTCCCTTACATGCGAGTGTTTCCTAAGCTTGTTGGCTCTCTGTGGACAGACTCCTGAATCACAGAATCTAGATGGGCTTTTTGGAATGCCTGTGGGGAATTACCTTGATTGTGTTTAAGGGGTGGGAAGACCCGGTCATTAGGGGTGACAGGATTCCCTGGCTTTTCTCTTGGATTGTGGAAGTGGAGAATAGGAAATGAACACAGATATGCATCCATCCATCTCTGCTTTTTGATTACAGATGTGATACTGCTAGCCACCTTAAGCTCCTGACTCACTGACTCCCCAGCCACGAGCAACTAACTGTACCTTTGAACTGTAGTAAGTCCTCACATTTCATTTAATCACAGTCACAGGAAAAGAAACTGGGGACAGCATCCCCTTGGGCTCTGTCCTTCTGCTCTATGTACTTCCTATGAAAGAGTTCACAGTCTGGCTTCAGACACATCTCTGTGTGGGTAATTCTGATGCCTTTATTTGCAGAAAAGACTTGTCTGGGCTATTCCAGACACGTTCTAGAAAATGTCCATTGAAAGGTATAATAACATTGCGAAACCCTTCTCACCGGTCTTTAAAACTGGTCCATCACCATCCCCTGCCTTTTCTTTTAACTCTGTCAAATCCTTTGTTCACTCTTCTTGGTCAACACTAAACAGCTCTCCCAGAACTTCCTGCCTAAATTACCAGGAGACCCTTAACCCCTCCCATCACACTCCCTACCATATAACGATTCTTGCCCGTGGTATAGGTGTTACTCCTGCATTTTTGGTTCTCTGTTGCATTTAAGGGAAAAACTCTAATCTCTTCCATCCTTTGATTTGTATGATATGGTGGTCACTGTCTCACCATGTCCATCTTCAAGTGCCCCCTTGGCATCTGGCTGACAGTCTTGGTGAATGTCTGTCAGTTTCCTGGCCACCCTGGGTTCCTGTTCACGTTGTTCTGCTTGGAGTATTGCTCATTGTGACCCAGGTTGCTTGCCCTCTAGTCAAGCCCAAGTTTCAGTTTCATCCCATACCTATTCTTTTAGGTAATGTTTGTGAAAAATCTGTTTATTCATCTAGAACCTTCTGGCTGAAAAGGACTCTCTACCACTGTTGGCCATTTGTAGTTCAAACCTAAGAAAGTTCTTCAAATATGTAGGTCTTCCTAATTGCATGCCAAATGGAGACTGGAATGGTGTCCCATGCCTATAATCCCAGCATGGTGGAGGGGGAGGCAGGACACCACCCTGATTTGCACAGTAAACCCTGTCTAAAACCCATATGTCAATGGACTTGTTCATTTCCTTATCACCCCCTCCCTCTGAATACATGTTCTTTCTCTAATTATATGCTATTTATTCATTTACTTAGTTACTTATTTAGTTACTTGTCTTACAAGTATCTTGAAGCACAACAGGCCCTATAATACTCTCTCTATTTCCTTCCGTTGTACTTTCCCATGGGTCTCTTTGTCCTCCCAGACAATCGCTTTTCTATCTTCATATCTTGTAAGTTTCCATTTTTCTCAATCCTAATTTTAATAACGGTTTTGAAATGCCTCAATCTCCCTTCTAGCTTATCACTTACCAGGAGCGATAGTGGGGAAACAAAGGTTATTAGGACACAGGGGAGGTGAGCTTGTTTAGAAACGGTTCTTTGGAGCAAATCCCATCTGCATTGTCAGGAAATCAGCAGTTCAGTTCACAGGTTAACAGCGGCAGCTCAATCCACTCACAAACACTTCGTGGATACACCAGCAGTCCGGTTCAGTAGTATCGGGATAGCAAACAGGAATCAGCGGTGGTGGCATGATCCAGCAGAAACAGCCAGGCCTCCACCGAATCGACATGAGTCAGCAGGGACAACCAAAACCAGCAGGGACTCTAGAAGTTCTCAGCTGTACCTCTCTCAGCGAAGATGCAAGACTAAGAAGCATGGCTAGGCTAGCTATGCAAGCCCCTGTCACTGTCCAGGGAGTCCTATTTATACTCCCTCCAAACATCATGTGTCCTCCATGGGTCTCGCCTCAGCACACGAGCCTTAGCCAAACTCCAAGCGAGTCTGTATCAGCTGACATCACGCTGTCAATCAGCCCAAGTGAGAAGCAGCAGCAAGGTACCACAGGAACCTCATGAGAAGGTTTCTGGTACGTTTCTCTCTATGGAATTACAACAAACAGAGCTCAGCTATGAAATGTAAGGCAAACCAATATATGCATGTCATTAGCGAAGAATCCTTCATCAGGAGTCCTTTCCTGTGTGCTTGGTTTTAGTAAAACATCCTTTTACCTGGGTCTGCTTCAGTAAAACCTCCTTCAACATAACTGACTTTCCAAAGAAGCCAGGAGCTTTCCACTTCAATATCTTCTATACATACATTATTTTTGCAACCAGATAATATCTAAGGACTTCAAGTGAGAGAAAACATGATATTTATCTTCTGAGAATGGCTTAAGTTGGTTAATATGATCCCCTCCATTCAATCCATTTTCCTACATATGACATACTCTTGTTTGTTTGTTTGTTTGTTTGTGTTGTTTGTTTCTGGATGAAAAAAAACCATTCTGTAGCTATGTCATGTTTTCTTTATCTATTCATCTGTTGCTAGACACCTAGGTTGGCCCCATAACTTGGCATTGAGAACTGTAATAGACACTAATGTGCAAGCATGTCTGGGATGGATGTGCCAACTTGGTGCCCTTTTGAGTAGTATAACTGGGTCAGGTTATGACAATCCACCATACTGACTGCCCAAGTGCCTGGACTAGTTACACTGGCCCTATGTCTTCACTGTATCTCTAGTTATTTCTTATTTGTTTCCTAAAAGACTGCCATTCCTGCTAGGAGGAGAGGGAATCACAATGTAGGTTTGATTTGCAGTTTTCTGACAGCTGTTGGAACATTTTTTTTCCATGTTTATTGGCAGTTTGTGTTTCCTCCTCTGAGAGCTGTCTGCTCACTTCATTGGCCCATTTATTTATTGACTTGTTTGATTTCTGCTTGCTTTTTGAGTTCTTTATTTGTTCTAGATATTAATCATTTATCAGATGTACAGCTGGTAAAGATTTTCTCCGAATCTCTTCCTTCAATTAACTGTTTCCTTTCCTATACTGAAGCTCTTTAGCTTGATACAATCCACTTGTTGACTGTTTGCTAGGAACTCAAGTCTTACTCAGAAAGTTTGAGGAATATACTTAGTTTCTTGATCACAAGCAAGGCTGCTTTTTATTTCTCTTTCTCCTCATCAATGATTTGTTAGATTTTTGTCATTAAAACTGTTTTTTAATTTCTCATGAAATAGTAGACTGTTTTACCATGTATAACCAATATTAAAAGTTATATAATTATGTGAAAATATACTATATAAATATATAAGCTTGGTAAAGAACAAATTTAATAAACACTTGAGATTTGAAAAAATAAATTATTGAACTTTCCAAGTAAATTCAAAGCAAAAGTGATAAGTAGTTAAATTGCATTAGTGCCCAACTATGCTCCATTTTGCTATTATTTGTGCTGTTGGGATGCTTTCTGTCTGTTGTATCTTAATACTATGCTACTCTGTGTCCTGAAAGGGAGTATGGTGACTGAGATATGGCTCAGTGGTAGAATGTCTGCCTAGTATGAAAGATGATGCCCTGGGGTTTGCCCTCAGCAGGATGGGAGAAAGGGAGGGGAGAGAAAGGGAGGGGAGTGAAGTAAAGGGGAGGGGAGGGGAGNGGAGAGGAGAGGAGAGGAGAGGAGAGGAGAGGAGATAAACTACCTATGGAAATAAGTTATTTCATATTTTTTTTTTGTTTTTTTTTTTTTTGAGACAGGGTTTCTCTGTATAGCCCCGGCTGTCCTGGAACTCACTTTGTAGACCACGCTGTCCTCAAATTCAGAAATCTGCCTGCCTCTGCCTCCTGAGTATTGGGATTAAATGCGTGAGCCACAACACCCAGCTTTTTTTTTTTTTTTTTTTTGTCATAAAAATTTTTAAGCACTACAAATTAAGGTTGCTCCTTTCCCCTGGCAGAGTGAGCTGTCTCCTCTACCATACCATCACCACTGACTCTAGCTTTCCACACACTCTGCTCTTGCATTCATGACTTTTTTATGGAAATGTCACATTGCTCTTCCTACATAATCTGAACACACATGACTTCTTTAGTCTTTCTGAAGCATCCTGCCCTATGCCTCGCCCTCGCTGCCATTACTCAGCAACAGAAGCCCTTATAACATGATTGTATATGGGGTCTCATGTCTCCCTTCTGCCAACCTGATTATCTTACCTGGTATCATACAGTGTGTGTATATGAAATATGGCATGAATGAATGAATGAATGTGAATGAGATGAAACAATGAAACAAGCTCTCTGGCCATACATATCCTAAGGTTCACAGCAGCAACCCGGTGATAAAGAGAGCTGACAGATGTCAATCTAGGGGCATCTTTAGGGGTCTCACCCTCTCCCTATTGTATGTTTTGTGGAGATTATGGTAGGTATGAATGAGTCATGGGTATCTCAAAAGTAGTGACCACTCTATCATAGGTTTAGGTTGTTGATTCAGATTTATATTTTCTTCTGTTTCTTGGCAGTTGCCAACAATAGCCAACAGCAGCGTGCTCTCACATATAACACAGCTTCCTCCATAGAAACCCCACCTTGCCACACAACAGATGTACCAGTCGCCTTGTGCTGTCTCCTTCCCTCTTTCAGATGGCTCCACCCACTTGATGACTGGCAGACTCCCTCTGCCAATGTGGACCTCACCTTGCACACTGAGACCAGGGGCTTTCCTCTCATGAAGATATAAAGTCACTATGCATAATCTATGTATCAAAAATGATTGAGTATCTAGGTTTTCTTCTACAGACTAACTGGCCAGTTGACAAATAAGCAAAAAAAACTAGGGAGAATTTTATTCACAAAATTTCCTTCTGCTGCATATCAAGATTGATTCTTCCCCTAGCGGGGACACCAAAGTACGTCTACTTAAAGTCAGATAACGATGACAGGGTCCTGTGCTTGAACTCAAAGAAGAGCCAACCACAGAACAAATTATTATTCCCATGCTATCCCAAATCTAGTGATGCCGTTCCTAGGGATGATATGCAAAGGCTCCTACAGTTATTAGTCCCATATTCTAAAACCAAGCCTTAGCTATCAGCAAGCAAAGTGGCTGAAAATTATGTGGTAAGCCTAGAAATCAAAGACAGTCAAGGTGAAACTGAGTTCAAATCTCAAACAATCCTTCCATGCATTGTGACAGAGAGGAAATTACAGATGTATGTTCAAATCTGTGAGCTCAAGTCAGCAGAGGGAGAAAGAATGAATTATATTCACCGATTGTGCTGAGATTCACTCATTAGTGACATGTAGGTCTCTGCTTTGTTTGGGTGTTCAAATGAAAGAATAATATTGGGGGAGTGTGCATATTTTCATGTATGTAAAATCACCAGAAAGTACAAGTAAGAGCTAACTTTTTGAATACTTGAGTTAATAAGAGAGTTGCTGATTGCAACATATATTTAATATATGTTCAATATATTTGGAATGGCCATGGTGATTTTATAGGGTCACTGAGAAGTCTCTCTCAATATGAGAGGAAGAATAAATGTCTACGAGTGCAATTCTAGATAACGGTATAATTGCAGACAAAGGAGGGAGGGTGGCATAGTCTAAGAGACACAGAGCCTGAGCCACAACATGCCATTCAAAGCAAAGTAATGGCTGGTAACATTTTAATAATATATTTCATTTTACCTAATCGTTCTAAAGCAATCTCAACCCTTTTCAGAGCATTATAAGAAATATCAGTCCACCAACATGAAAAAAATCATCAGTGAGCTACTTTGCATTCTTAGTTTGTGATAAGTTATTTCTCCATCAGTGAAATGAGCCAATTCAAGACAGATTTTATACACACACACACACACACACACACACACACACACACACACACACACGAGAGAGAGAGAGAGAGAGAGAGAGAGAGAGAGAGAGAGAGAAAGAGAGAGAGAGAGAGATTTATTGGGAAGCTGCTTCTAGGTGAGTTCACTAGTCCCAAAGGAGGAGGCCAGGGAAGTCACCATGGGAAGGGAGAGAGGGGAGTGGGAGAAGAGAGAGAAACAGCTTGAGCAGAAAGAGGAGGAGAGAAAGTAAAAGGAGCATGAGGAGACCAAAATGTCTGGATTACATAGGGAAGAGCCTCTGGGAGAAGGGCAGCCCAGCCCCTGGGCTGGAAAGTTCAACGTTGGGGGCAAGGTATGCCAGGTAGGGACTGAGGGATGCTGGGAGAACCTGGGGGCCAGGTCTGCTTTGACATGTAAACATGCACCTCAGCCACTTGCCCCTGGGTCTGAAACCAGTTTGCAAATAATCTTCAGCTGAGTGTTTTATTTTCACACTACATATTAGTTTTCATTAGTTTTGTTTGCCCTATCTTGAGAAATAACTGACAAAAATTCTATTACTCAAATTTACCACATGATGGTTTGATATGCATATACGTTGTGATTCTCATATTAAATTGGCACTTATTATGGCATTATTTATTATTCTTAGTGTGTAGGGTAATGAAGATAAGGAGGACCTATTTTCTGAGCATATTTCAAATAAACAATTATTTACAGTCACTATCTCCCGTTCATTGGGTCTTCAGAACGTATTCATTTAAGAATACAAGGCTTGTGCCCTTAACAAGCATGTCTCCATTTGATCCAACATTCATAGGAACTATACTTTGATTTTATAGCATTTACCATTGAATATACAAATTCAAAGCCAGCTGTGGTGTCATGCACCAACAAACCCCAGCATGTAGGAGGAGGAACAAGAGGCTCAAACAGTTTAAGGTCATGATGGGTATAAGAGGTCATTACACACACACACACACACACACACACACACACACACACACATACACAGAGAGAGAGAGAGAGAGAGAGAGAGAGAGAGAGAGAGAGAGAGAGGTTCATATATCACATTATATCACATATTCCCAATCATAATTTTACATTTTACAAATTATCATCCTACAGCTTAGCATCTCCATCAACAAGGGAAATTCACCCCTCTCGAAAGAACTTATTTTAACTGAATCAAATGTATATTCAAATTTCAGAATTGTGTCTGTCCAAACTGAGTGGGTCCACTAACTTGTGTCAACTCAGTATTGACACTGAAATCAAAAAGATTTTGCATGAACTGAAAAGCGACACTCAACTTACCAACATCAACAGTCCTTCATTTCTTTGTAGCTTCTCAGCCAATCAGCACAATGCAGTTAAATCACAGCCAACACAATCTGTATATTGATTGATTCATGTTAGGAAAAAAATGTATCAGTTCAGTATGATTGATCATAACTATTGATCTTAACCTAAATTCTGATACCCGGCTCCTGAGATTATTAATAATTTCTTTCCTTTCTTTAGAGACTCAAACGTGGCTCATTCACATTCTGTGCATTTGGTGAGAAAATAGCGACCACATTGCTGTTCTTGCTCTAGGTTATTGCATACTGAGCTCTATACACAGAGTGTTGCTCTGGGTTAAGTGAGCAGTGTAGTTAAGTCTCTGAAACTCTTCTCCAACTCCACTGATAGGCTCTGGACAAGAATACACAGTGTGAATAAATGCTTCCCCTTCTATCAGTATTTCTTCCAGCACCCCTACAAACTGCCAAAGCGTCACAACATATATGGATTCTCGAATTATGTGTTCATTAATTAATTTAGGGAATAGAATCTTGAGATCTAAGCCAAGATACGCAGGCATCTCTTGCATGGTCTAAGCACATTGCTTATGTGCCTGAGGAAAATGATACCTTCCTCTTCAACAGCCATTAAGTGCCAGTTGTCTCTGAGGGAGGAGTAGAATGTCATAGCCCCTTCCACCATCCAGGATGAAAGGGCCCACTCTCGTATGGGTGTGTGTAGATAATCACAGCTGCCTTAAGTTTGTGAAGGCAATGGCTGTGTTATGTCAAGAAGACATCTTTTCACTGTATACGTGAACATCGCTGCATCCTCTGGTTCTTTCCTTCCCCTTTTCCGTGCTGTTCCCTGAGCCTTGGCAGGGAAGTGGTATCCTTTATATCAGTCAATTAGTCCACACTTAAAAACAATTCCGAGTTGGAAGAACATAGTCCAATGATAGAGCATCTGCCTAGCATGTGTGGGGCCCTGGATTTGATCCCTAGCACTGCAAGAGTGTGTGTGTGTGTGTGTGTGTGTGTGTGTGTGTGTGTGTGTGTGTGTGTAGATGTATTTATGTATAGATGTGTATGTATTTGTATATATACTGGGTATATGTGTATCTATGTACCAATGGTTTATATCTGTATAACTTTCTAATAAAATTCAGATAGTTAAAATAAAATTTATTTTTAAAACTCAAGCTGGCTTAAGTAGCTGGACCATGTGAGAAGCTCAAATACTTGTAGAACCTGCTTCGAAACTATTCTCGGGACATTTGATTCTGACTTCAGGTACAAAATTCCTTTACTATCATTTGTCTGTTAGGAAGCAAACCTCTGACGGAATCACTATGCATTTTCTCAAGACGTCTCTTTGTGCTGTCAATTTTGTGTTTTCACAGAAAATGAACCAACTCTTCCGGTTGGCTCTGGGGCAGCCATCTCAACTGTCAAACTCGGGGAAGTTTCTTTAGCATCTCCTAATCTTACTTCTCATTTATTGTCCCAGTCCCACAGCTAGCTTCCAAATGAAATAATAATAATTGCATGAACGAAATCACAGTTTCTGCATCTGATTCTACACCCAATGCTCTTGTCTGAAACTCAAGCAACATGCTCATACTTCATTTTATTCACAGTAAAGGTTGTAAGATGACCAAAATATCAAGTACATCCATGTGGCCCCCAGCTCTTTGTTTTCGGTCGCTATCATCGGAAGCTGCACCATCCTCATAAAAGATTCAAATAAATGGGTGATCATGTTACGTAGGTGAAGTAACGTGTCACGTAGGAAGAGTAACGTGAACTGAGGGACTCCATCAACACTGAGTGGCTTGGTGACCGTTGCTAGGTCTCCACAGCTCCCGTGTCCCAGAGGCTCACCTGATTACAGCAGCAGTGTCCTATATACAGTTTCAGCAATCAAGAAAGGTGGTGTTACCCAACAATAGCACTGTGTCAGCAATGCTAAAATGTCATGAGTGCAATCGTTCTAGATAAATAAATTGGGCTACAAATAAACAAGGTGTAAAAATATTTAGTTGTTCTTCCATCCTAGAAACTTGACCACCACCCTGCCTCCAAATTGCGCTAAAGAAGTGCCAGAGAGAGATAATGTGGTGAGAGAAGTGCAGCAGGAAAGATGAAGAAGAGAGGAGAGTAAGTTCTTAGCTTTAGCCAGTAAGAGTAGTTAGGCTAAAACAATGACTTTGCTCAGACACAAATGTAGTGCAGGCCTGGAAGTGGGGTGAGGAGGAGCAACTACAACTTAAGATACTTGTCAACAGTTTTCAAATGATTCATAAAACAGGAGGGGGATAATTCATAGTAGCAACATATTGAACTTGCCCATTTTTTTTTCCCACAGAGAAATAGAAAGTGTATATTTTAGAGCCATAAGAAAACCGCTGGGACTTAATCCTTGCTCTTTTCTACCCAGTACAGTGGCTCCTGCACACCAAGACCCTCCGTAAATAAATGCATGAAATAAATGCCTTTGCTTACATTTGCTAGCTAAAGTTCCTAAGCATTTATACACGTTGATAAGCTTTAAATTTACCCAATGTTTTAAGTACATACAAAAATCTACCTGTCATTCTTAATTTATAGTGGAAGAGAAAAGACTGTAAAAATAAATTCTAGAGTAAACAAAGAAATCTGATATCAACTCTTGCATACCACATCATGACTGCAGGGCAATCAGATAACATTCTCAAACACCATTATCTTGAGCTATTTATTGATACAAAAATCAAATCATCACTTGCCTTTTTTATATTCATCAAGGTTGTTTGCTTGTTTCTATGTTTGTTTAATGGCTTTGTTGAAGAAGATGTGAAAAGATATTCCTGACCTCTGGCTTTTTTTTTTTTTTTAGTTTGTTTGTTTTGCATCTTGTTTGTTTGTTTTTAGTAATTAGGAGTATTTAAATTTGGATTGAAACTTTCAAATGAAGATTTGATAGCATTTTGTCCAGCTGGTGATTTTATTCATACACGAGAACCTCCACAACATGGTGGATTATAAGATACAAGAAAGAAAGGGTGAGGACTGATAAAGTGTCACCTTGGTTTTGACCAGTGATGTCACTATGGATCATCTAAAGGAGCTGAATCCTAAGACACCTCACTTTGATCACTAAAGCTTTAGTTTCGTCTGACTTTGTGAGGACCTTAGACCCTCTAAAAGCTGTTATTAGAGACAGAGGGCAGAAACAGATGGAAAAGCAAAGGCGAATGTCAGGTGACCAGGTCACACCATGGAACCAAGGGGACAGAGACTTAAAGAATGGAAATCTCTCCCTCTGAGCCTAACCCATTTTCCCCTTCAACTCTATGTATACCGAAGTATTGTACTGATGGAGTCCTCTAGAACAAGAATAAGAAACTCCCAATGGTAAGAGGTTAAAATAACAGTAAAGATATCTAAAAAGGTCAAAGATTATAAGAAATCATAATCTTTACTATCTACCTAAGGAAAAACTATAATACATATAAGTCTGTGTATAAATATACATATATAGTGTAAATGGCATTGAGTGGGTTGGCAATGATAACTCCAAGAGTCAAGGAACACCTAACAAAAAGACCTAATACCAGACATGGAATCCCACTTTTGAGTTAATGTTCAGGGTTGTCCATGACTCCTAAAATACTACAGACTATTGCTATTGTCTTGTTTGTCCTTCTTGGGTGGGAAGGCAAGTCCTTATTGTTGAAGGTACCACACATTTCAGACACAGAGACCAAAGGCCCCTGATTTGGAATTGACCTGAATGTCTCCTTCTAGAGGACTCGCTTTCAACAGTACCAGAAAGCGTCATGCAAGCTTCCAAAGGAGGAAAGCAACCAACAGTTCTTCTAAGATACGATGCCTATGAACCACAATGACTAGCATGACACAGTAGCCCTAAGGGTGCAGTAGTGGCACACATAACTTGGCAGCAACCAACACCTCTCTAATTGGACTGAAGACCACTCAACAAGAGGAAAATCATGCCTATTCCTGAGAAGAACTTAGCCAACTATCCAGGGCTAGAGAAGTCATGAATCTTGGAGGAGAATCTGCAGCTACCACATTACCAAACCACCATAATCCCTAACTACATTATAAATATTTGTCCTTATACCCACAGATAAGTTTAGTCCTCACTCCTCACCAAGGAAACCTCTCTTTGCAACAGATGAAGGCCAGTACAGAAAACCACCAAAAACAATCAAAATTCATAGTTAAGGATCCTAATCCCAACGGATACAGTTATGAAACATTCTTATACCTAAGGCTCAGTATACATTGCAGAAAAGTGGACAGAGAGATTGTAAGACTCAGAGGATCCCAGAGGTTGCTGTAAACTGTGTCTCCTAGTAATATCAGAAGACACACACCTAAAGTCTCACTCACATGACTGCTTAAACATGAGCAAAACAAGAACAACAATAGACATGCCAAAGTGAACAGGGGAAAGACCAATAGGGCTCAAGCCTAAACAAAGAACTACAGGCAACTAAGAAATGCTAAAAGTGAGAGATATAGTATCATCCAAGGAAGAGCCACCATCTGGTTATCCAATACCAGAGGGTGAACCCTGAAAACGTACATACAAGTACCAATATACAGGTTGATCAAAATATATATAAATATATATGTATATATTATATTATATTATATTTAAGAGAAAGAATGACATATTTTTTCTCAAAACAATAATTAATGAAAAAGGAGGCCATGGCTTTCAAAGAGAATAAGAAATGGTATGTGGGAGAGTGTGGAGGGAAAAAAGAGAAAAAGAAAATGATGTTATAACTTCAAAAGTAAAAGAATCTTTTTTTAATTTTTAATTCCCATTAGAAATGTTTAAAAGTTAAGAAGTCTTTTCTTTTTCACAGAGGGGTCAGGGGAGGACAAACTGAGCTACTTATCTTCTAACAGGATAAAAACCCCACCTCAGACAGAGCAAACCCTAATAGTTCCATTACTGACAGCATTGGAGGACTTTCAAGCACTTAACAATATAGGAAGGCAAGGCAAACATGAGTGACCCGGATGAGATGGGTTCACCTAATGAATCTGGACAGGCTGCACTTCCTCCAAGCACTCCATTAGCCATGTTTTGTCCCTTGGCTTATGTAAAAATATCGTCTTATATAAGTGCTTGCGTTTGGACATGCAGATAATTAAAATAGAGGTTTAATGACCATTTGGCTTTACAAAGTTATGACATTTCCTATACAAAGTCAAGGGCTTATTTCCTCTCTAATTCATTTGATAACTTGCCTGGATGGTAATATGAGTTGTGTGTTTTAAGATATTATTTGTTTAGCCTAGGGGTAATGTAAATTCTAAAATGTAAAAGCTACAACTCTAACGATCTGTATAATAACACTCTGTATTTATCCAACTTAATGCCCTTTCTATTTTGTGTTCTCTGTACTTTTGACTAGAGCATTGGGGGTGGGGGGGACATATTCAAAGACGAGACCTCCAATGAGCAATTTTATGTACACAGTATCTGCCATCAGCCCCATCCAAGTGTTTCCCCCTACACACCGCCAAATCCATCCTGAACACTCGCATTTGGAAAAAGAGTTTTCCATTTTCCATTTTCTTAATTCTAATTAAACAAATCTTAATCTTGACTTTAATGGCCGCAATTATGATACTTCATTATGTTAAATGTTAGTTGCAACATAAGAATAAATTGTATAAACAGTTTAGCTGCAGTCGCATGGTGTCTGAGTGTACATTACTCATTAACAAGATGTGGGTAGCAGCAATTATAACATTTCCTCCTAATGTCCCCATTTATTGAGTCACAGCGGCAAGCCCCCTCTCACATCGCTCTCTGATTGACGATAGAGCTTTTGTGCTGGTGGTAAAACAGGCACTGGAACCCGCTGTGTGCCTCCAACTCGGATCGATGAAAGCACACATTAGCTCTTAGCCTCGCGGGCCGGAGTTCTTGAAGGTCAAAGTAGCCATCAGCATCACTGTAGGGTATAAAAATCATTTCACAAACTGTGAACAAAAACAACACAACTTGCTTTGCAGTGTGATTATTGTTTATAGATACAGCAAGCCAAGAATTAAAGCATAGCCTTGGGGCAGCGCAATTATTTACAGCTGAAGACTCATATCGTTATTAGCATGCTCCTAATTGCTTGAAGTTATATCAATGTTAGTTGATTTAACACATTTTTTATAACATGCATGGAAATCGGGGCCTCTGCATATGGAGTGTCAGTTTAACTGGTAGATGGTTCTCTAATTTATCAAAGTTCTCTTTTTCTTTCTTTCTTTTTTCTAATTGTCTTGTTTTGAAGGAAGATTTTTTTCCCCCTTAGCTATAAGCAGAGAAATTTGAATCTGGGCTTAAGTTTAGTTACTGTCTTTTGACACTTGAATTGTTTCTTTTTCACAAAAAGAAGAAAAACAAAGTTCATAAATTCGCAACAGTATCTTCCGTTAGAAAACAAATCGAGCTTTCTTTCCCGTGGCTTGGTTCCATCTTTTCCCCTAGGTACCGATCTTGAACTTCTGGTAAGAATGGTGGCGCGCGCCTTTAATCACAGCACTTGGGAGGCAGAGGCAGGCGGATTTCTGAGTTCGAGGCCAGCCTGGTCTACAGAGTAAGTTCCAGGACAGCCAGGGCTACACAGAGAAAGCCTGTCTCGAAAACAAAAATGAAAACAAAAACAAAAACAAACAAAAAAAAAAAGAAGTGTAACATGAGGGAAATCGAGGGCTTCAGACACGCCATGTGACAGTTTCCATCTTGGGATCAACCCATCAGACCCTTTAAATATACGTAAGGAAAATAAGGCTGCCTAAGTACTGCAGTGTAGACAGAAACGATCGTGAGATGTAAGAAGAAAACGGAAAGGGTGGAGACTGGAATCTGCAACGCCCAAATGAATTCTTACCCTTTTTCTTGGTGCTCTTTACCTAGGAATGACTTTTTTTATTTTTTTTTCTTCTGTAGTTCCTTTTCTGCCTACAGGTGGCGACACTTATACTGCTGCCTGCAAACAGATGGGCTCCTAATAAAGCCCCCCACACACACCCCGCCCCCCGACCTGGAAGCTTTTGAGACCAGAAAAGAATCTTCGCGAACCCACTCACAGTTTCTACCATGTTCTGGGTCTCGGGAAAATTCATCCCTGAGACATTAAGCTAAGTGTTCGCCTTGGCGGCAGAAGTTAAATGCAGTTGGGAAGATGAAGAAGCTAATTCCAGAAGAATAAACCAAGACAAAGTGGAGACATAAATAAATAAATAAATAACCTCTGAAGGACAGTATTTCCTGATGCTGGTGTCAGGCTCTTCCTGCAGACAGACGTTGAAAAGTCCCAATAAAGTGTAGGCTTAAACCCAACCCACCACTGATTTCTTACTCATTTCCTTTCCCAATGAATGGTCCTCCATGATATTAGGATAAGAGAGCTAAGAAAATAAATGTTAAAAAAAAAAAAATACTTCCCAAAGGGAAATCTCAATTTAATGGCTAATGTATGTTTTTATAAAATTGATCACCCCTTGCCGATAGCAAGGTCTCTGAGACTGCCTGAGACAATCACTAACGGGGCTTATTGTTTAGAGGTGTGTGAAAACAAACCCCAAGGGCTCTGCTCGGGGTCACTGAGGTTCCCCGGAGATCTTATGAAATTTAAGCTGCAATAGTCAACCTGTTAAAAGTCACCACGTTACTTAACACTTCTGATCTTATCGAAGAGACATCTGGTAGAAATCTTTTCTGATGTCTGTGGACAATTCTGTCTCATCAAAGGGAATAAGGCGCTAACCATTCTCTCCTTTACGGAGGAAAGAGAAGATGTTTCCATTGTATTTTAGATTCCTTTATTTTAGACTGCCCTGCAACAGATTACAGACTCCATAGCCGTTCTGGTTGGCTGTTTCTGGAAGCACAGACCTGCTTCAGTTCCAGTGTCCCTTGCGCACCAGTCTTGTGAAAACAGAAAGAAGGTAAAAGGCAGAGAGGTTGGGAAACGTCACTGTCACTGTGGTGGGTGGCATAGGGCAGCAGGGTTGTTCCTCCAGAGAGTGAGTGACACCTGTTCGTCCACACAGAAACTATCTTAAGCAAATAAGAGAGGGCAAATCGGGCACATAAGGTAATTATATGTTTCGGGTTTAAAAAAAAAGTTTACCTTGTTTTATGTATAATAATATATAATAATTTTCTTTTGTCTATAGTTTGGAAAACAAAAGCAATCAAAATTAATTAGCAACTCGAGTGGGGCAAACTGAGGAGTTTGAGACTTAGTGTCTTCACTAAAACACTTCAGAATCTACTTCTCAAAGGCAGACTTAAACTCCTACCGACACACTGGCTGACTTCCCCCTCTTGCCTATCATAACCTGCAGGCTTCCCTTTAGGACTGAGATATTTCAGGACCAAGTTACAAGCCTTCGCCTTCATACTTGGGTTAAACACTTGCTTTTCTTGTCCCACTGGCTGGAATATTTTCTTATTGGGTGCAAACATAGACATTTATTTTCATGATAACAACAGTTGAATGAGCTTCCCTAACTTCATGGCCCGCAAAGTTTCATTCCTCCACAAAAACAGGGAGGGAGGAAGCTGTCACTCAGCAAACTGTTAGCCCTGAGGGATAAAAGGAGGATGTTTTGAAAGGCCCCTTTTAGACCAAAACAAAAATTCACCTGTAGTCCATTGCATGGAATCAAATACTTAAGACCCAAGAAATAAATATTCACCTTTTAAACTGTGTCAGAAGATGCTCTCCTCAGTTTCTGGCTGCCATGCGTTCAGGGTTCTGCCCTTCCTTTTTTTGGGGGGGGGGGAGGAGGTTTCTTCTACTCCTCTGCCTCAGCTCCCTTTTGAGGAACCTTGAGTCCAGGGCAGGGGTTTGGGGGAAGGGAAGCTGTGTAGGGTGGGAACAAGTCTTGGGATCTCACAGGTTACAACATCTGCTGGGCAGATACCATCTGCAGATAATGACAGGGCAGGGGTGAAGGGTAGAAAGGCCAAGTTGGAGAAGAGAGATGAGGGTGGGGGAAGGAGGGAGCTGTTGCAAGAATTGTCGCCTCCTTTCGTCACTCTGGCTCTCTCTTTGGCAGCCTAGGGGTGCATTTAAGTCCTATTTCTCTGTTACTCCCCGACTCCTTCATCTTATTTTATTTATATGCTTTCCTTTGTGTGTGTGTGGGGGGGGAGTCATAGTCTTTCCTTTGCATTGTATCTCTCTCTTTTTTAAATGTTCTGGCAATTTCTTACACATGTATTCATAATGTGTTTTTGGCCATTGTCACTTCCCTCATCACCATTCCTTCCCTGCTCTGGTTGAGCCCCCTTTCTACCCAGCATACTCTCCAACTTTCATGTCTTCTTTTGCTTGCTTGCTTGCTTGCTTGCTTGTTTTTGTGACCCACTAATTTTAGTTAGGGTCATTGCATCAGCAAGAACAAGAGGTTTTTTGCCGGGAGCCCAGGGCGGCTTAACTGATTTGACACATGAAGGCACAGCCCCTCCCTTAACTTCTCTTTCATTCAAAGAACGAAACAGAGACCTGGTTTGCAGTTTTGGAGGCTGAAGTGGGTGACTTCTGACATCACCTACACTTAGTGCCTTCAGCTTGTTTACCCTGCTGTCCTAGAGGAGCCAGTGCTAGTGTGAAAACCACCTCTGCCATCGGGCTGGGAGCCACAGATTAGTCAGTCACTCACAGCAAAGTTGAAAGGCCGGCCACACCAAGCACTCCATCTTGAGTGCTGAGCACAGGGGGTTTCCCTGTGTGGAGGAACAAGGAGTTGGCCTAGCGTGTTCCTCAAGCTTCCAGGTCCTGCCAAACTTCAACCTGTGGTCAACTTTTAAGAAGGATGAGGTCGAGGGATCCAGCCTGAGCCTGTTATAGCAGTATAACAGAACACAGAAGTAAACCATCACAAATTCTCCTCTCTCTCTCCCTCCCTTTTCCCCCCTCCTTCACCCTCCTTCTTCACCCTTCCTCTTCCACATCTCCCTTCCCCTTCCCCTCAACCCTCCTCCCTCTCTCTTACCTTTCCCTTCTTCTCTCTCTATGCTTCTCCCCCCTGTCCATCTCTAAAAACATCCCTCTCTCCCCTTCTTCCCCTCTTCTCTCTCTCTCCTTTTCTCTTTCCTTGCTAAATATGCAACTATTTCAGACATAAGCCTATCAGCCCACAAGACTGGGATCTGCCCACAGTCATCTTATTTTTATCATGAACTTGAACTGTGGAGCAGGAACAATGGTGAACAAACTGACCCAGCTCCACAGGGGCATGGCAGAAACCCGTACCTACCATGCCACAGATGCCGTCACGGAAAAGGCTCAGAAGATCTCCAGCTTACACAAGTCCCAAAGTGGGGTTGGTTCATACTCACATAAGGAAGCCTGCTTATGTAGTAGCAACTGCCATTTTCTCCACCCAATAACTTTTTCAAAGTTTAATGATAATTTTTGCCTTTTTTAGCCTTACTGTGACAAAATTACAGTCCTAGTCAACTTATAGGAGGAAAGAAGCTATTGGTTTTGTGACTTCTAAGGTTTGAGTCACAGTTGTTAACTCAGGGCAAGAGAAAAACATTATAGCACAAGGTGTGTCCTGCAATAAGACTGCTAAAGACACTCTTCATGAAAGGAGTAGGACATGAAGACTCTGGGGACAAGATATGTCCTCCAAAAGTGCACCCCAGTCCCTATACTACGTCTTACAAGCATTTCCAAACAGTCCATTCAGGTTTCATGCATTGACCAGCCACTAGCTAGGGTCATCAACATGTGAGCCTCTATAGAGTTCAAGTCACATATAAAGCTTAACAGTGGGGGAGGTCCCAGCAGCCACACTGTGGGAAAGAAAATCTGTCATTGGCTAATGACAATTAGAAGCATTAAGAGACCTCAGCCCTTTGGGTGCCTGTCACTAAGAGATGCTGAGCACAATCCGCTCCGCTGTGGCACAGTAAGGAACAGACAGACACACAGTGAAGCGCTCACCTGTGTGACTGTCGTTCAGCCCTGCTAGCCAATTAACATGGACATGTGTTTCCATAGCATCACGTCCCTGAGTTCTCACGCACTGTTCAAATCACATTAAGATTATAGCCACAGCAAACCATATCTAGGAGACCAGCAAGATGGCTCATAGGGAACTCCTGCCAAGCCTGATTGTTGTGATCATAAAAAAAAGGAAAGAACTATAAAAATGTGTTCTGGTGGGGTGTGGGAGAAGGGGGGGGGAAGGGGGTGCCTTGAAGGGACCATGCCAAGGCATCCCTTCCCCCTGAGGGACCAGACACACACGGGTATAGTATAGAATAGAGTTTATTTAGGGCATGAAGCGGGGAGTTAAGAGAGTAGTAGAGGCAGAGAAAGGCAGAGAGAAGGAGAGAGTAGAGAAGTAGAAGCAGGTCATGACCACGTGGAGAGAGGGGGAAGGGGATGGGGAGGAGGGTGGGTAAGAGAGAAGCAAGAGTAAGAGAGACAAGAGAGTAAGAGAGAGAGGAGGGGCCAAGCAGCCCCTTTTATAGTGAGCAAAGCCTACTTAGCTGTTGTCAAGGTAACTGTGGGATGGAGCACACCTGGCTACTGCCAGGAACTGTGGGGGTGGAGTTTAGACAGAATATCAACACTGATAATCTTAGTTTGATCTGTAGGATTCAAGCAGGAAAAAGAGAGACATGACTCCAGCAAGCTGTCCTCTGACCTCTACAGACATCTGGGGACACTCACGAGTAAATAAATAAATAAATAAATAAATAAATAAATAAATAAAGTTCCTGGAACTTTGAAAATGTGTAGCTCGAAGGCTACGAGTAAAGATGAGGGGAGAAATCACATTTAGCAATTTAAAAATCGTGGAGATTTCCTGGTGTGATCATATACACACAAAGGAAGCATTTGTTCTTGTTGCTAAGCAATGTGTATAATATAAATTGTATTCCATGATAAGCAAATTAAGAAAGGGGCAAGTAAAAGGCTTAGAAATAATAACTTGAGAATGTGAGCTTCGTCTGGAACTGAAGTAAAGTACCCTCTCCCACAAACACCACAATAAAAAATACTAACCAGGGTTACAGGTCCTTATCAGCCAGCCTGCTGGCCCCTTCAGCACATGCAATAAACCTGTTTTGTTTGTTTGTTGTTTTATTTTTGGGGTTTGGGTTTTGGTTTTGGTTTTAGTTTGTCTTCCCCCACCCCCACCCCATCCCGTCCCCCAAAGCATGGTTGTTTCTTTGTAGATATTAGCATAACTCTTCATGGCTCCCACTACCTCAAAAATGTGAACTTTTTTTTTTTTTTGTCAGACAGAATTAAAGGGTAGAGAAAGCCAGCAATGGGCACAGGTTATCCCTCTTGGAGTATTCTAGAAGATCTAGATATGCAGGGAGATGGACCTGAACTTTAGACAGCTCCGCATTTCTTTCCTGTCATCTGTATGTGGAATACGCAGCATTCATGCCTCGCATCGTGATAAAATTTAGTCNAAAGGAATTTGAAAGCAGCCCCAGAAACTTCTGACTATGAAGATAACCCCTAAGGCATGCTCCCAAAGCAGTAGATTAAATCCTAGAGGAATGTGGGTAGACCCTCGTTCAGAACTACACAGTAGCAAAAATTAATATCTAAGAGGTGACACTTGGCCTCGCGGGAGGATTCCAGTGTTTAATCTCCAGAGCAGAAACCAAAGGTGGTATCTCTCATCTACCTACTTAAGCATGGCCTCTCAGAGGTTTCCACTCCCCTCCGTACCCCCAACCCTCACCCACAGACATACACAGAGCCTTAGCTGTCTCTGCTAATGAGCACTCTCTCTGCTTTCTCTGTTATCCTCAGCCATCAGCGGCTGAGCGCAATGCTGTTTTCATCTCCTATGGCTGTGAAGAGCTTTCAGATTTAGCTTTAATCGCTCTTCCCTTTTAAGTTAGACTCAAACGCTGTAAGACAATAGTAACCATTAGCCATTACTCCATCAGTTTCTGACGCACTGTGATGAACCCTCTAGCTTTAGGAGTTATCAAAAACTGCAACTTCTACCGTGGCCCTTTCATCAGCTATCTGCTTCCAGACTCTGTGATAGGAACCTCCCAGCCTGTTCCCAGTGACCCGCTTCCTCTGACACGCCCCTCTGCCCACGGGTTCCACAAGTGTTCAAAAACGTGAACCTGTGTGCACCATTCCATACTCAGATCACAGCAACTGAGGACTTTATTTTTCTAACCGGGCATTTTGTTTTACACTAAAACATCCCGGCATTTCCAAGTGCGTTTCCACACAGAAAGGAATTTGAAAGCAGCCCCAGAAACTTCTGACTATGAAGATAACCCCTAAGGCATGCTCCCAAAGCAGTAGATTAAATCCTAGAGGATTTAAACACGAGGCTGCAACATTGAAGCCCTGAAGGCTCCATGTTTAGATGTGCCTGCTTCCTATTTTGAGAGCCCTATGTTTGCTATGCATGTTCGAGTGTGTGTGTGTGTGTGTGTGTGTGTGTGTGTACACGCGCAAGTGTGCGCGTCTTGGGATATATCAGAGGAAGTCAAAGGTCAACATCTGAGTGTCTTCTTCAGCTGTTTTTTTGTTTTGTGTTGTTGTTGTTGTTGTTTTGAGATAGGGTCTCTCACTGACACTGCAGCTCACTAATTCAGTAAGACTGGTTGGCTAGCAAGTCTCCACGGAGCCTTCCATTGTAGTCCCAGTGCTGGGACAAAAAGCTCACATCTTCATTTTTTACATGTGTGCTGGGTATCCAAACTCAGACCCTTGTATTTGATGGCAAGCATCTTTCCCGCTATGTAAATTCCCCAGTACCGACTCTCCAGACTTGCCTTTTCTTTGTTTCCTTCCTTTGTAGATAACTGACACTGGTCCTTCAAGGATGGGCTGAGAGCTCCTTCCAGGTGTCATTTTTTTTCTAGGTGTCTCTGCTTCCTGCCCTGTGTGTCCCTACATTTAGATGCGGACCATTGTTAGCTTTGTCACTGATATGTCCCACACACGAAGGGACAGAAGTCTGGTTCCTTGGTTCTCAGATCTCTAGCAGAGTGACGACTCTTAGATGGATGCTTGCTGGGTTTTCCTGCAGGTCCTCGTCAAGAGCGAATCATTCACGCTTTCTGCAGCTCTTCACTAGTTCTCAAGCACCCCCCAAGATTGCTTTGAGGGTCATGTCGTCATTTTAGAGCAGAGAGAACCTGCCCCTCAGGGTTCCATCATGGAGGGTTACATGGACGATGTTGTAAATGGAGACGTGACTCCTCCAGGAGGCCTAGCCCGTGCTGCCTCTCCTCTGTAAAGCTCCAGCCGTTCCCTTGTTCTTCCTCTGAAATTTTTATTACATTTTTGATTCAGTTTTGTTGTTGTGGGTGGCACTGTTTTGTTTGAGACAGGGCCTCAAATAGGCCAGGCTGACCTGGAAGTCCCAATCCTCCTGCCTCCACTTCAGGGATTAGATGTATGTACCACTGCACCCCTGAATCTATTGGTTTTCTCAGGCTCCTGCTTTCTCCACAGTTGTACCTTGCACCTGCTGGGCCCTACTCACCCCCACCCCCAGTTAAGTTCTCTTGTTACCATCATTCAAATAACTTCTAAAACCCCATTTCTTCTATTAAAAAAAAAAAAAAAAGCAACTGACTAATTGGAAAAGAGAGCAATTTCCCTCTGACAGTGGCTCCAAAGCTTCCTCCCTGAGTAGCTTTATACCACAGCCTTGATTCCTGTGGAGACCAGCCCCTCAATCTGGAAGTTTAAAGCTAGTCTGGCATTTCTTTTTTTTTTTTTTCCAACTTTTATTAGATATTTTCTTCATTTACATTTCAAGTGTTATCCAGAAAGTTCCCTAGTCTGGCATTTCTATCCAAGAACATTTTGCATCTTTGTAGTACCTCCGTTGCTCAAGGAAAATCTGGCCCTTAATAACTGTCTAAGTGAAAGAGAAAAATGTAATGACACCAGTCATAAAGCTATAAATTAACCTAGAGTGATTGATTCAATAGTAGAATTTTGGGCTTTGTTTGATTTGGGATTTAGTTTTTATGGGTTTTTGAGGCAGAGCATTGTTGGGTAGCTCAAGCTGGCCTCTAACTTCCATGCTTCTGCCTCAGACTCCAGAGTGCTAAGATTAAAGCAAAAGGAAGAGGTGATCTTTTTGGTAGTTTTGTGAAGAATGGAGGTGAGAGCCTGGGGCGAGGGATCAGTGGCCAGGTGCCTACTAAGGAACCTGAGTCACATGCCCAGAAACCGTGCAAAACCCAGTCTGGTGGAACTGGTAAACTTGGCTCGGTGAGAGATTCGATTTCAAAATAATAAGGTGGAGAGAAACTCAGGAAGACACTTGATGTTGATCTATGGCTTCTATATTCTCTTGTCCACATATAACAAACACACACACACACACACACACACACACATGTACACACACACTCATACCAAATAAGTAAATAATTTTTTAAAAGAACAGTCCTGTCTAGAACAACGAGGGTTAGTCTAATGCTACCTTGTAGATTTATAATTTCTCCTAGAAATTATAAATTTCTTACTTGTATTTTGGCAAAGAGGAGAGCAGTCCAGCTAAATTTAGAATGGTCTAGTTTATTTGATCAAGCAGCAACTCCTTCCTAGAAAGAACATACACATCTCTCAGCCTGGACAGGTACCTCCTCTCAAAGGTGTACATGAGAGCTAAACACATGAAGGGGAATCTGTGTCGTCCCAGTAAAGGCTTCCTATCTGTTCTCTTTGCATTCTGGAGTCAGGATCACTCAGCACCCCTGAAGCTAGTCAAGACGCAGAGCTGTAAGGGAATTTTCACTTTTCAGAATATTATCAGATGTGGGGAAAGACTGACAGTTGATTCCAAGGCCTTTCCAATGCGTTCCCGGAGGTCACGCCTTTTTTTGTTTTTAAAGAGGATGCCATTATTCTGAACATTTCACAAACACGAGCCGCTGACTTACACTGATACTCTGTGTGAACATGGCTTTGATCCTGTGCAAAGTTTCCCAGGAACCTGAAAGGGGAAGGGAAACGAGTACAGAGGAGCCTGGGGGATGATGTTTTACAAATGAGAACTCCTGTGCAATCATAGAAGACTTCACAGGGCACCCGGTGAGAACAGGCAGTGCCATTACCGTAGCTTAGCATTTGATACTTAAAATGTGCACCACAAATCATTCATCTAACTGTTAGCTGTTGCTATCCTTATTTTCCAGTGTAGATTACATCCTTTTTTTTTGTGATGCCTGTAATAAGAACATTCAGGCCACAGGATGAGTAAAATGAAATATAGTAGTACATCAAAAAACAATTTCCTCCTGAATACTGGAGACATGATTCCGGTAGGTAAGGCACTCGCTATAGATGTGTGAGAAGCTGTGTGTGAATTCCCAGAACCTATATAAAGTATGAGTCAGTAATCTGAGTGCTCCTCTTATGAGATGGGAGTTGGAGACATGTCATGAGAAGCTCTGGAAATAAAGGAGCCAGCCAGCTCATGACAAGGGCCAATAATGACAAAGAGACACAGCCTCAAACAAAATGGGCACACACCTGAGATTGTCCTCTGACTTCCAAATACATAAATGGCACATATGCCCAAACACACATGTGTATGCCTGCACACACACACACACACACACACACACACACACACACACACACACACAGAGAGAGAGAGAGAGAAAGAGAGAGATTTTGTCCCCAGAGAGACAGACAGAGAGACCCAAGAAATGGCAATTAAACATCTGACTCATCTCTTTCTAGCAATAAAATGTCAGGTGGGACCTGCTTGTTTGGTATGAATTAGGGTAACACTTAATTGCAGTTTAAGAATGTATGAAGTTTAGCAGGACTTGGTAAGGTATACTTTTACTTCTAGTACATGGGAGGCAGAGACCGGTGGATCGCTGTGAACCTGAGGACATTTCAGTCTACATATACCCTGTCTCCAAACAAACAAACAAACAAACACCAAACAAAATGTAGTAAATTGAATTTGCATAAATTTAAATATTACTACATACATTACCCTACATCAAGGTTGTTCAAATTTTTTCTTTTTCCCTATAAGAAGCATATGGAAATTAATGGGAATGAGTGTGCTCATCTGCACTGGGTAACAGGCTGCTCCATGTATACAGCCCTAAGGGTGTGACCTCATTTTGTCCCCAGAACATCCTCATGTGGTAAACACGATCATTGTCCCATTTTACAGATAAGATAAAAAGGACTGAAGAACCTATTCTAGGGAAGGCAGAAGGAGGTGAAGACAAAATCACTCACACTTCTGGAATCTCAAATCCCAAACCCACACTCACATACCTCTGTGACTTCCACAGTTATGAGAAGGGTTAATGTATCTGGACAAAGAAAGGCCACCATGTTGTCAAAGTGATCGATCCAACCTTGCCTTCAAACATGTCAGCTGTGTCATTTGCCAGCTTTGCACACCTGCAACAAACCATCCAATCCATCTAGACTTCAGTTTCCTTCTTTGTGAACTAAGATATTAGTCCCTACTAGAACTAGAACAGACAGCGGCACATATTGGGTGCTCAATGTATCTTCTTCATACAAAACGTCACAAACCCATCTGTGCCATTACAACAAAGCACATAGACTTGGTATAATGGGGAGGTCTCGTGCCTGAACTTGACTAGATTAATAGGTATTCATGGTTGGTGAACTACTTGCGTTTCTTTGGAAGTCTGTCAGAGAGGCTTCACATGTAGGACAGTAAGGACCTCTCCTGATTGTGGGTGGCACTTTTCAATAGTCTTATTGTGGGATGCAAAGGGAAGTCAGAGAGGCAGCATGCAAGCCTGTAAGCCCTTTCTTTCTCTGACTCCTGTTTTTGGCACCTGCTAACTTGGAGGTTTCAGCCTTCTCAGCTTTCTAATGCTGACTCACTCCCTGTGACTCTGCAGGAACTTCCAGACTCCCACTGCTGAGTTAGGGCTAACAAGGTGTCTCACTTTCTAGGCAGAAAGCCTAATTTTCCACTTCTCCAGCATGTAGACAGTCACTGCTGAGTTACCCTCTCCCTATCAATAAGCTAACCCTCTAAGTCTCCTGCCATTATATACATATATATTCCTACATATAATTATATCTAATACACACGTGTACATTCTATTGGTTCCTCTTCTCTGAAGAACCATCCCACATACAGTATAATCTGTAAGAAAAACAACTTGATTTCTCCCAGGTTTGAAGTCCAATGGTACACCCTAGCATGGCACCTGTTGCCCTGGCCTTGGGAGGGACTCATGCTGTGTCAGCACAGAGCTGAAGGAGCAGAAGAGAACAATGCCAACTCTCCAAACCCTTCAATGACTTTACTATGACCCATGAGGGCTCCATGCACTCTCTTAATCATCCCAAAGCCACCTTTCTGCTTTGTAAAACTATTCTATTGGCCAGTAAGCTTCATTTTCTATCTTGTAAACACTTGGGGCATAGAGAAAACTACTCTGTTCTAAGCAAAGGGTAAGGTGTTGAAGTAAAGCTTCACTGATTTTCTCCAACAGTATAATAACTTCAAATAACCAACTATACCTGAACTACCGGTTTCCCAATCAAACCCTGATACATGATTCAGATGTATTGAAATAATTCTAAGAATGCACACAAACGGGCACAAGAAAGAATTTATCTTTCATTTCTAGAGCAGATGTTCTCATTCTTTTGAGTATTAAGGCCACTTAATGGATGTGTTGGTAGCTGCTATGTATTCTTGTATACATACAATTAAGTTTCTGCACAGGATTTCAGGAGCACCGAGATTCTTGAAGCTTGTGCCCCGATAGGAGATCCCTCCTTTGGAGGGATGTAACTGAGACAGTAGACCCATCTCTTTATTAAGTCCAGTGTAACCAGCAAATATTCTTCTTCAAATAGGAAGACTGAAGCCAAAGATCTGGAAAACTAGGTTTCCTTATAATTCAGTAAGTCTGGATTTCAGATTAATCTCCCACGTTCTTTCAAATGTCTCAGACACTTATTATTCTCTTCTCTGGGGTTCTTAATTACTATTGATCTTACTTTAGCTAGTGTTGCCAACTCTAAAGAAAATGGAAAATTATGTTAATCTATACAGACATCTTCTGTTTTTGGAATTTATAATTTACTGCCCAGTAACTTCCAAAAGAAGTTACTATAAAAGAAATTTGCATGCTCATGGACACTGTGTTGCTTGATTGCTAGGGTACACACAGTGGTCTGAATTGCCTGTGAACAGAATTCATGGATACAATATAACTGAGTTTTTGAGATTCCCATCACATTGGAATGCTGGCGATCTTTAACTCCACACTAATTTAAATGGTAGATTAAAGAGAGAAAGAAAGAAAACTATGTAATATTTCCCAGCTGACTATGTATGCAACCCAGAGGCTCCTGGGGCTCACTGAGTTTTGTTTTGTTTTGTTTTGTTTTGTTTTGTTTTGTTTTGTTTGTTGTTATATTTTTTAGTCAAAGAGCAGACACTCTGGAAAAATAATGCTACCCATATTTTTATGGTCTCATGTGTCTGCAAAGAGTTGTTATGGGTGATATCTTCTTATAGTCCTGTGGGTCTTTAACATCTTGTTATGGATGCTGTCTCAATTGTCATGATCATTTTTTTTCTTTGTTTTTCTTTTGTTTTGAAAGAACTTTGGATTTACAGAGAAGCTACCAAGATGGTATGCAGAGGTCCCACATGCTGATAATTTGGTGGCCTCCTCCTCTGAAGTATTGCATCAATAATCACTTTGTGATTGCCAAAAAAAGAAAAAAGTGAGTGGCTGGGAAAACAGCCCAGTTGGTCAAGTACTTGCTACATAAGCATGAAGAACTGAATTTGATCCCCAGCACCCATGTAAAAAGCTGAGCATAGTGAGACATGCCTGTAATCCTACCAGTAAGGTAGAGAGAGACATCTCTGGGACTCACTGGTCAAAAAAAAGAATCTAATCAGTAAACTTTAGGCCAATGAGAGACCCTGTTTCAAAAACACAGTGAATGCTGTTGAGGAATGATGGCTAAGGTTGACCTCTGACCTGACCTGCACACATATTGGTACATGTATGTATGTGAATATGCACACACATAGACACACAAGAGAAATATCAGCACTGGTGCAATGCAATCTACTACACCACACCCTTGGGTCTCAGTGACAACACTAATGTCCCTCATCCCCTCCCTATGGGATCCAGGATACCACCTTGGATTACTTCAGTCTGAGTCTTCCCTGGTAGGCGATATTCTCAAAGAGTCTTCCCTAGTTCTCCAGGACTTGAGTGTAGACACAGTGTTTAACATACTATTCCTTGGTTGTGTTTGTCTGTTGCCCACTCATGGTTTTCCCCAGGGCTATATTCTGGAGAGAAGAACACTACAGAAACAAAATTCCCAGTTCATTATGTCTTCTGAGGGATGACATCAGAATCACTATGGTCAGTGATGTTGCGCTGAATCACTTAATCAAAGGGAAGTTGAACTGCTTTCTGCATTTCAGAACCTTAATTTCTTCTGTAATTTATGCATTGGTAGCAAGTCACTATGGTAAGCCCTGATTTAAGAGTTAAGCTTTGATTTCTGAAGCTGTGCAAAGCAAGGAGAGGTATAGGTGTACACACACACACACACACACACACACACACACACACACACATACCTATACCTACACATATATAATTCAAACAATTTCTGGGTCCAACTACCTCTTAAAGCATACATTACTGTGTCCTTTACAGATATCAAGACCAAGCCTCACATCTCGAGCAGAGGAGAATTAGTGTGTACAGTCAGTTCTAGTCCCAGGTCATTTATTTTCCCATGACAATATAATGTTCATTTAAGTAAAATCACTTTTCCAGTGTTTAATAGGAACCCATCAATATGCATTTTCATTTTTCCTTGTGTCAGGCATCTAAAACATCTCTTAGTTGGTATAATTTGTGTCTGACAAGGTTAGTGGGGTTTCTATAATCTGTTTTAAGGCCTTTCATATATAACATGAGAGATTCCCAAGGGCTCATCCTTTCTTCACCCTACGCACCATTCAGCTTTAGATTCTCCACCCAAATCCTTTCCTACTGCAAGAGTGTCCAATGGAAAACACTTTTCTATAACATTAATGAAAGGTAGGTTTAACATTTTGCCATTCATCTTAGATAATGGATCCTTCATCACCTGATCCAGTAGGCAGTCCATCACAGCGCACACCCACATGGCTAGGTTGCCTAACTGATATAGGCAAATTTTTAAGTAAACTTACAACCTGCCTTGACCTCAGAAGTTTCTGCATGTCTCTCTTCCTGCAAACATCAGGCTTGGGAGACCTATAGGAGTGTGATAACTCTCCATCGTTGAGGTAAAAGGAGGCCAGATTGTAACAGATGACACAAAGGGGGGAGAAAGATTCAGTATCGAATTACTAATTCCTAGGAGCAAGGCCAGGTCATGGACACTGCTCATGGAAAGTTAAGGAATCCACAGTTTCAGAGCTCACATTTCTTCTGGCAAAACTACTTGTCCTATCAGTCAGTCAAGACATGTTTAATAAGTACTTCCTTGCCATGGTGAGCCACTGAAGCCACAGGGGACTTGATCCAGAGGGACAGCATACCACCCACCAAGGTGCTCACACTGCAGTAGAAAGACACCAGACTTCATAGGGGGACATTCTAGTCAACCGCAGAAGGGGATGGCTCTATGTTACCTGTTTTGAGGCTTTTCAGGTTTTATCATCTACTTAAAGGTCAGTGTGTATGTGTGTGTGTGTGTGTGTGTGTGTATGTGTGTGTGTGTGCAAAAGACAGAGAATGATACAGAGAGAGAAAAAAAGGAAAGATATATATATATATATATATATATATATATATATATATATATATATATATATATATATATATATGGAAAGAGACATACAGACAGACAGAGACAGAAACAAACAAAGTCAGAGGCAGAGACAGGAACGCAGACAGAAACAAAAAGAATGAATTAGAGGCAAGATTAGACTGGGTTTGGGGATATAGAGAAGGAAAACAGTTTCCTGGTTACTGACTTAAAAGTTTAACACAAAACTTAATAAACCTCTGATCAGGCGCTGTGGTACCTAACATGTCCTATAGAGCAGTGGTTCTCAACCTTCCTAATGCTGCCTAACCCTTTGATACAGTTCCTCATATTGTGGTGACCCCCAACCATAAAATTATTCTTGTTGCTATTTCTTAACTGTAATTCTGCTACTCTGATGAATCGTGTTGTAAATGTGCTTCCCAATAGTCTTAGGCATCCCCTGTGGAAGGGTCATTTGACTACACCTCAGGGGTCGTGACCCACAGGTTGAGAACCACTGTTATGAAGCTTTGGCAATGAGGAAGTACCAAAATATCAAAACCAACATGATCAGCCCAAACTTACCTGCTCAGGAGAGTTTGTGCCTTTGTAGTTCAGCCCTTTGCTACCATGCCTCCCCCACGCAACACCTGTTGCTACTGCAGGATGTGCCTTAATGTGACAGGAGGATGCCTGCCAATGGCCATGGTCTGGATTTGGTGCTTATGTTGGCAAACCTGCCCTGCTCCCTCTCCCTTTCTTTGCTCTGTGCTTCTTCTTCTTCTTCTTCTTCTTCTTCTTCTTCTTCTTCTTCTTCTTCTTCTTCTTCTTCTTCTTCTTCTTCTTCTTCTTCTTCTTCTTCCTTCTCCTTCTCCTCCTTCACCTTCTCCTTCTCCTTCTTCCTGTCTCTCTTTCTCTCTCTCTTCCTTTCCTCTCCTCTGTCCTTTCTGTCTTTCCCCCTTTTCTCTCTTCTTGTTTTCTCTTCTTTTTCTTCCCCTCCCCCTTCTTTTCTCTTTTTTTCTTGTGTTTTTTCTTCTGCCTCTCCTTCTCTCTCCCTCCCATTCTTCTTTCTTTTTTCTCTTTCTCTGCTCTCTTGCCTCCCTCTCCTTCTGCCTTTATCCTTCTCTTTTCCTCTACCCTTATCCCCTTTCTCCTCTCTCCCCCTTACCTTCCCCACTCTCTCTTCTCTTCTCTTCCTGTCCCTTCTTTCCCTCTCCCCTTCTGCATTCTGCTGAACTCCAGCAGCTGTGGGGTGAGGGCACTCATCTATTTCTATAGACACTTTAACTCTGACCCAACTATCTAATCTGTAAAGGTATGGTGAACAGTCATGAGTTTATGGTGATCATTTAAAAGTTAATTTGTCTCTAAAAACACTTGTCTAAACTCTCAGCACCATGCACACAGTAGCAAGGATCAAGCACATTCTTTCATCACCTGGATAGAATGTTCAGTCCAGTGGTGATGAGTACTTTAACCTATATTTAATAATCATCTCATTTGTAGCATCATGTATTTATATCTCACATGAATTTAAAAAAAAAACTGATTCTTTCCAGAAACCTTTAAAATTGGCTATACTAAAATAAAGATCAATCACGTTATTAGATTTTAAAGAAATTAAAAGGGCCCAAAAAGAGTTGCACTCTGCTAAACTAGAAACTATATGGTTTTTAAAAAAAATCTTGTTTAGAATTTATGGTTAAATTTATATAGCATAACATGTATAGTTTTGCCAGACACGATAGCACACAACTTTATTTCCAGTACTTGGGAGCCAAGACCAGAGTAACAGGAATCCAAGACCATTTTCTGTTACATAATAAGAACGTGTCTTAGAAAATAAAATCAGTCTCTATATCCCTCCCTGGTAGGAATTTCAGCTAGGGTCACTCCCATAGGATCCATGCAGTCTCCAGCTTGCCACAGAGATGTCCTCCTCCAGTTTCCATGCTCACTTCCAGCCCTCTCCCGCCCCCTCTCACCTCACACCCGACCACCATCTCCATCCCCTCTTCATCCTCTCTTCCACCCAGTTCCCCCTCTCCACCCACCTTTCTGAGGGAGATTCACACACCCTTCTTCGTGCCCTCTTTATTACCCAGTTTCTTTGGGTCTGTGGATTGCAGCATGGTTATCTTGTACTTTTTAACTAACATCCACTTATAAGTGAGTTCATACCATGTATTTCTGGGTCTAGGTTACCTCATTCAAGGTGATATTCTCAAGATCCATCCATTTGCCTGCAAATGTCATGATATCTTGGATTTTAATGGCTGTATAGTATTCCACTATGTAGATGTACCACATTTTTTTTTTAAATCCATTCTTCAGTTGGGGGACATCTAGGTTGTTTCCAGTTTCTGGCTTTTATGAATAAAGCTGCTATGAACAGAGTTGAGCAAGTATCCCAGTGGTATAGTGGAGTATCTTTTGAGTACATGCCTAGGAGTGGTATAGCTGGGTTCTGGGGTAGAACTATTCTCAACTGTCTGAAAAACAGCCAAACCAAATTCCAAAGTGATTACATAAGTGTGCACCCCCACCATCAGTGGAGGAGTACTCCCCTTGTACCCCAACAGCAATGGAGGAGTGCTCCCCTTGTACCCCCACCAGCCATGGAGGAGTGCTCCCCTTGTACCCCCACCAGCCTTGGAGGAGTGCTCCCTTTGCTCCACAACCTCATTCCTTCTCTAGCCAGACAGGACTCCCAGTGGAGGGAGGAGGACACCTACCCACCTACAAAACCTTCAACCCCAAAATTTATCCTGGCTACAAGATGCACAGGAAGAAAGATGGAGTAGAGACTGAGGGAACAGTCAACAAATGACTGGCCCAACTTAAGACCCAACCCTTGACACTAGTAATGGTACTCTGCTCTGCTTGCAGACAGGAACCTAGCACAACTGTCTCCTGGGAGGCTTAATCCAGCAGCAGATGGGAACAGATGCAGAGACCCACAGCCAAACATCAGATGGATCTCTGGAAGTCTTGTGGAGGAGTGGGAGAGATCCCTCTTGCTAGCTCAGTTCTATCTCCCACTGAACAACCAACCGAAGAGCATGAATGGTGGGATGCTTTATATATGCTCATCCAGGGAATGGCAGGATTAGAAAGTGAGGCTCTGTTGGAGTAGGTGTGTCACTGTGGGTATGGGCTTTAAGACCCTACTCCTAGCTGCCTGGAAGTAGGCAGTATTCTGCTAGCAGCCTTCAGATGAAGATGAAGAACTCTGAGCTCCTCCTGCACTGTGCCTGTCTGAATGTTCTGTTTCTACATTTTTTTTTTTAATATTTCCTGCAATACCACCTTGATGATACTGGGCTGAAGCTCTGAACCCATAAGCCAGCCCCAACTAAATGTTGTCTTCTATAAGGCTTGCCTTGGTCATGGTGTCTGTTCACAGCAGTAAAACCCTAACTAGGACACATGGGTTGGACCTAGGGCCCCTACACATTTGTAGCAAATGTACAGCTTGGTTTTCATGTGAGACCCCTAACAATTGGAGCAGGGACAACAGAGTCTCTGACTCTGTTGCCTGCCATTGGATCCCCTTCCTTTACCTGATCAGCCTGGGAAGGCCTCAGCAGGATAGAATGTGCCTAGTCATGCTGGGACTTGATGTTCCAGGGTGAAGTGGTACCCAAGATGGGTTTCCCCTTCTCTGAGGAGAAAGGAAAGGGATAACGGGGGAGGGGGGGATCCATCAGGGAAGATTGGGAGGAGAAGAAGGAGGGGACTGCAACTGGGATGTAAAGTGAATATAAAAATAAATAAAATAAAATAAAATTAGTAATTAAAATTAAGTATTTTCTAATTTTGATAACCTTAACAATATTGTCCTGTTCTTTCCTCCTGGTTGAACTGTTTTCTCTTGGAAGGGCACAAAAGAAGGAATCCCACAGGACCCCAGAGGTAAAGGAATTTAGCAAGGCTTAGGATACTCAGAAAAGCTACAAGGATCAGAAAGCTGTGAGATGCACAGGGTGCCTCCCTGGGTGCTATAAATAGTACCAATTGTTGGTCTGAGGAAACCCTCCTGCCGAACTGTGCAGAGAGCTGCAGAGATGCAGCTTTTGTGAATCAGCAAGCGCCCTGTGGTGGGATCTCAACAAGGCAACCACCTTTGAATCCCCGTGCTCCTGTAAGTAACCCCCAGTAAACACACTGGGTCATTACACCAAACCTGGAGGTAGTCTCTTCTTTCTGGAGTGAGCTGTTCATCTGCTCATGTGTCCCCAAGAAAAGCCACATAATGTGTGCACATTCCTGTTTTGTGCCACCACTACCCACTGAGCTCCACAGTGCTTTTGCATTCTCTAACTAAACACTATTCTTAATGAACATGTGCCCCTCATCCCGTGGATTCTCCTAGTCCCTGGCAAATATCTTCCTACATTCTATATAAGACTTCAGCTACTCTACAGACTTCCTTTAAGCCGATACACAACATGTGTCCACTGTGACTGGCCATGTCATTCAGTGTAAAGTCTTCATGGTTTAATCCTCAGTATAACATGAGATGAGAACACACGTGCAGTTTGGGGCTCTACAATCCAAATGCTCAACTGCAGATTGTTTTTAATTTTGTTTTGTTTTGTTTTGTTTTGTTTTTCAAATAAAAGTGCCCCCCATCATGGCCACTCCGCCCTCATTCTCTTTTTCTACTTTTTTTTCTTATCTTTTGTTCCCGTTAATCTATTTTACTTAAGTGTGCTTTCTTATTGAAGTTACACAGTGGGTAACTTCAAGAGTTCTTTACAGCATCCCTGCTCAGTTGAAGAAGTCTCCACAGTGCATTTTCATCTGAGATTTGGTGGGAATGAATGGCTTCCAGTCATGTGTTTATACCCCATCCACCATCTACAAAGAAAGCTTTGTTTGAACAGAGAGAGTCGCCTATTGGGTCCCATGGTGGCCCTGGTTTGGACCTTGAGAACAAACCCAAGCCTGGCTCAGTTTTGAGACCTTTCTCAGTCACTTCCCTATGGGGTGACTCAGCAAGACCTGTTTGGCCCTGCCTCTGCCCTGCCCTTGCTGATGTAAAGTTTTGTCATTGGCCCTGTCAGTCACTCCACACCCTCTGTTATCCTTCCCAGCCCCCTATGTCATCTTATCCCACCAAAAATCCCGCTTCCTATGTCCCAAATTAATATAAGTGAGATGGCTGATACCATAAAGTTGAGTTCCTGCTCCAACAAGAGTCCCAGCTAGGTGTGTTTCTTTTGGGCCATTGACATCCGTCCTGGAGAGACCCAGGCGGAATTGAGACCGCTCTTCTCTCGTCTGGACCTACCGGCAAGGAGCTGGTAGTTGCCCACCTACACTTCTTCGAACACTTAGTCCCCTGGCAATAGCATTATTGTGAGAGACCATGAAAACTATGGGAAATAGGGCATGCCTGGAGGATATACTTGGCCCTGATTCCAGTCCTCCTCCTGATTTGTATCTGTCCCACCAGCATCCTCACACCGGCTACTACATCTGCCTGCTCCTCCATCGTGTCTTCCCCGCCCTGATGAATGAGAGCCATGAACCAAATTGAACCTTTCTCCTATTGAGTTTCTTTGGTCACAGCCATAAGAAAATTAACTAAGACAGGAAGAGAAGAAGAAAACCACTAATAAGCCTGTGTCTGTGTCTAGCCTTTCCTACCAAATCAGTTATGAACGTAAGCTTCAAAGAGAAGAAACTGCACTTTTTATCCTGTTCATGTGCTATATGTAGATTTAGGTAATCTCATTTAAGTATTTGTTAAGATAAATATGTATGCAAGATGGAATATATTCAGTGAAAGATGAGCTGTATCCATTTCCAACAATGTAAGCCCCTGGGCAATCCTTAGCTTAGACGCAAGAGAAAATATCACAAAGGAAAGGCATAAAATACTAGAAAAACAAAATGTAGACAATTTTTTGCACTCATTGCATTTTTGGAGAAAGATATATTAGAGGCCATAAATATAAAATGTATGGCTTGTTTAAAAAAAATAAAGATTAAAAAACAGAAACTGAGTAGAAGAAACTTTATGTCCAAAAAGAAAGAAAAGGAATAGGAAAAGAGCTTTCTTCTCTAGACAAACTCGTAACACAGAACAAATCCAGATTCTGGGTTCTGACTTCCCCTGCCAGGGAAAGGATCATGTACCTGTGTGCCCTAATGAATGCCTTCACAGAGGTAACCTCAACACTGACTCTAAGAGAAACATACCCTCTTCTTCCCCCTCCTATTCTGTCTTCTATGTCATAAGAGATGCAACGCAAGGTGAAAGACTTATAGACCGTGACACTTGAATAACCCTTACCTGCCAGTTATGACAGCTAGAAGAAAGCCTGGCCCGCCCCTGCTTCAGAGGACAGCACATGGTCAACTCTGCATTCCATGGCTGGCTGCGGGGAGGGGGTGGCCCACAAGCCAGTGCAGAACCTCAGGCTTTCTGTATTTTATTAGAACAATTGCAAGAACTGAAAATAAATCTTCTGAAGAAGCTAATGAGGGAGAACAGCACCAAGAAAAAAAAAAGCTTAGAATAGAAGGTGAGAGAGCTCTACATAAACTTCTTTCATCCTTTGGGAGTTTTCTTAAAGAAGCGCCTCTTGCAGTTCTCCCTGGCAATCAGTATCCATGCAGGATGCACGGAGTCGAAAAAGCACAGGCTCAAAAGGCCCCTCCGATGTGTGCTCGCTAATTCCACAAACAAAAGTGTGCAAGTCATCACAGAGAGCAATGTACACACTGCACAGATCAGCAAATATTAAATAATAGCCTGTTGAAAAGAAAAAAACAAATATCGGGGATTAATGTCAAACGTTCCCATCTGTGAACTTCAGCAGGTAAAGGGATATGCTGTTTACGGAGATGACTCTCAGGCAGACTTTAATGCAAGGCCGGATATGTCTTTTGACAAGGTAAAGTCTTTTAAAAGGCCTTACTTGAAGCTCTGTATTGATTCATCACTATATTCTAAGTCACTGTCTTTGTATTAGACTTAAGAACATGCTAGCATTGTGTGAAATGGAGACCTGTTTCTGCATGTTCTTCACTGACCTCAGAGTAGCAGGCCACACACACACATACATACCACACACATATATACACACATGCACTTACACACACACAGTCACTCACACATGCATTCACACACACACTTTCAAACACACATTCATACATACACTTTCAAACATACATTCTCTTTTTCATACCACACATGCTCTCTGTCTGTCTCTCTCACATACATACACATACATTTTCATTCTCACACATATACATTCAAATTCATAGTTTCAAACACATACACCTGACTCTCTCATACACACCACCCACACTTATTCTCTCTGTCTCTGTCTCTCTCTCTCGGTCTCTCTCATATACACACACCAGAAATCTTCAAATTCAATATGCTATGTAAAATCAACAGTGCCAAGAAATAACACCATGCATGGTGTTTTGCCTCTGACTTTCACAGCAAAAGTATTCACAATGAGGTGTCTGATGGAACTGGTTGGCACAGCCCAGAGAAGCTTCCTAAATAATTTAACATCTTCATCAGAATAATAAGCCATGCTTCCCTAACACTGCCATCTTCGTGCTTGTGACAGACACAGGGCCCATCCCCTAGGTGGGAATGACATGTATCACGTATACAGCATGACCCCTAGATATTAGATGACATGTGCCTGTTTAATTCTCAGAGAGCATGCCCACCCAGATTCAAACCCATTTTGCTATAAAACACTGTGTGCTAGAGAGAGAGATGAGCACCACAGAAATATTGACACCCACCGACCGGACCCTAACACTACGGCCAGTGCAAACTTTGTTTTGCATTACTCCAAACATTGCCGTTGCCCTGAAGTTGGCAAATTCAGTAGGTAGCACAGCTCACAAAAGAGGCGCCCTTTGGTAAGAACACTCCACTACCCTCAGCAGACAGGCCACTAGTAGCAGTTTTGCATATGTTAAAGACTAAAATAAAGAGACACATGATATCCAATTCTTGCATGCATGTTTTGCTTGCATGTATGTGTGTATACCACGTGTATGCCTAGTGGCTACAGAAGCCAGAAGAGGGTATCAGACCCCCTGGAACGGAAGTTATGAGCCTCCCTGTGGTTGCTGGGAGCCAAACCTGGGTTCCTTTCAAAGAGCAGTAAATGTTCTTGACTGCTGAACCAACTCTCTAGGTGTGAGACATATAGTATTCATCTTTATCTGAGCATGACTAAGTGTGGGACATGCATTGCCTTACACTGAAACAGGAGCGAGTATCACCAGCCATGACAGCTTGAAGGATAAATTGAGCTAAAGGGTTCCTAAAAGCTCCAGTCAACACCCACAGGCAGATCGGAGGAAGGATCCGAAGCCTGAGTCGTAGCTCTCAAAGCCTACTCATTCATTATTTGCTTTTCTCAGTTTTGAAATTATGTCCTTTACAAATCTGGCCCGAGGGGACAGTCATCTCCCTAGAACTGTAACAAACAAAACACTCTTGAAACAATAGTCAGAGCCCTCCCTAATTTATTTAGAGCAATTTCCTTAAATAGATGGTGTGGTTCACTAAAGAAGACAGCATATTTTTGATGGTGCCCCCGAGGGTATTCAGGGTACAGTGAGCTGCTTTGTATAGCTAGGGATCACATTTCAAAAATGAGATGGCTTCTGAAAAATTGGGATGTTCCTCTGAATTCACATGACCCTTAGAAGGCCCTGGCATTGGAGTGGGAGAAGAAATAGGCTTTATCTAATGCCATTACTGATTCAACAGACAATTTGTGGACTGGGGCTGTAGCTTAATTGTAGAGTGGTTCCCTCACATGCACAAGGCCCTAGATTCAGTTCCCTAGCACTGCCAAAAAAAAAAAAAAAAAAAAAAAAAAAAAAAAAAAAAAAAAACGAGAAAGATGATCTGTATAGTAGATGGGAGAAAACTTTACTCTGGTGTCAGCTTGATCTTGGAAGCCAATTCCCTTTGCACCTACAAGGCATAAATAGAATTCTATCTTGGTCAAGATACAGAAATAAGCATCAGTCAATGCACATGGTGGCATCCTGTAGAATAACCTCATTGTCCACTCAATGAGCCCAGGTTGCATGGCAGCAACAGAAAGCTTAACAGAGGGTGCTTCTGCTGATAAGAGTTAGACTCAGGACCTAGACACAACTTCTGATTCCTTTTTAGCCTCCAGAATAAGACACAGATAATAAGAACATAGGTGCATCTAAATATCAGCTCCTTTGAGACCCTGCGAACTAAAGTCCAAATGTGACTTATGAATGACTCTAGTCTCTCTCTCTCTCTCTCTCTCTCTCTCTCTCTCACACACACACACACACACACACACACACACACACACACATCTCAAATCTGGCAATATAAGCCTCTTTCATCACTAAGGACCCACATGGATGACCTTTCCCCTGTATTGTGTAGCAGTCTCTTGTGTATATGAGCAAGCTGTCATCTCTGTGTCCTATGAATGAGAAATGAGGGCTGGTCTAAAAGGAGAATAAGAAGCACAAGGGGTAACCTTCCCAGTTAGAAGGGGATCTCTCTTGTTTGGAAACCTGAGATATACTCCAGGGCTCACATTTTTCTATGCATTGGCTTGGAGCACAAACTGTGGTTCATTTTTATCAAAGTCCATTCTCACCCTATAACAGCTACTCTATCTATCTACCTGCTACTGGTGGTAAGTGGTGTGTGTGTGTGCTTATGGAACTGCATGTACACAACCATTGGGGAGCTACATTGAGCAGTAAAGTCCCTGTCATGTAAATATCAAGAAACACTCTTACCACTGATTGCTGGGATTGTTGTTTGTGGTTATAGTCAAAAATTAGCCATGGGACCATGTGTTAGTCTTCCTGCTAAATTAGTTCCAAGAGATTTAGAGGGCCATCACATCTTTCCTTCTTCATTTTTTTTTTTTGTTTCTGTCCTTTGGAAGTAAGCCATTCAGACACCAGGATTTTCCAAAGCATTCACTATTAAAATGGAATCTAGGAAAATTATTACACATTTCTAAGGAAAGGTGTGGGCTAAGAGAAAGGTTAAAAAAGCCCCGAGTTTATATCCTGGCAGAAACAGGAAGGAAAGAAGGAAGGGAGGGAAGACGGGAAGGAGGGAAAGAGGGTCTGATTTCCAGGGTTTACACATGATCAAATGTCCATTTCTCAAGATGAAATAACAAGGCATGCAAAAGAACAGAAATTGTGGGTCATCAAATAACAGACATCTCATGAAAGAGATTAAGTTGCAGATTTACTAGAAAAAGACTTTAAAACAGATGCTTATGCAAAAAAAAGACAATATGGAGAATGGCTAGACATTCTAGACTTTAGACAATGTTACATGAACATACACATGAAAATAGCAATAAAGATATTTTAATAAAATCAAAAAAGACGTCTTGCCTGGCTTGGTGGCACACGCCTTTAATCCCAGCACTCCGGAGGCAGAGGCAGGCAGATTTCTGAGTTCGAGGCCAGCCTGGTCTACAGCATGAGTTCCAGGACAGCCAGGGCTACACAGGGAAACCCTGTCTCAAAAACAAACAAACAAACAAACAAACAAACAAAATCTAGTGTTAAAAAAAATCAAAAAAGACAATGTAGAACAGAAAACACAGTAACTAAGATGAAACTGTCCTAAAGTTTTTAAAGGCAAACTTAAGGAGACAGGTGAATTGGTGAACTCAAAGATCATTTAGTTGTTTTTACCAAGGCCAATGATCAAAAAGAAAAATAATTAGAGAAAAACTGCATTACCTCATAGGCCTGTCAGACATCACGAAACTGATGTGAGAATCTTGAGAAAGAAAGAACAAAAGAGCAAGACAAAGACATTTCTTCAAGAAATAATGACTAAAACCTTCGCAAACTCGATAAAAATGACATGAATATAAACACCCAAGAAGTCTAGAAATTTCCAGGAAAGCAGAGAACCACATGTCAAGAAACAATCAAACTGTTGAAACACACACACACACACACACACACACACACACACACACACACACCAGGGAAATGGCCTTGAAATCAAAGAGAAGCCACTTATCCCATGCCACCATCCTCTGCAAGGTGTCTCTCTTTACACTCACGCTCTCCTCTGTGGGATGATTTGCAGGTTTCTCAAAAATTATCCCTAGATATAACTTACAAAAACTAATAAGTAAATAATAAAGAACCACTGTGGGAATCCCTTCACTTTAACATGAACGAAAACACTAGATGAGGAACCATATAATGGCCAATTATAAAAGCTAATAAGAAAACTTTGTCTAGTTTCTTCCCATGTCTAATGAACTAGTTTTAGGAAGTGAATATGTTGGAAACTTCTCCTCTGACCTCTATGCCCTCTCTGGGATATGTGGGTGCCCCTACAGAGCCCCTACAAAACATACATAAATAAACGTAATCTTTGAAATTAATCTCGGATGTGAAACTCCTTCTCTCATCTCGCAGTCAATGGTGAAAGGCCAAGACTTTTCCTTCAGGGATGGGAAATGGAGCAAGGGTGCTTTCATCTGCCACAGCTACTCCGTAGAGCACTGAAAGTTCTGGCCACAGCACTTAAACTAAAAAGGTAATTAAATAAAAAGACATCCAAGTTGAAAAGAAGAAGGTAAAATTATTCTGTTGTAGATTATACGATGTTATCTCTTAACAGAAGAAATTAAAGATACCAATTTTAAAATAAAAACTAGAATTAGTAATGAAATTAACCACATTTTAGGATATAGAATCAACATATTCAAGTCAATGGTAATATTATACAGTCGCAATAAGCAACCTAAGAAGGAAATTAAGAAAACTACTCTAATCACAATACCTTCAAAAGATGCAAACATAAGAAACCACATATGCAAGGCTGTTAGGGACAAGGACCACAGACACCACACATACTGACAAAAGAACATGTACAGGACTCACAGAAACGGAAATGCAATCCTGTTCATAAGTGGGAAGGGTTTATATCGCTAAGATACCAACCATACCTAAAGCAAACTGAAAATGACCTGGAATTCCTATCAAAATCCCAATTTTTTTGTAATAACAGAAAATTCAGTCCTAAAGTTCACAGTTAACCCTGATACATGCTAAAGAGCAAGAACAAGATCCTTTCTTTAAAAAGTAGAGCCCTAGTCTAAACTTTACTACAGTCCACGGTAATCAAGAGATCATGATATTGATGTAGAAATAAATACAGGCCAAGGTAATGGGGGGGGGCGCAGAAATGTCCTCATTTATAGTAGAATGGTTTTTAATACGGGTGGCAACACCACTCTTCCAAAGATGATACTAGAAGGCTGGACATTTAAATGTTAAAAATGAAGTTAAACTCTTTCCTAATTTCCAAATTGTTTTCTATAGCTGCTATAAGACACTAACCCAAAGGAGCCCAAGTGAGAAAAGAGTTTGTTTTATTTTATACCTTATAGTCTTTCTCATCCGGGGAATCTCAGGCAGGAGCCTGGGGGCAGGACCTAAAGAAGAGAGCATAGAAGAAGGCCTGGCTTACAGGCTTGCTCCCCATTGGCTTCCTCAGCTACTTACACAATACAGGTCCGTCTGCCTAAGAATGATACCTAGGAATAGTCCACCCACAGTAGGCTTAGACGCTTCTATATCAATTAGCAATTAAGAAAAATGTTCCCACAGGTCATTCCAATGAAAGCTGTACCTTTATTGAGATTCCCTCTTCCTGGGTGTGTCTAAGTTTGTGTCAAGTTGACAAAGAACTATGATGCCTAACATCATAGAGAAAAAGAAACTGAAAATGATTTAGAGAGCTATGCATATAAAATGAAACTATAAAACTCTTTTAAAATTTCAGAGTAAAAAATCTTTCACCAAAAGTATAGCCAAAAAATTTTAAAAGTATAGACAATGTAGACATCAAGAAAATAGAAAATTTGAGTACATCAATGGAGAATATAAGCAGAGAGAAAGAACAAGCAATATAATGGAGGAAAATATTTGTCAATCACATGCCTACTAAGAGATTAATAACATCTAAAAAGTACAGAGACACCCCAGTCTACACATACACACACAAGAATCACAATTCAAAGTGAGCAGACTTCAATAGAGATTCCTTAGTAAGAAATATTATGGATGGCCAAAAAGGAAAAAAAAAAAAAAAACATGTAAGAAGATATTTAACATCATTTACCCATAGAAAAAATGCAAAGAAAACCTTGTCAGGGTGGCTTACAGCCACTAAAATGGGCTCCGTAAGGAAAACAGAAAACAGTTAACGTTGACATTGATGAGGACCCTAAAAAATGGAATTCTCATGCACTGTTGGTGGGGGCATAAAATGCTACAGCACTGTTAACAAAAACACAACTCCCCAGGATGTCAAGGCTGGAGAGACGTGGAGCACTCGCTACACAGTCGGGAGGACTACAATCCAGGTGCTGGCACTCACATAACAAACCTGGATCCTGAGCAAGCTCGCAATCTCACCTCTGAGCAATCTCACCTCTGAGCAGGACGGGGACAGGACTGAGACTGAGACAGGATTGCTAGCCAAGAAAAAGCAAGCCCTCGGTAGGGAAAAGCCCCTGCCTCAAAGCCATACACTTCTGGCCTCCATGTGAACACAAAGTGGGATCATGAAAAGATTCTTGTTTATTTCTGTTCAAAACAGCCAAAGGTTGGAAGAAACACACATATCTATCACTATATGTGCAAACAAAACATCACTTATACAGGCAAGGAAACACAGCTCAGCCTTGGACAGGAAGGTGATTCTGATACACGATAAATCTCGGGATGACCCTAGGTTGAGACACTGTACAAAGTGAAATACACTGTGCACAAAAAATACAGACACCGCGTCACTCTACTTGTCTGAGGAGCCGCCATAGTCACATTCATAGAGAAAGAAGACAAACAGTGGTTGTCAGGGTCCTAGGAGGGAGGGTGGGAAGATTTGGCAATGTAGCTTCAATTAGGGATGTTGAAAGCAGTTTGGGGGCAGATAGATATGATTGACTAACTGTGCGCATGCCCTTGATGCCCTAGCAACACATTCTTAAGAATGATTATAATGGCAACCTCCGTGCTGCTTATATCTTACCACGAGTTTTAATTTTTTTTCAAATGAAGGAAATCTTATTTCAGAGAAAGTTCCTCAATCCCCTATCAGGTGTCAATCACCTATCACAAGCCCTTTAGAGGTTGGAAATATTGTTCAAACATAAATTTCTATTCAAGGGCGATGGTGGTTGTTTATTAATCTCGCTATTGTAGAAGGTACTCGGATGGATAAGATGAGGTGTAAGACTGATCTGAGCTTAAACCTGCCTTCTGCACTGAACAGGTGTGTGACTAGAGCATTTGCCTTATGGGATTTTATTTTATTTTATTTTAGCTTTAGTTCACCGTATATGACCCCTTTACATAATTATGATAAGGCCACCCAAGCATTGGTATTAAATGAATCGCAGCAGTCATGATTTGTATAAATAAATGTTGAAAATATAAAGTACTCAAGCTTACTAAGAGGAATGAGAGGGAGGAAGTAGTGGGTAGATATGACTAAATTACATTGTATAGGTGTAGAACGTTTTCATGGAATAAATAAGTAATGTGGTTTAAAATGAAGAGAAAATAATTAGGCTGTGGAGATACTCAATGAAAAGGCCCTCACCATCAAGGGCCAGGACCTGAGTCTGGACTCTCAGACCGGTGCAGAGGCAGATGTTGCTGTGCATGTCTGCAATCCCAGCATTCCTATGGCCATGCGGCACGTGGAGATGGGAGGATCTTCAGAAGGTCATAGGCCAGCGACACCGACATAAAGTAGCAGAGAGAAGCAAAGGGTCGTGCCAAAAACAGTGTGACCTCCACAGGCATGCCATTGTGTGAATGCACTTACATAGGCACTGGATGTTAAAGACGGGGAGTGGTCCACATTAACATAGCACGTGGCATGTAGCAGACACTTTGAAAACATCATTATCATCATCATCATCGTTAGCATCATAGTCAGCAGCATCATCATCATCGTCATCATCGTATTATTATCATCATCTTCTTTAGTTCATTTTGATTTTACAGTTTTTACTTCTAATGTAGGTGTGTCTACAGTAAAAGAAGTCTTGGATATTTTAAAACAAAAACAAAAGCAAATTTATCCTTTAATCTTATTTATACCGAGACTTATCTTCCTGTTTAACAGAACATATTTTGTTTGACATCATTGAGCCGAAATATGTGGCATCACACCACTAAATCTAAAGGTTCACTCCTCAGCCTCATTTCCTGTGCATATTTAAAAAAAACTATTAAAAGTTTTAAAAGTGTCTATTTTTTAATCCGAAACTATCAGTTTTCTGTGGTTTGTCTTAAATAATCAATATTTGTTAACATTTCTGTTCTCTCCAGAGGGTTGCAATTAGAACCCAGTAATAAATTGTCATTAATGTACTGAGTGGTGAGTGTCCTGTGTATCTTATAGAATAAACATCTGGTTAAAAACCATGAGTGAGTCCATACATTGTAAACTAGAAAGCATTTTTCAATGTTTCCTAAAAGCCTAAATAACTTTTATTTCCCTTCTAAAATTAGGGGCTTTCTGAGTAACATTATTCTTGGTTTATAATGTTCATATTTTTCTCTGGCTCGGCATTTTCCCATTCTTACTTCCCTCCATATGTCTGAAATAGTCATTTGAAGCAGCAAGCTTACGTTAATTACCAGAGACAAGTGTTAATGGATTTTAATTTTGCTTTATTAGAATTTATGCAAATTTCACTGTGTTGCGATTTCAAATAAAATTCTTACAATCACAACCATTTTTTTTAATTCTTTCTCTCTGCTGTTGACTTTACTTTGTACGAGAGAATGGGGAGAGGTTTTATTAGTATTCAGTAATGGAGACTGTTGATGGCAATAGTCTTTAACGAGAAATAGGTGTCATCAAATTATCTTTAAAACTGCGTGAGTTTTGTAATTCATTAATTAACACTTCTCTTGCTTTCCTAATGTTCAAGTACTCGGCTCTGCTTCATGGTCCGCCTGCTCATTTTTCTGACTGTACATGCTTGTTTGTATCTTGATCAAAATGAGGGTTCTGTCATCTCTTCAACTACATGGGTTCCCTCCTGCTGGCTCCCAAGATTCAGATTTATGATGAAATGGAATTGGTGACTACCCCCCCTCCAAAAAACCCAAACATCTGCTAAATTAAAAAAAAAAAAACATGAAAATGATATGTATATTTTTCCTGGCTCTAAATGTATTGCCATAATTTCATTCCATATAATCCTATTCGATGGCCATAACCATACTGTTGAATTTTGGATTACTAATGACTGAATAGTATTCTAAAGGTCTTCTACACAAACCCTAAGTTGCAAATCCACCTAACAATGGAAAAGCTATGTGCTAGCCCCTTTTCGTGTTACAAAACTCCTAAGGCTGGATATCTTCATAAGGAAAGAGGTTGATTATTGCTCATGGTTTGGGGGATCTAAAAGTGTTGCATTGATACCTGCTTGGCTTGTATGACAGTCCTGTCATCATCCTGAGTAGTGCCTGTGTGGAAGAGATTCCATGAGAGCTACCAGGCTTCCTTACAACAACCTTCCCATGAAGGAACTAATTCAACCCCACAATATCTGAGCCACTCCTGCAGGACACCAATAATCCATCCACTAGGATGCTTAGCCAATAATCTATTGCCTGCTGCTTGGTCCAACCTCATCCATCATTTCAATACACCAAAGTGAGAACCCAGCCTCCCGCTCTTCAACTTTGGGGGAATAAACCACACCCACGTCAGGCTGTTGTCCCCATTTTCCACCTCAGGAAACTGAAGTGCTAGCTAGGGTTCAAGTTGATACCTAAAACACCTGGACAGAACCAGTTTTGCCTGATTTATACTATGTAGAATGTTCTCTTATACTATAGATGCATTGGTCAAAGAAATACAGTACTGGGGGAGAGCGGGCTGACTCACCGTGAAGTTCCTTCTTAGTTGTTCAAATATGGTACTTCAAAAAAAATGCATTTCCCTTCAAGAGATAGAACCTAGTGCCTGTTCTTAACAGCAGGCTGTATTTAGAGACACCTACCACAATGGAAGCCAGGACTGCTGCTCTGATCTGACTTGGGAATTTTCTGAAACTATTCACTGAGGGAAGGTCACCTGCAGTCAGTCTCATAGACAGGCCTCATGGTGAACTGAACCTGTCTGTGTCATAGAGCCACGTGAGAGAGGCCCTCTGGGATGCTCAGGGGTCTCGTCATTGCTATATGCATCATCATCCTGCCCTCCATCTCCAGAGACCCAAGTCGGAAGGACCCATGGCCATTCTCAATTTCCTGAGACTCTGAACCCAAGGGAATATTATTCCTTTTGAACTACTGAGACAGGGTATTTGGGACCCAGGTGTCTATTGATAACACACAGCGCACATCCAAACATATTCTTAGAAATGGACAAATATTGATACATTAAAAGGCTAGGCTCAGGCTGTCACAGACACTGGAGCCTTGCATGGCACATGCAGAGAAACTTAAATTCAAGAGATAAAGCAGGCGCTGGATTATGGCTTCCCAGAGCCCATGTAGGTAGCAGCCCTCAGGACTAACAGGTGGGCCTTGGGACCAGTGCTTCCAGGATCCAAAGCCCTCAGATCTGAGGCATTCGCTGTATATCATGGCCACATTACTTTTCCTCTGTGCTTCTGGTTCTTCACACGGTACGTGGAAGCACTTGGGAACTCCAGACACTTTTGTGGAGGTTGCATGTGGCACCACACAGGCAGTGTTTGCCTCTGTTCCTAGCACATGGTTAAGGCTCAGTATTACCACAAATAAGCAAACTTATAGGGGAACAGAGGCAGAATAGAACTGGACTTCATGATTGTAAAACTTTGAGCCCCAGTGGGCCCTAGAACCTGCTATGTCTTTGAGGCTAGGTCATGTGGGACTCAAAGGCTCATTGTCCCTGAGACACACAGACTCGGGATTATATGTGTCCAGCAAAGACACACAGTAGAGCCTCTGGTTTTATTTTTTTTTTAATCCCTCAAAGCAGGAGTTCAGATTTCCAGTCATCCTCTAAATGATATGAAATTAGCATTGTGTGAGGTTTGAGCACGTGGAACCCACAGAGCAGTAAGAAAATGGGTAAATAAAACTTGGGTTGGGGCTTCATGGAAGGGCTAGTTGGGAAAAAATTGCTCCCCTTTGCAGAGCTGGTCCATTCCCTAAGATTAAAGGCAAGTCCCCGTTACACAGAAGCAAAGGACCTGCAGTTCTGCCCTGAAGAATGTGTGTTCCGAAAGGGGGCGGCTGGAGGTTGGGGGGGAGCATGCTGTGCCTTTGAGCCTTGCGCACAGTATCCAACGCAGACCCTGTCACCTTCACGCAATGAAGGCTCTCTTCTTCCAAAAGAGAAGCCCTGAAGCCCTGTCCAGATTGGCAGGGCCTGGTTTTAAAGAGCAGGATTTGGAAAAAAGGCAGTAGTGGCCACTGTTCTAATTAATGCCAGACATCCTCAAAGACCATCCTTCACCTACGAGTGAAACTAATTATTAGTCTTTTTTTTTCCCCAGACTCCCTTACTGGGGAATGGAAACAGAGCAGCTGGGTCATCCCGCGAAGTTTCTGCTGAGACCTTTCAGCAAATCTGTTTCCAGTTCTTGGGCCCCCCTTTCCCCTCCCCCACTGCTCCTAAAAGAAGTGTTCAGGAAATAGAACCCAGTAAAATGATTTATAGTAGCTCCAGTCTGGTAGAGAACATGCTGCTTTGGAGGCAATGAATTCCAGCCCCCTCCTTGGCCATGACCAGGTGCAAACAAGCGGAGTTAAAAGAGGCCGACAGAGCAAGAAAAGAAGAGGGGGTGCAGACATGGGATGTGGGTCAGTTTGTTATGTGCTTGCACCCTAAGCATGAGGAGCTGATGCCCAGTACAGTTCCCGTGTAAAAAAGCTGGGCATGGTGGCATGCACCTGTCACCTCAATGCTAGAGAGGCAGACACAGATCCCGGGGAGTCCTTGGGCAGCCAGCGTAACCTAATTTGCCACCCCAGGTTTGAGTAAAAGACCCTCTCTCAAAAGCAAAAAGGATATACCTAGGGGACATTAGTAGCTGACTTCTGAGTTCTCTACACTCGTGTGCACTTACGCGGATACATGCATCCACAAGAAGGAATAGGAAAAGAAAGAGAGGAAGGAGGGGAGGAGGAGGAAGAGTTGCCATTAGGAACCTTGGGACTCCATCAAAAGTCTATGGCAAGAACTAGAAAGGAAGACCCCACGAAAGTGAGCATGCTCAGAAGAATCTTAGGTCTGCAAGATACCCAGAGATGCTCTTGGCCTGACGACACTATTCAACTCTTCTCCCTGGCCATGAGTAGTGAAAACTGAAGCTTGCAAACAAGAAAAGGTTCGCTCCATGCAAAGCAGACCAGAGACAGCCAAGGTCTTCTCTTCCAACTGTGTAACACGGTACAGGAGGCAGCGGGGTGAGCAGCCAATCAGAGTCGTTCTTCAAACACAGTTCGGCCGGGGGTCTTAATTTCTTACTTGCTGTTCCCTTCTGAACAGCGTCTGCGTGAGGGTTCTCACAACCACTCAAGCCATGACCCTGCCTGAAGGGTTCTTCTAACGTGTTAATGGATAAAGCAAGACTTGTCGCATTGAGATCCGAGCCCAATGCCTTGCCTGTATACAGTTACAAGAAAGCCAGGCCGTTGCTCAGGCCATGTGTCTGTGACTCAGTGATTTCAGTTCCGGGAAAGAAATATTGATGAGTCCCTTCAAAAGGAATGACAAGGAAATGATCTCTAATTTGTTCTGATTCCCCCTCTTCTTTAATCAATTTCTTTCCCCGCCCCAACTAATTTCTGTTTCCGTAGCTCTCCTTGAATATATCTGACTTCCCCCTGTATTAGAACTGAATTGCTCCAGCGGCCGAGTGTCAGCATTCCCAGAACCAAAGACATGATTAAAATAGTAGATTGATGGCTAAATAAAACAGTTAGCCAAATAAATACAATCATACTGATCTCGGTTCTCTTAGGTCATGATTGTTGAAAATATCATTTTAAAAATAGACTAGCCGGGCGTGGTGGCGCATGCCTTTAATCCCAGCACTCGGGAGGCAGAGGCAGGCGGATTTCTGAGTTTGAGGCCAGCCTGGTCTACAAAGTGAGTTCCAGGACAGCCAGGGCTACACAGAGAAACCCTGTCTCGAAAAACCAAAAAAAAAAAAAAAAAAAAAAAAAACCACAGACTTGACTACTCAAGCTGAAAGTCTGCCCTCCCTCATATTAGCTCCTTGTTCTATATTAATGCAGCTGCCTGCTTATGTGCCCTTCAAATATCTGCAAAATAATGTCCTCTGGGTTTCTTTCAATGAGAGGTTTACAAAACCTTCTCTCAATATGGGACAGGGGACGAGGCGGGAGTGTGTGGGGCGGCACATGCTGTGAGTCCAGTGGAGTCCAGGGTAAATCATCCTCTCTCCATCAGAAACCATTTTTTGTTAGCCTGTGCCCTTTGGTTCACTAGTAAACCCTACTCACGCTCCTCTCCCAGGCACCTTTTTGGATGGTTTTTCTTGTTGGCCCCACTGCCTTTACTGCTGTATTTCTTATTCATGCATGGTCATCTGTGATGAGTGCCTCCTTCTTTCCTTCTAAATGCTCTCAGACTTAAGGACAAAAATAGAGCCAAGGGAATATAAGCACAAAGCAACAAGGGAGGAGCAGGAGCCATGGAGGCTCGGGGAGGAGTTTCCTAGGACTGCATGTGGAAAGGAAAAAGAGAAGGAAAGAAAGTGAAAGAGAAAAAGGAGAAAAGAGGGGTCAGAGAGACAGAAGAAAAAAAATAAAGGAAAATCAGAATAGGGTTCCTTCCAGAATTTTCGACCTCCCCCTCTACTACAATTCTCCATCCCTTTCTCTGCTTCAACGAGGACCATACTCAGGAACCAGAAGCACACAGTTCTAATGGTTATAGAGTTAGAAAAGTTATAATTTAAATGGATTTTTACAAATATCTTATTTATTGAGGGGGTCAGAGAAAAGCTGTAGGAGTCAGTTCTCTCCTTCCACCAACAGTATAGGTCTCGGGTTGAAACTTCCATTTTCTGGCTTGCAACGAATGCCTTTATCTCCTGATCTGTCTCACCAGCCCATGAAAATTTTTCATTAGAAAGTCTTTTTCATTTTAAAGGAAACAGGAGATCTCATGGGAATAAGATGGTCACCAAGATTCTGGTCGTTTTCCTACTACTTTTAAACCATATTTTATAAAAGCTGCTCTTGGATGTAAGAATCACCCAGGGAGTTGGTCTAATATCCAGACTCCAAGGTCTGAGAGATAGAAGAGACGTCTCAATAGGTCTTCGTGAGACCAGGACTCTGCATTTCTAATGATCCATCGCTATGCTGACTCTGATGTAAATGATCCCTGGCTTTATTGTGTATTCTACAATAAAAACATGCTGTTTTTAAAAGAAAGAGAAAATGGAGGAAGAGATATAAAAGTCATCAAAATATTTTTCTCTTTTTTTCCTCCAAACCCAAAGTATCCAAATATATGAAAATCCAAAAATGTGCTACACATTTAGATAAACATGAACTGAGCATTAAAAATGATTGAGGGAGGTGGCTAGGGTGGATTGGTAATAAAGAACATTTTCCCAGAGGACCTGGATTCAATTCCCAATACCCACATAGCAGCTCACAACCATCTTCAGGAGATCTGAAGTTCTCTTCTGCCCTCTGAGGTCACGATGCACGCACATGGTGTGGATACACATAGCAGGCAAAACACTCATACCCATACAATAAATAATAAATCTTTAAAAACATGATTTGATAAAATCTCCACCAATCATTTAAGTTCTCGGTCAAAAAATTAATTTTTATGACATCATTTTATTACACTATTCACTGTGACTCTCTTAGCGTGGTTCTGGGTTTTGTTTTGTTTTTTTAAGGTGAGTAAATATTTTTACAGTATATGAGTAAATTTCAAAAGCCATACTCACAGGCTTGTCTTGCCCATTTCATGAAACAATTCCATGATCAAATCAAATTCAAATATGTCAGGATTTCAATCTCCATTCACAACTAACCAGTGAGAACAATAATCACATTTGAAGTAATGGTAAGATCTTGACCCAACTTACGGTTTTGGTTTTTCATTCTTTTTTTTCACAATTTCTTCTTTGTTTTTCCATTGAAAATAGATTTCTCAGACAATATATTATGATTACAGTTTCACCTCCCCCAACTCCTCCCAGATCTTCCTCACTTTGTCACCAATGTAAATCCACACTCTTTCTTTCTCATTAGAATAAGGCATATAGTAGTAGTAGTGGTAGTGGTAATAGTAGTAATGATAGTAGTAGTAGTAGTAGTAGTAGTAGTAGTAGTAGTAGTAGTAGGAGGAGGAGGAGGAGGAGGAGGAGGAAGAGGAGGAGGAGGAGGAGGAAGAGCAGTAGTAGTAAATAATGTGCTTTTAAGCAGCCTAGAATGGATTTATGCAAAGGCTACAGACTAACTTGGCATCCAGAGCCTGCAGGAGGGATGATAATGTTAGAGAAATCTCACCCTGAAACACAGGATGCTCTCCAGTGCTATTTGTGTTAGGAAGGCTGGGTGAGGCTGGATGAGAGGCAGCCAGGAAAAGCTTGCTGTCTAATTTCCATCACTGGCTAAGCTGGGAAAGAGCTCACAAGGGCACAGAGCTGACTGTCAGAGCACATTAGCAGCTACAAAGGAAAGAAGAATTCCACTGTCATTGTGTGTAACTGCTCACTGGTGTGAGACGTCGAGTCCTACTTTTTCTACCTGGGCAGTGGAAGGAACACATCATTGCTAAACAATGAATTTATAGCCAGAGCTGTGCTCTAGTCCAGGATACACTACAGAGATGTTTGTTCTCGACACAGTAAATACTTTAGCTACCTAATTAAAGCCCGTGGGGGAGGGGAGGATGTTGAGATAGGTCAGTGGGCAAAGTGCTTGTCCCACAAGCATGAAGAGCAGAGTTCAGACCCCACCCCAAAACCTATGTAAAAGTGGTTCAGGCATGATGTCTACCTATAATCCCAGCTCCTGGGGAGGCAGAGACAGATGATATCTGGGGCAAGCTGCCAAGTGAGAATATCAGAAATTAGTAGGCTCTGGGCTCAACAGATCTTGCCTCAATAAGAAAAGACTAATCAAAATGACACCTGACATCGGCTTTGAGTCTCTGCATACAATCACACAAACATGAATGCACCCACATATGTGAACATACACACATACACAGAAAGAAACAAAAACTCCTTGGGTATTGTCTTAGGGTTTCCATTGCTGTAAAATGATACCATGACCAAATCAACTTTTATAAGGGACAACATTTAATTGGGGCTGGTTTACCATTTCAGAAGTTCAGTCCATTATCATCATGGCAGGAATCATGGCAGCATTTAGACAGACATGGTGCTGGAGGAGCTGAGAAATTATATATTTCGTTCCCAAGACAGCTAGAAACAGACTGTCTTTTCCACACTGGGTAGAGTCTGAGCATAGGAGGAGACTTCCAAAGCCCCCCTCCCAACAGTGACACACTTCCTCCAGTGAGGCCACACCTCCTAAATAGTGCCACTTATCATGGGCCAAGCATAGTCAAAAACCACTACAGGTATGTTCATTGTCCAAATGCCAAGACTAACTGTATTCAATTAAGGAGGTGCAATTAAAAAGGAAAGCTCTTAGACTTGGAATATCTGTGCTTAAATATGGCTGTATCCTATTTGAATGACGTGATCTTGATTCAATAAAAGGGTGTGTAAAAATACGAGATTCTTGCCTCCACAGAGTGGAAGATCCAATGTGGAAGACACAGTCATCAAATCTGCGCACACACACACACACACACACACACACACACACACACACACAAAGTGAGTTTCAGATGGTATGATCTGATAATATAGCACAGAAAGAAGAACATGGGGGCTGAAGAGACTTGGTCAAAATGAGGACCATCTTGACATGAGTTCTGTCCTCAAAGGTCAGTAGAAGTCAGCTAGGAAAGTAATTAAACCAAGGGAGAAGCCTGGAGGCAAATGGATAGGGACCATGAACACTGGGGACAAAGTAGTTATGAAAGGTAAGCCAATGGCGTCATTGAGTTGACGTAACATTACAAATAATAAAGAGTCTGGGGTTCCAGTCAGTAGGCAAGACAGTTAAGACCTTATATTTTACTCAGATAGGTGCTATTTAAAAAAAAAAAAAAGTTTTAAAACTATGTTGAGGTCAGGGAAGACCTAAGGCTTACATATGCTGCGCAGACTCTTTACCACTGAGCTAAATGATAACCTAGCTTATATATTTGTATTTAGGATTCCAGCCTTTCATCTTAGAATGTGAGAGCCAGTGAAATGTTTTGGGTGAGGGTGTACAAGTTGGTTATTTTTCTGTTCCTTTGATAAACTACGGTGACCCAAGGTGACTTACAGAACAGTTTCTTTCGGGTTATGGCTCTAAAGGGAACATTCATAATGGGAGGAAAACATAGCAGCAGATGACAGGAGGAGAGAGCAGGCTGGCCATACTTCTATCCATTCACAGGAAGCAGAGAAATAGAACAGGAAGTGGGGGGAGGGTATACACCCTCAAAAGCCCACCCCAGATAGGTGCTTCCTCCACCAAGGCTCCACCTCCTAAAGCTTTCATAATCTACCCAAACACTACCACCACCTGGGTAGATGAGTATAGGGAAGACATTTCTCATTCACGCCACTGATGTGCACAAGAATAAGTGTGTGTTTGTACACATGTGAATGAGTATGTGCATATACATATATGAGAAAGTAGGTGTGTATGTGTGTGCACACTTGTGTATACAATCTTAAGATACAGACATCAGAGGAAGAATACATGACCAATTGGCACTGATAGTCAACCAATTCCTGTGGGATATAAAGAAGAGAGTGAAAACTACATTTATGATCAGACTACCTATGGGAACCGGGACAAAGGCAATGGCTTGGCCTAGGTTAGAAGTGATGGAGACTTGGCACTAGACAATGAACGTGGAGGAAATAAAGAATGAAACTGTGGTGCAGACCTTTGCAGAGATGAGATAGGCATTGAAGGAGAAAGAATCCATCTCCTGTCTTTAATAATAAAAGTGCTGGGGGTGGAGGGTATCCTTATTGGGTTTGTTGTTGTTGTTGTTGTTGTTATTTGGGGGAGGGGTTATGTGCACTAGTGTTTTGCTTCCATGTATATTTGTGCACCAGAGTGATGGCTGGTACCCAAGTTGTTCAGAGGAGAATCCCCTGGAACTAGAGTCAGAGACTCTTACAGAGTCATCAAATGGGTGTTGGGAAATGAACCTGGTTCCTCTGGAAGAGTGGTCAGTTCCCTTAACCACTGAATGGTCTCTCCACCCATACTGAACTTCCATTGCCTTGAGATACCACATAAAGCAGATCGCTGGCTAATAGAGACTTAGAACTCCCTACAATTACTTAAACTAGGAGGATGCTATAACAGATACATACAGCATGGGCGGTACACTTCAGATAGCACACTAAAGCAGTGGTTCTCAACCTTCCTAATGCTGTGACCTTTTAATAAAATTCCTCATGTTGTGGCAACCTCCCTATAGTAATATTTTCCATTGCTACATCATAACCGTACTTTTGCTACTCTTTAGAATTGTAATGTAAATACCTGCGTTTTCAACTGTCTTAGGTGCCCCTGTAAAAGGGTCACTCAATCCTCAAGGGGGTCACGACCCACAGGTTGAGAACCACTACACAAAAGCCAGCATGTGCAGGGCCTGGCCTTTCATTAATCGCTAATACAAAGTATTTTTTTATAACACAATTTAATCAAGAATCTTTTTTAAATTAGACCCTAAAAGGCTTCATTTTGTTATTCGCGTACCCTTTTCCATTGGAATGTTAATTTTAGAGTAGGCGTGCATACTAGGTAGAGTGCCTGCCTAATAAAGGGTAAATTCCTATATCCTATAAAATTTACAACCTTCCTTTTCCTATAATCAAATTTATCCAAAAATTCCCAGAATTTCCTACAAAATTATGCTTCCTTTTTAATAGAAAAAAAAAAAAAACCCAAACCCTGCTTCTTAAGCTTCTTAACTTGTTCTCTGACCTGTTAAAATATTTAGTAGATCTTTGCCTTTGTTTATTTTTTCTCTCCCTCTAATCCCATGTAGCAGAACATCAACGTGATCACCACCAGTTATAACCCACTATTAATTAAAAAAAAAAAAACAAAAAACTTCCTAAGTAATTAAACTTGCTTATATGCAAATGATCGCTTTCACTGGTCACCTTCCAGCATGCTTTGTTGGGAAGGAAAGGAAAGGGCGGGTTGTGAACTTGCAGTACTCACAGGAGTGACCCTAGATGCAAGGGAATACCACCTGCCCCGCCAGTCCCAGGAGCCCAGATATGTCGATGGCCTCTCTCCTGTGTGCTGCGCTTTAAAAAGTCAAGAACTATTCCCAACTACAAAACCCATAAATCATCAGGACTGAGAAAATCATACCCCAAAGTAGTATGTTGGCATGCTAACTTCTTCAGACAGAAGGATAAAGGAGGCCCTCAAAGCCAAGCCTTTCTCTGAGCTTCTCCAGCCTTCTCTCTCCTCACATCCTCTCTTCCACCAGGTAGGCCAAACAGATTCAATTTCCTTTCCTCAAAACTAGAAGCCAGAATGACCATCCCCATAAACCAGCCATGAAACCCAGAAAAAACTATTCCAACAATCTTCTACTCATTTTTCTCCTTGTGGAAGAGTTGGCCATAATAAGGGATTGCTCCAGTTTACCTTTTGAAAGACAGGGCGTCCCAAAACTCTTATCCCAGAAGAGGTTCTGCCCTGTACTCAGGAGAGAGGAATGATGCAAAGAGACAAAGGAAAACCTAAAAAGATGGCCCCTGGAGAGATTTCTAAGTCCTGAAACTCTTAGCTCCTTCCATGTCGCTCGGTCTTGGGTCTGCAGGGCTACCATCATCATCGGTTCTCAGCATTGAAACAGTAGGTGGGTCTCCCAGGTCCCTGGGTCTTGGTACAGAAGGCTCCGTGTCACGTAACACTCCGTGCATTTCCCTTGCTTGTCTCTGGTGCATGAGAGTTGGCAGAGACCCCTTTGATGCATAGAACAAGTGACAGCACCCATTCATTCCTAGACCTCTGGTGCTCAGCATGGAGTAACTGAGACACTCAACTTACCCCACAGCCTGCAGACAAGATCCTGGAGCCATTGAAAACAAAAGTAAGGGAGAAAGAAGAAGGTAAGACTTGATAGGTCATCTCTTGGGGATCTTAGGCCAGAGGAGTCTGTTGAGAATGGAAGTTTAAAAACCTTCTCCCTACCTTTCCATGCCCAAGATCAGATCAGCAGCAGATTATCCCTTTGGGTTGTGAATGTGGGTTAGTGCTTGTCGTTTGTAGTACATCCCCCTTCCCAAAGACAGCCATCTCTTCACTGCCTCACTGTGTTCTCAGAATTTGACACTGTGACCTCTGAGATTATTTCCTTTGCTTTCTAGCAGCTGATGGGTTTGCTCCATGTATGTGCCAGTCAGCCTTGGAATAGGCTGGGGACTAGAATGCCCTATCTATCTATCTATCTATCTATCTATCTATCTATCTATCTATCTATCTATCTATCTCTATCTCTGTGCTGCTCAGATATACAGAATGAGCATTTATTGTCTTGGTTCCAGGTTGTTGTGTCCAAGAGAAATTTCATTCTATCAGTGAGTTCGACAGCTAAAATGGGCAAATAAAGGAGCAACATTGTTGGAAGGACAGCGGCCTGTCTGGCAGCCCCCTTCCGGTATCCTGCTATTGTGCCAGGACTCAGTGGGGCGCTCTTCCTATTATGTAGTGTGTTCAGGGTAACAAACCAAATGGTGTTAATAACTGCCCATGACTCCCACAGATGTGGGAACACAGCTCCCTGTACAACCAGATTTAGGACCGTTTTTTCACATTCACAGTAATCCAGGTCTACAGACTCTGGCCATGGCTATGTGAACAGGAAAATTAGGTTTGCGGGGATAACTACAATTGGTGCGGTGTTGGCTATGTGCCAGCTGGAGCAGCTTGTTTTACTTCTCAGGGAAACACTGTGATGGAGACCACTTTAATCTTACTGGAAGGAAGAGGAAGAGAAAGAAAAGGAAGAGGAGGAAGGGGAGAAAAAGAAAGAGAAAGAAGAATCTCAGAGAGGGTTAGTAACTCGCCCAGGGTCACACAGAGATGAGGAAGTGAAATGTAGGCTGCAATGGGGAGGAGGACAGAGTCGCCATTATCCCTTTTACGGAGAGGTGGAAACTGAGATGCTGAGGCATTCCAGCCCAGAACTGGGTGCTCCACCTCACAGAGGAGCATCTACAAGTTGCAATCCTGCCTTCAAGTTTGAGTGCCCTGCAGCTTTGAAATCTAACACCCTTGACAGAGGAGTAACTGGCCACTGAAATCATCCACACCAGCCTGTTCCTTTACTCTGTCAGTCCCTCCCTTCACCTCACCCACAGCTGTTTCCTCTTTCTCTGCCTTCTGACCCTCCCTTGTACCTCCCCACAGGACTGCAAAGGTGTGGTGTGCTCCCTTGTCTGTGGTTTGGAACAAACACCGTTTTAATGGCTGACATCTCCTGTTCCCTTAGTCTCCCCAGCTTCCCAAGTGGTAGGGGCTATACGTGTGCAAGACCATGCCTGGTTTAAAAGTTATATCGGAAGCTTCCCGAGATGTTAATTGTGGCTCTTTTTCTTAAATACACTTAGACTTCTATTGTAATTTGTTTGCTATTACTGTGATAGACACCAAGACCACCAAGGACAACAGCAGCTGTGGAGTAGCGCTGGCTTAAGCCTACAAAGACAAGGTGGAGAAGGGCAGAGATGCAAAGGTGGGCCTGCCTACATTCTTTGGAGTCTAGAAGAGTATGGGTCCCGGATATTAGACACTGAACTAGTTATATTCTTGGCTAGGGTTTTCCTTTGATAACTGGGTTCCTAGTTCTTTCTTCTCACAATAAGAAAGTATTTTTTTCTAGATACACACAGTTAAGAAACTTTAGATTTTTTAAAGAGATCTTAGACTTTTAAATCATGGAAATTTTAAAAGACTGTGTGGTTGTTTTTTTTTTTTTTTTCTAAGAACTGGACTGTGCTTAATATTGTGATATCAACATGAGATCTTGGGGACAAACAAGACAAGAAAGGTTACAGTTCAATAGTGATCTATTTGTGTGTCTACTTGACAAGGAGTCAATTGTACTGGCTAATGTTTATCGATTTGACATAAGCTAGAGTCATCTAGAAAGAAGAAATGTCAGCTGAGGGATTGTATCCATCAAATTGGCCTTTAGGCAAGTATGTGGGGTATTTTCTTGATTAATGATTGGTATTGGGGTGGTCCAGCCACTGTAGGCTGGGCCACCCTTGGTCAGGTGAGCCTAGGTTGTCTAACAAAGGGAAAGGCCATGGATGGCAACCAAGTAAGCCACATTCCTTCATGGTCTCTGCTGCAGGCCTGGCCTCCAGGGTTCTGCCCTGACTTCCCTCACTGTTGGACTGCGACTGAAAGTTGTAAGATGAAATAAACCTTTTCTTCCCCTGGTTGCTTTTGGTCATGGTGCTAATCGCAGCAATAGAAAACAAACTAAGACACCAGGTAAATAAGGCTTTGCATTTCTACTAAACAACTTCTGGGTGCTTGGACCATCATGTGCTCATTGGCTTCAACAACCGATTGTCACTTCAATGTGTCACTTTACTGATCTGCTAAAAACGGGGAAGTGATTTCACCAGCTGTAGAAATACCTATCTCACTTGATAGCCTGTTCAGTTAGCAAATGAATTAGTCTTGAAATAAACCAAACATTGATATTTTAATGCATAGTGGTTTATTTTATAACCTAAAAACTATTCTTAGAAGAGTGATGTATAATCCATATAGGGCATTTGATAAATACTTTTGGAAAGTCTAATTCTGAAACAGAAGAAATGTTACTGTCACGTATTACAACATCTGCAATTAACATGATAAAAATCAGTCTTTTTTTTAAAGTCTATAGTTTTAGATTATTTTACATAGAAGAATTGATTTCTTCTTTTTAAAGAATAAAATCATAGGGGAAAAATATTCTCCCAGGCTAAGACCCGATAAGCAGAGTTTTAGCCTGGAGCAAGTTTTTACAGCTCAGTTATAAACCCCTGGAATAGGAGTTCATAACGGAAACAGCTGTTCAACCTTAACTACTGCGGTGCCACTGTAATAAAAGCGGTAGGGGGCACATTAACAGTGGCTTCCCCTTACACTCTTTCCTGTTACCCATCCATTAGTCAAACTGTACGGCCTAACAGAGGTAAAGTATACTGCCCAACACTCTGCAAAAACTCTAAGGTAAGCAACTTACAGGTGGTAACTAATCCATTTCCCCAAGCATCCAAGTGTACGGACACCCCCAGAGGCTATCCCCCAACTAGAAAGAATAACACTCTACCCCAGTGACTTCAGACAAAGAATAATACCGCAGCCCACAAAACACCAGACAATGACACCTACGTCCTGCTTACTTTCTTCAAAATGTATTAAATTTGCAATATTTGTGAGGATCTATTAACTTATTTATTTATATAATTTATTTGATCTCTTATTTATATGGTGTGTATGTGTATCTCTTTCTCTCTCTCTCTCTCTGTGTGTGTGTGTGTGTATGTATGTGTGTACTCATATATGCACACATGCAAGTGGGTACCCGAAGAGACCAGAAGAGGGTATCAGATCACCCTAAGCCGGAATTACAGGTATTTGTCAACTCTAGCAGCTTGACAGGGGTGCTAGAAACCAAACCCCAGTTCTTTGGAAGAGCAGTTAAGTGTTCCTAACTACTAAACCATCTCTCCATCCTGAAGGAATATATTCAAAAAGTAAAAATTAAGCAACCTAATAATAAGACTGCTTTTGTAACACACTCATGGCATTCTGACGGACAGATGCTTTTGAGAAATTCAAAACAGTGTTGAAGCTGAAGCATTTCATTCATGGATGCAACTGCGGTACCATCCATTCAGATCCGTCAGCATTTTAATCCAGTACCTCCAAAATCTCTGCGCATGCAGAAGAAACCCTCACTCTGGGGCACTGATGCCTTGCCAAGTGATTTGTGTCTACTCTTTTGTTCTCTGTTCTCCGGACAAGATCTCATTCTTACCTCTCACTTACCAGCAAGGAAGCTACCCCAGGCTTGGGTGGGGTCAATGAGGGGGGCTTTGCATCCTCTAAGTGCAGTGAAATGAACCACACTTCTGTGTCAAACGAGACACTGTTAGAGAAACGGACCAGGACCATCAGGACCATCGCACTCACTTCTTTTAAATCAGAAGATAATTGCCCTGGATGGTTTAAGTTTAAAGACTTTATTATGCTGTCTTATGGGACATTATGGAATACAATAGATTAATTTATGTGAGAATTGGAAGCTCAGCCTATTGTGCCAAGCAATGGGGCCTTTCCAAGGTTTTACCTGCCTGGCTAAGGCCTGGAACACCCACCCCTACACTGTCTTCCCTGTGGAGTAACTGTCACTGCATAGGGGTACCTTCCAAACAATGGGCTGCTTGACTCTTTAGTCTTAAGCTGTTTCCCTGCCCACCTTGGTTTTAAGTCCCATTCTGTAGCTGACAGGATGCTAACTCACCAGGTCCATTCACGTAGTTCACAGCTTGTTTCTACATGAAGGTGATCTTTGTTCTGTGTCAAGGAAAGTTCGTCTCCAATGCAGTTTTTTCAGTTGAAATACTTTTTTGTAAAAAAAAAAAAAAAGCAAGAAAAGAAAAGAAAAAAAGGAAGGAAGGAAAGAAAGAGAGAGAGAGAAAGAGAGAGAGAGAGAGAGAGAGAAAGAAAGAAAGAAAGAAAGAAAGAAAGAAAGAAAGAAAGAAAGAAAGAAAGAAAGATCCGTGAATGAAATGTAAACATTTAAATGTCAGCTATGTTGAGATAAGCCACCTCTGGAGAGGCTTCAAAACTACACAAGGGGCGATTGTGAAAAGGGGTAAAAGGGAAGGGAGGTGTAACCCCATGGTCCGTGAGACCGCTCCTGACAAGCGGAAGTCAGTCTGCGCATGTCACACTCCTGCCTCTTCACCCCGCATGAAAGACACAGTGGTATGCTTGTTCGTTCTGTGATTTTTCTCAGCATTTTTGTCGCTTATTAGGGGATAGGAGCCTGTGCATGGCTCGTGGTGTTTTACCTTGTATTAACTGGCTTTTTAAAGTAAGCTAACAACTACCATTCTTATCTGTGCGACAGCTCGATGTTACCTCCTGGTAGACCCTTTCAATCAATGGTTTTCCTAAACAAGAGATGATTTCTTTTAAATAAATCTGCAGGAGGTATCACCCTGACTGGTGGTCCTGGGTTCTATAAGAAAGGATAAGCAAGCCGTGTTGCTATGTTGACCAAGCCAGTAAGCAGCACCACCTCTGTGGCCTCTGCATCCGAACTTGCCTCCAGTTTTCTGCTCTGTTCGAGTTCCTGTTGTGGCTTCCTTCAGGGTTGGACAAGGACGGAGAAGTGTAAGCCAAATAAACCGTTTCCTCCTCACTTTGCTTTTGGTAACAGTGTTTCATCATAGAAATGGCAAGCCTTATTAGGACAAAGAGATCTACTCCATCACTGCCAGGAAGGCAGGGCCAGCATGAGGGAGCTGTCCATCAGGAGGCAGGGGAAGAAGACCGATATGACTCAGCTCTCTTTCTCCTCTATTTTAACATACATAGTTCTTTTATTGATTCTTTGGGAATTTCACATCATGCACACCAATTCCGCTCATTTTCCGGTCCTTTTGTATCTGCCCTCCACCCTTGTAACCTCCCCCCACCATTAAAAATCAAAATTAAAATAAGAAAAAAAAAATCTTAGCAACCCCCCCCCTGGGCACCACCTGCTACCCTGTCAATCTCAGCCTTCTCTCAGTTCGCCAGTTGTACTTACTCTATTTGCAGCACAGACCACAAGCATCCAAATATCCCTCGATCACAAACTCGGGTCACAGAAATTAACACAGACCCTGGCTAGGGTAGGGCCACAGACCCAGACATAGTCCTTGGCAGCAACCTGGGCTGGACATCTCCATGACCCCAGGTGGTTGCGGAGGCTCCCCATATCAGCCAGTTCCTCATCACTGTGGAAACTCTAGCTCCATCCCTCTCCACAGCACATGAACGCAGGCGCCGCCTCGCTTCTCTTTCTCCTCCATCACCTACTCCATCCTTCCCCACTATTTGTTGACCCTAGTGGCACGCACCGCCCCTGGGCCTGGCCAGGCACTTGGATGTCTTAATGCCCCTTCTTTTTACACACAGCACTCAGAATGGTACCACCCACTTGTAGGGTAGGTTTTCCCACATCAATTAACATAATCTGGAAAATCCTTCACAGACATGCCTAGAGATTTGTTTCCAGGGTTACTCTAAATCCTATCTTGTTAACAATCTTTATACACCATCACCCAAACCACAAAAACCTGATAGCTTGGTAAGTTATCCATCCTACCTGGACCTGCACGAAACCTTAAGTCAGTGGTCTAGGCGCTAGCAAAGCCAGCGTGGAGGGGGTTGGGTTAAGAATCGCTGTACTGCAGAACTTCCTGGAACACAAAGAACTCAATGAGACTCACGCGCCTGCCCCTGCCCCTGCCCCTGACTTAGACACAGACCCGGATTCCATCCCTGCCCAACACCACCCAGGCTCCAAGACTCCACCCACCCACACACCCAAGGCCATCTCCTTGAATACACTCTCCTCCCCTCACTAGAACTTGCTTAAAACTCTCTGTTCACACCCAAACATTAAAAAATAAACACAACGGGATTGATTAGATTAATATCCAAGCACTTGAGGGCAGTATAGATTTCTTACAGACCAAAACACCCAGATGAACACAGATAATCCCATTTAAACAAATAGGCCAATGTGTAGACTGTTCCTTCAAAAATATAGATATGTGTTTTCTTGTTTAATTTTAGGCTTATGCGCCACCAAAATAAATTTTACAAGCCATTTCCCCAGAGAAGCACTGATGATAATTACCGTTAGAAAAAAAAAAGTCCAATGTTTTAAATTACAGTTACAAATCATATATTTTTTTTTTACTTTTAATTTTCACCATATTGTACAAATACATGTAATTCGTCTTATTCTACATAGTTTGGTATAAAACGCCTTAGGGGACTGATTGGTTTATCAATTCAATTAGAAAGTTGGTTGTCTTTATTAACATCAACTATTATCTATTACAATGAGCATCACAACGCCATCTAATGAAGACAAAGAAAGCACTTGGAATTTTCCAAACCTATTGCTTCGTGGATAAAACCAAAACCAAATAACAGAGACAAAACAAAACAAAACAAAAAAACACCAGAATAAAAAGCTGTCTGATTCCATTCCACAAAGAAGCAGACCATTGCATGGCCTTCCTGCATTGTACAAAACTCTGCAAAGCTCATCTTGTGCTGCTGCTGCTGAGACAACATCAGAAGACTCCATGATATCCAGGATCTGTGTTTAGAGAGGCAGGAAAGGAAGGGGGAGATGACTACCTGATACTGGCTATCGCTGGACACAACTGGGAAAGAAAACACAGGAAAAGTTCCTGTACTGGCTAGTTTTGTGTCAACTTAACACAGCTGGAGTTATCACAGAGAAAGGAGCTTCAGTTGGGGAAATGCCTCCATGAGATCCAGCTATAAGGCATTTTCTCAATTAGTGATCAAGGGGGAAAGGCCCCTTGTGGGTGGGACCATCTCTGGGCTGGTAGTCTTGGGTTTTTATAAGAGAGCAGACTGAGCAAGCCAGGAGAAGCAAGCCAGTAAGGAACATCCCTCCATGGCCTCTGCATCAGCTCCTGCTTCCTGACCTGCTTGAGTTCCAGTCCTGACTTCCTTGGTGATGAACAGCAATGTGGAAGTGTAAGCTGAATAAACCCTTTCCTCCCCAACTTGCTTCTTGGTCATTATGTTTTATCCAGAAATAGAAACCCTGACTAAAAATCCTTACACTAATGCAATTAGGTGAGTGGGTGCTTCCTAAATGTCTTTTATGAGTCTGAGAGTTTGCTCAGTCAGTAAAGAGCCTGCCTTGGAAACATGAGGGTCTGAATCGGAGCCTAAGAAGTGACCAGGGAGCCGGGTGTGGTGGCGCATGCCTTTAATGCCAGCACTCAGGAGGCAGAGGCAGGCAGATTTCTGAGTTCGAGGCCAGCCTGGTCTACAAAGTGAGTTCCAGGACAGCCAAGGCTACACAGAGAAACCCTGTCTCTGTGTAAAAACCAAGAAAAAAAAAAGTGACCAGGGAAATCCAGGCATGGTGAGGCACACTTGTCACCCTAGTACTGGAGAGGTGGAGACAGGGGCATGCCTGGGGGCAGGGAAAACTCAGCCCAGTCTAACCAGAGAGCCCAGGACAGAAAAAGAATACAGAAAAGCAATATGGATAGCTTCTGAGGAACAGCAACCCATGATTGTTTTCTGGTCCACGAGCATGGACATATCCATGCTCCCGATGAAAGAGAAACTGGGAGTAGTAAATTGTCATCACAAAGGATCTGCTAGACTCTCTTAGGAAATATTAAGTTATACAGAGTAGAGTTTAGCTAAAGTAGTGCTCAAAGATGAGTAATGCACTAACCAGACTTGTTAGAGACTGCAGGAGAGACAATTATGTGTCTTATATCATCAGACTTTAGTTTTGCTGAGAACTACATCTCGGTGAGGATCTGTTCACTAAGATTGCCACCAAGTAGGGCCCATGCCAGTAGCAAAGGACATGAAGCTACTAGGCAGCTCAGAGGGGATGGCTCTGGATGACACACCCAAGAAGCAAATTGGGGAGGAAAGGGCTTAGAAGTGTCAGCTATGGCTTACGGAAGTTTGTTTTGTACCAAGTGTAAAGCATCCTGAATGTGAATGAAGCAAATTTAAGGAGAAAGTATTGTCATGTCGTTATATAACTGAACTATTTCTGGGTTGTACCTGAGTGTCCTGACTTATCCCATGATTCCCAGTATGTTTCTGCCTCACGAACCTTCCTCACAGCCTGTGGGCATTAGCATTTTGTTATGTGTCTGGGCTAAAGAGGACATCTGAGTCAAGAAGCGTAGATTTTCAAGGGCTCTCTTGTTCCATTTGTAAATTTTTAGTATGTAAAAATTGTGTTGTAGAAAACTGGGCTCATTAGTCCAGAGCACGTTCCTAGACACTTTTTGATTTTGCTCCCGTGGGTGGTGGTAACCGCACACTCAGATTTGGTTGCACATGCTGATACAGAAATCTTGCTGGACCTAAGTTGAAGTTTTAAAAGCTTGAGATATTTCTTCTTATTGAAGGATACAGATTTCTGTTATGATTTTGCTGATGAAACTCTGAATAAAAAGCTGTCTTAGACCACTTTCTGAGACTGACACTGTATTTTTCTGGTGGTGGTGGTTTGTCTGTGTGTGTGTGTGTGTGTGTGTGTGTGTGTGTTGGGAGCACACATTTTGTTCTCTTGCTTGTTTGGAGTCTAGATCAATCCTAATCATCAAAATCATCAGGCATTAACTACTCTGGTGTCAGAAGGAAGGTGCATGTATTTTCTCAATGGTAGTACAATCCAACTTCTATGTTCAATTCTCATGATCTAGTGAGAATAGTTGGAGCCAATTGTATTCCTCAGATGCTGACATAGACTACTTAATGCCCAAACTCAAATGCCATTCAACAGAATGAATTCTGAACTGGTCTCCTCATCAGAGAGGAGCAGAGCAAACAGAACAGCTCTCTGGTGTGCACGATGGAAGGGGATTGTTTCTTTTCTTCACCTCTGAGCATACTTCTCTCTGTAACTAGATGGAGTCAAATGTCAGGCAATCATATTTATACAAAAATCATTGCTAACTGTAGGGTGAGTTCAACTGCATAGTCATCCTCATAGATTTCATACACAGAGTAATTTCCCTTTTTATATGTCAGGTAAATATTTGTAAAAGTTATACTCACACAAAAGAAATTATTATGATAATTACTAATATATTTGCCTGAATAAAAACTATTATTTTTTATTTAAATTTTAAATTTATTTTAAATTTTACCACTGTTGCAAAAAGAAGGAGGAGGAGGAGAAGGGGAAAAAAAGGGAAAGGGAAAGGGAGAGGGAGAGGGAGGGGGAGGGGGAGGGGGAGAAGGAGAAGGAGAAGAAGAAGAAGAAGAAGAAGAAGAAGAAGAAGAAGAAGAAGAAGAAGAAGAAGAAGAAGAAGAAGAAGAAAGGAATTTGTTATGTGAACTTCGTCTTTACCCTCCTCAAGTTAGTAAGACTGTTAAGTATAGCTCTCCCACATGCTCACTCCATTGCAGACAAAATGAGCATTGTGCTGTGTCCATTAATCTGTGTACTAGCAGAGATGAAGCTGTGTTGACCATTTCTCTAGTTGTGAATGGATGAACAGTTATAGAGATTCTGAAAAAGAAATCTATTTGCCCTGTGAAGATAAACATAATTTAGTAAAGTGTGTCTGTGTGTGTGTGCCTTAAATTTGTTTAACTGTTATTCGTGTACACTCATTTCTTCTCAGATGTAGAGCTCTTTCCCTAGATATTTCATCTTCCATTTTGCTTCATGAAATGCACACTGAAGATGAAAGACAGACAAATCCAGGAAGATCTGATAGATACAAAGAGCCATATCTGTGTGATGATCAAATTTATACTAGAGCTTGCTGTAGAAGGCAGAGAAATCTCCTCTTCTGCACAAAACCTCTGAGCGCAGCTGTTGTGTGGACTTTGTTGAGTTTAGGGTAATATCTTTAGGACATGAATCTATTAGGATAATGATTTTATTGGTGAAGATATTATTTAATTTTTTTCTCCATGTGCTGGCTGCCAAAAAGGAAAGGTCATTAGAGTCAGGGAACTTTCTTTAAAGGCTCATGTTTGTCATTTTATCTGCAGGTTTTTGGTTTTTCCCATGCTGAACAAATTCTTGAGAGAGTTTTAATTTTAGATAATTCTAGACTTCAGTACATGGTCAGTAACTGTTTGGTGAATGAGTTTCCAAACTGCTCTTTTGATGTCTGCATATCATTTGAATAGGAAAAAAAAAACCACACAAATATACCTACATTGAAGAAAAGCTAGATCATGATCGTCTTTTAGAAGAAACCTCAGAGGTGCCTTCCTGTTAATAAAGAAGTATATTTGTTTTGCTCTTTGCTAGACTATTTAGCAAGAGAGATGATTTATAAGATCCTCTTCAAATGGATCAGCGTTATCATCTCTATAGGGTAAAAAAATTAGAACAAGCTCAGTTACGGAAATGAAAGATGAAACACCAGAAAGAAGTATTGTTTTTTGTTTTGTTTTGTTTTCAAGAATACGGTGACAGAAATGAAGAGGACTGGGCAACCAAGCCACAGCTAATGCTTGTCACACAGACATTCTGGACCTGTGGGTTGGTGCACTCAAAAAGCCCTTGGAAGGAGTTCATATCAGAGGACAACACCTTCTAGAAGGAGCCTATTTGGAGACAACTAATTCTGAAAGGAGTCTATTAGGGAACCCACACCTCTGATGATGGAGTTTGTATCTGTGTTGATGCTGTGTAATTCATAGCCACCAGGGCAGCATCCATACAAAAAAAGCATGAGCTTGGTATTGGGCATTTGATTTGTGCTTACATTGGATTTCACACGTGCTGTGGGTCCCTGGCAAAAGTCAGTTTTTGGACTGGTCAACAAAGAGCTAGCAGCCAATAGTTGGGCAGGGGTACAGAGGTGAGACTTTGGGGATTCCAGAGGAAACACAGGACAGGGAGGAGAATCGCTTGGGCTGAAGGAAGAGGATACACACATGAGAACTGTGGGAGACAGAGACTCAACCACATAAGAATCAGGGGAAAGCGGTCCCAGTTGCCCCTCTCCCAATTAGGTCTGGGGTAGCAGAGATAAAGCATAGCTTTTAGAAAGCTATGGAATATCAGAGGCTGATGGCCTTATAGATCTCAGGGTTTTAGCAGATTTTATAGATCTGAGTGTGTTTCCAGGGGTTGAAGGGCGCTCCATAATGATCCATCCCTGCTCCATCCCTCTGCTTCTATATTGAACCTCTCCTGGGTATCCTTTGACATCTTGGAAGAAGCCCAGCTCATAAAGACGTGGTACCACGCAAAGTTATCCCTATGCCCTCCATCTGAGGGCAAATGTGGAATGGTCAGTGATCGCTCCTGGAATGCACACTAATAGTTCAGAGAGCTTTGGGGTCCCAGGGGTACAGTGGAATTTTTATGCTTGAGCATCTGGCCCTTTGGGCCAGAGACTGGAAGGGCAACCTTGAAGATATCCTGGATACTTTCCTAGTTACTTTTGCATTCTCTTGACAGACAGCCTAGAGCCATCCAGGAGGACCCTCTTGTCCATGCCTGGTTCATATCTCTCAGCATCCACCTCATCTGTTATAATATGTCCAGGCTGAGTAGTTTCCAAGTCTTTAAGCTCTGCTTCCCTTTTGATTATAAACTTTGACTCTCTTCCCTCTCTTAATCTGTTCTTTAAGCAGGAATGAGAGAAGCCATGCCATACTCTCCCACCAACTGAACATACTCTCAATGTTCCACTTACTTCCTTCTCCTAAAGAGCAGGTATTATCACCCACAAGCTGTACCATTTATCAGACACCAGGGCACAAACTTCAGACATATTCTCCTGAGTTAATAGCCACATCCCTTTGGTTTCAAAAACAAACAAACAAAAAATGTTCTTCAAATTTTTAATTTCATCTGTGATCCAATAGAACTGCCCTTTCCTGTATCTCTACCATTGTTTAGCTCCAACCACTTAGGCCATCACTAAAATGGCTTGCTCCACAATTCCTTTCTTCTGTACCCTCTCCAGAAACATTCTTAATGTTTCAACCAAGACAATGCAGGTTTTTGCTTCATTTAGTTTCAAGCCCCAGCCTCTACAAAGTTCCACAGATGCTCTGCGTTTGGGGAAATTTCTTTTGGAAACAGCTCACTTAATACAAATTTTAGACTTAGTCTACAGGCATTGCCTTGACAAAAGCTTTATATGGATGCAAGGGGGACCAGAACAAGACACCAGCAGACAGCATCTGGCAAGAGCCTGTTTCTCATAGAACGCAGCTTTGTGTGTCTTCATGTGGAGGAAAAGGGAGGATGTGCTCCTGGTAGTCCTCTCTTATTAATTTATTTTTTATACTTCTGTAGTATATGTGGTATCCTTGTATGTCTTTGTATGTATATATGTGTATGTGTGTGTACAAGTATATATATGCCTATATATGTCTGCATATATATATGTGTGTGTATGCATGCACATATATATGTGTACGCATATATGTACATTTATATGCACATATGTGTGTGCATATATATGCATATATATACATATATATGTATATATATGCATGTGTGTGGCATGGCATGCTTGTGTATATCTGTGTGTGTGTGTGTGTGTGTGTGTGTGTGTGTGTGTGTGTGTGTACATGCCACAGTGTATCTGTGGCACAGAACAATCTGAAGAAGTCACTTCTCTCTCTCTATCACATGGTTTCTGGAGCTCAAACTCAGGTGGCCAAGCTTCCCTGCTGAGCCATCTTCTTGGCTCTTGGGCCTCTTTTGTAAAAGCAATAATCCCATTCCTAAGAGTAGAGTTCTAGTGACCTAGCCACCACCCAAAGATCCCCACCTCTTAACATGACCATGTTGGGGAGATTAAGGTTCAAAGTATGAGTTTGGAGAGACTAAGCATTCACCCCAGAGCACCCATTATAAAACAGACTTCTCTTATAACGCTGTTAAAGGAATGAGAGAGAGCCCCTCCCACACTGAGCTCAGCCCCTGACCCAGGGCTCAGCATTGTCAAGAGCACAGCCTGTTTTCTTTTAATTACTTACTTTTATGATCACCCCATTTGTCTTCCCATAACATGTTCAGTGTTTGGTACCACGCTTATTACATACCTGGTCTCAATAAATGTTGTTAAATGACTAAGTGATACAAAATTGTAACTTAATTCTCTTAAATGTTGTATGAGCTCCCAACCAGCATGTAGGCACCCATGCAACTTCCCAATGTGGACAGCAATAATTCTTCCATATAAATTACAAGTGTACAGGTGAATCCTTGGCTGTTCGTTCTCGTGTTGTGGTATGGGAGATGGAACCCAGGACCTTGCACATGGTTGGCAAGCATCCTGTCATTCTGCTCCAGATTTGCCCCCCTGTGTTCTAAGTGAAGCCAGTGTCAGCCCTATTAGACCTAAAGTAACTAAACTAGAAATGCAAATTACAGAAATGAGAAGATAAGATGTCAAGGACACAGTAGAGATTGGGTTTTTGCAAGGACGTCTTGCAGACAATAGTGGGGAAACTGAGGCAAGGCCCTGGCATCACCCATCTGTCTTTTCCTCAGTCAGTACAGATGAAACTAGAAAGTTAACAAAGGGTGGGCCTCAGTTGTCCCTAAAAGACATCCTGGGGCATCAAATCAGAAAAGCAAGAACTATTTGGACAGAGGGTCAGACAAAGCTTACATTGACTTCAGTGAGGCCATAAATCACACACCTCATGTGGTTCTTTACACATTCAGTAAAGGGTAGGGCCTGTAATCTCCACGATCAGGAGGCTGAGGCAGCAGGCCACAACACTGAGACCACGGATGACGAGTCAAGACTGCATCTCCAATTTTAAAAGAAAAAAACAATAGAAAGCAGTCAACCAGTGTTCCCTTGGGAAGGGCAAATCTTTTTCTTCAGAGATGTATTCATCCTTAAACTTCTGACACGCCAGTAAAAGACCTGACAGTCCAACCCTGGTTAAACCCAGTAGGAACTTGTTGAGAAGAAAGAGATTCCTATGAGTAGGTGGAAATAGGAAAGGGTAATGGGATGGGGACTGAAATGATCAAACTATATTCAATATGTATATGAAATTGTCAAAGAATAGCACAATTTTTTAAAGAGCTGCTAGAACTATTTGGTGAGCAAAAGATGGTTAAAAAAAATCAATAAATACTGATTTGCCGCTGCTCTTTGCTGTTTCAGGTCACTGAAGCTGATAATATTTCACTCTGTCGGATAAAGTTTTCTTAGGATCTAAGACTTCAGATTATGAAAGGACCTGTGTGTGTGCTTGTGTATGTGTGTGTGTGTGTGTGTGTGTGTGTGTGTGTGTGTGTGTGTGATGTGACTCAGTTAATAAAGTACTTCCCTCGCATCCACAAACCCCTGGATTCATCCTCCAGTGCCACATAAACTGGGTATGGCTGCTCATGTCTATAACCCTAGCCCTCAGGAGATAGAATCTGGAAGATAAGAAGTTCAAGGTCATCCACGCCTGCACAGTGAATTCAAGACTAGCCTGGCTTAGGTGAGATTCTGTCTGGAAAAAACAATATGTGCATATATGCACTTGAAACACACACACATACACACTCCACCCTAAACATGCATGCACAAGCTGAGTGTCCCTTGTTCCCCTGACATATGCCCAAGCCTCCAGGAGGGAGTCCCTGTCATATGGTTCCCATCTAGAGCAACATTTACAGCATTGGTTAAGTGCTGAGCACAACATGAACATTTAGCAGATACTAAAAATGGTTTTTTAACTTTAACAGAGAAGAAGTTTAGAAATCCATTCCCTTTTAAAGGCTTTAAAGTAGCATAAAAATTCAAAGGCCAAGAGGCCCTGTTTGGTTAACCAGAGCATCCTCTAATAAAAAGCGTGGGATGGCTGACTGGAACAGTAAGTGGTGACATGGTAGGTAGGATGAGACAGCCGGAGCCCCCAGTGTCCCAGTGACACATTGCTGGAGAAGATTTCTCTAAATAAATCCAGAGTTGTCCAGTGTCTCCTCGGGTCTGTTATTGTCCATGGAAGGCCCAGAAAAGAAAGAATAACCAAATTTAACTGAAAGACGAAACTATCTCCCAGATTAGTTTACAAGTGGCAAGAGATACATGCTGTGGGTAGCACTAAGAGGAAGAAATGAGGAGGAGGATGAGAGGAGGGAGATCTGAGGGGTGGGGAAGCTGCGCTGGGAGAGGAAAGGAGGGAAAGGAAACAAAGAAACCTTGGATTTGTGAATTCACTCCAGACCAGAATCTGGCTTTCTTCATCTTAGGTTCTCTTAATAGGTGCTTAAAGCTTGCTGAAGCACTTCCATAGTTAACAAGGCAATGCAGTCAAGAGGATTTTCGTAGTCTCTTTCCTCAAAGTTCACAGATCCCTCCCCCCGCCCCCCGCCCCCCCCCGCCCCCTGCAGTGGATTTCAAGACGCACACATACAGCAGAATTCAGGAATGGGAAAAAAGGCCGTCTACTCATTTATACACATATTCACAAGGGTATGAGAAGTCTCTTCTTACAAGCAAACCTGTTGGAGCTGGAGGGATGGCCCCATTGAAAGAATAACTGTTCCCTTGCACAAGGCCCCGGTTGGCTTTCCGGTCCTCGCTTAGCTTCTCACAACTGTCTATAACTCCAGTTTCATGGGTTCGATACCCTCTTCCCATCCTCGTGGACCCTGTACACACATGTGAGCAAAACAATCACACGCATAAAATACAAATCAATCAATCAACCTATTTTTAAAAGGCTCTGCACGCCGCAGTTAGGGTTTCGAACTCCAATGCTCCCTCAAAGGCCCATGCATGAAGACTGGGTGCTATGGTGCTATTAAAAGGTAGTAGAAGGTTTAGAAGGCAAAAATCTCATGAGAGAAAGTTGGGTCATTGGAGCTGTGTCATTGCAGGGGATATTAGAATACCAGTCCCTTCCTATATCTCCATTTCCCACCCTCTACTGAATAGTAACTCCACCCTACTGTGCCCTACACTAAAGCTCCTTGGTACAGACCGAAAACAGTGGAGTCAGCAGACTCTATACTGCGCCCTCCAAAACTCTTGAGCCAAAATAATTCTTTCCCTCATTTAGGTGACTTCTCCCAGGTATTTTTGTCCCAGCAATGGAAAATGTCACTAATATAACTATCTTTCCAGATGCAGGAACGAGAAGAAATAGCCCGCCGGTGCACGTGAGACAGGCCTTCGAGGGCAGACCTGACCAGCTCCTCCAAACATGACATCACCTGCATTTCACACCAAAATTCTGACATCATGCAGGGAGGGCAGCGTGGAATCTTACAGAGCTTATGATTAAGGAGTTTCCCAGCATTCCCGCTTTTCAAAGTCTTGCTCTGCCTCTCCCAGGCTAAGCATTCCACGGGGAGAAAGTAGAAAACCTCTGGCTCAGTAGGAAAAGGTGGCGTTGAGTGTCTTGCCAGCAGCAGCAATAAAACTCCCTAGCAGGCTTGATACCCAAGGGCACGGTGTCCAGGTACAGAAGAAGGTCCTTTCAACCCTCCACTGAGGTGAACTGGCACAGAGACTGCCCAGGGGAGAAAGGTGGCAGTATTTAACCACTTCTGTGCTTACACAGCTCCAGTCAAACCTCCCACACACCACCAGCAGCAGCACCACCTACTCTTGCTCAATACCTGCTTCAAAGGAGGAGCGGGAGTGAGCAAAAGTCTCCTCCTGCTCGCTGGCCACCTGCATCGCCTGATGGCGATTCAAACTACCCTTGCTGTGATCGGACTCAGCACAGGCTGCCTTTGGTCCTTGGAGTTTTCCACTCGAGGTGATCATTTTCAATCTCCTTTTTTTTTTTCCTGCCTTTCTCCAAACTTTGAAGATAATGAGTCTTAGGCATTTTGGAGTAATTAGAAGGTGTGGCCGCCAAGCAAAAGAGAGTCGTTTTTTCTTTTAAATGGGGAGAGTAGGTTGCCTCGCTCATCGCACGGCACCAATTAAGTCTCATGTGCCCATTAGTTCTCTGATAAACTGATCTGGCGCTGATGAGGTGGCCACACCTAGGAAGTAATGAGCCCCTCCTGCAACAACAGCAGCCATTAGGAGCCCAGAAGCCCCCGGTGTCATCGTGACTCAATTATTTACCATTTACTGACCTCTTCAGCCTTCAACTTGCTTTTCAATTTGTGAATTTGTTGACAACTGGGAGAGCACCCCATAGACTGCAACTGAGGAGGGCAGGAGTTTAGAAAATATAGTAGGCAATCCCCACCCCCACCTCCACCCCCAACCCCCTGATGTATTTCATCAGCCTCGGTGGAAAATAAAGCCTCAGGGTTGGGGAAATGGCTCAGTGGCTGAAATGTTCGCTACACAAGCATGAGGACTTGAGTTTGGATCCCATGGATGCACATAAAGATCTGAACATGTTGCTGTGGGGTACCTGTAATCCCAACACTGGGCAAGCTGGGACCCATGGACCTCAGAACCTCACACTGGCAGCCAGTCTAGCCAACTCAGTAAAATCTCCAGGTTCAGTGAGAGACTGTGTCTCAAAAACACGGAGAGCTATAGAGGAAGACATCTGACAGCAATGTCTGACTCCATAGGTGCATTGCCATATGCATGCATACACACACATACACACACACACACACACTCCACCACACAGACCACACACACACACACACACACACACACACACGCCACCATCACCACCACACAGACCACATATATACCACATACACCATACACATACACATACACATAACACACTCACACTCCATACCATGTAGATCACATACACACAAACATACACACACAGACCACATATATACCACACACACACCATACACATACACATAACACACTCACACTCCACACCATGTAGATCACATATACACAAACATACACACACACCACACAGACCACATATATACCACACACACCACACAGACCACATATATACCACATACACCATACACATACACATACCACACACACACTCCACACCATGTATATCACACATACACAAACATACACACATACACTACAGATCACATATATACCATACACACACCATACACATACACACACACACACACACACACACACACATATACAAACACACACACCACCACCACACAGACCACATATACACACACACTGAGTAGCTGACTAAATAAAGCACTATCTCATTCATTTTTATACGTTTAATAACATACATATGACCTGCAAGGCTGTATACAATTGGACTCTGATCAGTTCTACACTTCCCATTGTTAATTGAGAAGAAACTAATGTGGCTACAGAAAGGAAATACATGAATATGATCAGTAAGATAGCCACCTTCACCTGTAAGAACTGTCCAACAGCTGCCCTCGTGAGCAAAGTAAATGTAATAACTTGCATCAGTCAACCATTCTTGCTGAATAAATCTCTCGGATTTTATTTGACTGATAAATATCTCAGAGTCAGGAAATGGTTTATCATCAAATGTTTGATGTGTCAGAAAAGGGCACAACGTTTTCGAGTCCCACTATGCTAAACCACAATAGAATTCTCCTTTCCCTTCCTTCCCCTCCTCTTTTCTTCTCTCCCCCCTCCCCTCCCCTCCTCTTATCTGAGATCATTTAACCCAAAGCCTTCATTTTATGTGAGATAAACTGAGGCACAAAGAGAGATTGGATGACTCAAGGCCACACAGTCACCTCATACATATTCGAGGCTCTGGCCCTGGAAGCAATGACTGTCTCCTTTGACCTCAGCCTTTGGGAGCCTCTCCATGAAAGCAAGCCTGTTAAGGAAATGCCCCTGGGGCCTTTCAGAGAGGTTCCTCTTCAGGATTTGTTGGTTCTTCTGTTTGTTTCCAGTTGTGTTTTCTATAGGCTGTGTTAGGGGTGGAGCATACTAGACCTTGTTCAGACTAGACAAGTACTCTATCTACAGTTCTCCTTTGTAATTCATAGCAGAAAAAGGCAAGTGCTGGTAACGATCAAAGGAGAAAACTCACTCCTTCCTCTGCTCAAATAGATCAGCCATGCGGCATGTTAACAGGCATGTCAAAATTGGGGCATCACCTATACTTGGGATCACAGGATATTTTCATGTCTTCTAGTCATCTCATGAGTGTGTATGTGTGTATATATCCTATTTAAGTAATCCATTTAGGAATGGGATGAAACTCAAGTACTTGCCTAGCATGTTTATGGTCTTGGGTTTGATCCTAAGCATGACAAAAACAAGCCACCCCAGTGAGGAAGGGGCCTGGAAAGACCTACACAGCTGGGCTCAGCTTGGTGTAGTTTGACTTAATTCTTACAGTACTGACAGCTACTGCAGAGCAGCCTACAGGGTTTGTACTTCTGAAGCCAGCTCTTCAAGAGAGGGATGCCAAACAAAAGCCTGTGGGGTAGAAAAGGAAGAAATGGGGTTGGTTTTGCCTCTTACAGTTCTTGAAAAGGACAGGGGCAAGACTGGGGTGTCAGCTCATCAATCCCAGAGGTCCCCAAGGTCACGCCCTTTCTCCACCCTTGATGGACAGATGCTGTCTCCCCTGGGAAGCAAGAGAACACACATCATTAACAACATTGGATTACTCTCTTAAGAGTTCTAGGGGAAAGAAGTCAAAACTTCTGAAGGCAAATAAGTCAGTTGGTAATAAGTAACCATTGATGTAAATCACAGGGTGGGGGAGATGGGCCATTTCATTGAACAAAAAACTTCCCGTGCTAGCTAACATAAGGATCCAAGTGTGGTCACCAGAACCCATGTAAATTGCTAAGTGTTGTGGGCCAAGCTTATAGTTCCAGAGCAGGGGACAGTAGACTGACAGACTTCTGGGGCTCACTTGAAAGCCAGCCAGGGCTAATTGGCCTGAGTTTTACACACACACACACACACACACACACACACACACACACACACACACACACACGTGCACCCACACACATGCATTTACACACATACACCTACCTGCACATGCATACACCTACCCACAACCTCCCAGTTTCCTAAGTATATATTGTCATTTTAACATATATTTTAACAAAGATTTGCTCATTTTATCCTCATAGCACCCCTCTGTCATAAGTAATATTATTAAGGCCACACATCAGAAGAGGAAACTGAGGCACAGACGTTAGACAGAAAGGTGACCCAATGGTCAGTGTTGTTCTGGGATTTAAAGCCGTCCAATCTATCATCCCACAGGGAAAGCCAGGCTTGACTCAGGCCAGAGAACACCACGGTAGCATTCAAGGAAGAGAGGGTTGCTAGAAGCCCCGGGGGCTTCCTTCCTCTTTCGAGTGCTCTCACCTCCTCACACCCTGATCTAACCTAGGTTTGAGAAATCCTGATGCGACTGGATGCCTACAGCGACAGCATTCTTGACGGATGGTGCATACAGAAGGAGCAATGGGCTAAGCCTGATGCCAATGTATTAAGAATTAAAATGGAATTCTTTCCCCCAGGGGTTTGCCTCCTTCCTCTCAGATTCTATTGTCAGGAGTTCAAGCATCCACCACTAAGATTTAATAACGGGCTGCGTCGTTGTCACTTGTAGGAGGTGACTTGGGTGCTGAAAGTTGTTCTGGAGAAGACAAGAAGAGCAGATGGTGCCCGCAGACATGGGAGCAGCTGTGAAGAAGGTGAATAGCAGAAGACATGCTGCTATCCAGCTTGCCAGCGCTGCACGAAGTCCCTGAACTAGTAATGGGAAAGTGAAAGAGGTGGTAACTTACCTTGACTTACTCTTCCAGGGGTTTTAGTCCCATGTTGTTTGGTTGACTCCAGGGGGTACCTGTCTTGAGTGAATGCAACACGGTAGAACATACATGGTTGACTAAAAATGGATCATCCCATAGTGGGCAGACAACAAGGAGGAGAAAAAGAGGCCCCGGGTGCCCACCTCCCCCTCAAGGGCTCACCCCTGATTACCTAACCTTCTTCCTCTTGGCCATATCTCTTTAAAGATTCCATTACCTCCCAAATGTGCCATAGGCCAGTGATCAAACCTCTATGTGTCCTTTAGGGTATGTCTAAGATCCAAGCCATTAAAGGAGCAGCCAGAGCTCTTGCAGTTCATTTCAACAGAACGCCACCAGATGAAGAAACAGCACATAAATAACTCAATACAAGATGGACAGAGATAACTATGGTAACAAAGGGACCAGGATCTCTGAGGCTGTAGGAGACAGTTCGTGAGGAAATCAGGGCCCCTCCTTCCACCCACCCCTTCCACTCCTACTCCCCAGGACTGCAGATGTTGGGTGCCTGGTATTTTTTCACCTCACATACACAATGGAGTTAGGTAACTTTGGAATGAAAGAGGATTAGACAAGGAGAGGTCTGATGAAGTAAGCTTCCAAAATGTATTCTTGGGTGGGGAGAAGGGAAAATATATAACAATCACAAATATTGATTCATCAGGGTGAGCACCTGTGAGCATACTTGTGGGGTGTGTGTGTGTGTGTGTGTGTGTGTGTGTGTGTGCACGTGTGTGTACGTGTGTGCACGTGACTTCAAGATGTTTACAGCTTTACTTGTCTTCACTAAAAAGCATTGGTTAACTATGCCACTTACACCTTGATTAAAATTTCTTGACATATTTATTCCAAAGGAATTTCTCTAACCGGATGCCACTCACTGTCTTTACTAGCGTGCCGAAGTAGCCAGAAAATGCATTCATTTACAGCTACCCATTTGAAGGAAAAACTGGAATATCAATAATTTCCTTATCAGAATAAAGAAGCCTGTTAACAAATGTATTATAAAAATACTTACTATAATGGTAAATTAGCAGGCATTATAAAATACATGTTCCCTCTTCTCTTTTAGAAGTTGTGTAAGTTGTGTAAGACAGCCTGAGTCGGAGAGGCAGCTTTGCCAGGCTGAGCCCCCATAGCTCAGCTTTGCTGCTGGGTTGACTGTTTCCCTGTGTTGCTAGACATCAGAGAATAGAGCAGTAGTACGTTGAGAATGGTTGGTGAGCCACATGGGAAAGCGAAGGCTGGGGCCCCTCTCCTGTCATCCTGCCTATGGAGGCGATCTCTCTCACACTTTAACTTATCCTTTTTAATGAAGGCCTTCTCTGGGTTTTGAAAGGAAAGCTGCTCCTTCCCTCTATGGTCCCCTCACAATGACCCTAGGATGATGCATCAACTATTCTTAATTTTTTTATTAAAATGAGCTTTTATTTTATATGCACAGCTGTTTTGCCTGTGTGTGTATCCGTGCATCATGGATGTGCCTGGTACCTTTGGAGACCAGAAGAGGGGATCACCTCCTCTGGAAATGGAGTTTCAAATGGCTGTGAGCTACCATGTGGCTGCCAAGAACTGTGCCTGGATCCTCTGGAAGAGGAGTGAGTGTTCCTAACCACTGGGCCATCCTTCAGGTTCCCACTGATCCTTTTAAATTCTCTCCCACTCAAGTTCCAATCACAGCTCCTGTAGTTATGATGCCTTCTCATCTAATAAATCTTATTTCTGTAATGCTAAAAACAAGGCAAGAGGTATTTTGGCATCCAACCAGTAGTTAGGTAGGTAGGTAGGTAGGTAGGTGGGTAGGCAAGGTTGTGCAAACAGGAAAAAAAAATCTTACATATTTTTTTCTCTTCCTATTTATTTTTCCAAATAAAACTATTTATTCTGAGAACATTATGACTAAAAAGCCATTTGATAATAATGGGATAATTAGCATCTAATTCCAGAAATGCCCAATTAGAAACTGACTTGACTGCCCTTTTCAGTTCTAATCTCCTCCCACAGAGATCAAACATTTTTAAGAAGCCACTACTACTTATCACTTAAAGACTGAAAAACTTTGAGTCCCTTATAGACAAACACTGTTTTCTTTCAAATCAATGCACACAACACATTAGGAGGAGAATCGAACACCCTGTAAAGGGCTCGGAATATTTCAGCCAGCTCTGCCATTGAACAGTGCTGTGTCACTTGTCCCCAAATCAGAATTTTTAGTCCCTTCTGACATTGCTTGCTTCAGAGTAAATCCCCAGAGGTCTACTGACACCAGTGTATTTGCACTGATGTGAGAGGTTTAGGAACACGCTCCGAAGCCCCCATCAAACCAAAGTTGGACCAGTAGCCATTTCCTCCCTCCAGAACCATCTGTGTTGAAGACAACCACACTAAGAAGCACATCTGTGTGTCGCTTTCCTCACTCCAGTCGGAGCCGCCTTCCCTCTGCATCCTTTATCAATAGCCACCTCCCCATAGACAAGCATCACTCCAGGCAAAGCTATGGGATGCTGGCTTAGAGAACAAAGGCCCTGGAGCTTGCCCTGCCTCATCGTGGCAGATCATAAGATCTAATCCCAGAACGCTGCACTTCCAACTCCTTCAGGCAAGACCCGTGAGCTGCCCTCCTCCAAAACCCTAAAGTTATGTTTCTACGAGTGGTCCTTTCAAAGTTGCTTTTTCTGTTCCCCTCTGGATCGAGAACCTTGCCATTGATAGACGGAAGGTGCGTCCATCTTCGTCACTGCTTGCATTACTCTTTAGCTGTTAGCCTGTTATTGATTAGCAATAGGAAATAAATAATTGCAAGGGAAACCAAATTCTGGCAAATTGATAGGACGAATGTATTACAAGCAAACAATAATTACACGATAATATAGTTTGTGCTAATAAAATGTATTGTGCCTACCGAGCCTGCAATTAGTGCCCTCTTTAATACCAGGCAAATTAATTTCAGAGCTGACATTTCCAGCACAAAGACATAGTAATTTGCCGTCTTGGGCTTCCTAACCCACCACTATCTGCTGATACAAGAGAATGCTCAGAGCCTTGGAATAACACTGTCTTCGTCGGGGTTTCTATTCCTGCACAAAGTTTCATGACCAAGAAGCAAGTTGGGGGTGGCGGGGGGAGGGGGGATTATTCAGCTTGTATTTCCACACCGCTGTTCATTACCAAAGGAAATGATGACAGGAGCTCACACAGGGTAGGAACTTGGAGGCAGAGGTGGATGCAGAAGCTATGGAGGAATGCTGCTTGCTGGCTTGCTTCCCCCGCCTTGCTCAGCTTGCTTTCTTATAGAACCGAGGACTGCCAGCCCAGGGATGGCACCACCCACAATCGGCTGGGACCGCCCGTGGTGGCGCACGCCTTTAATCCCAGCACTCGGGAGGCAGAGGCAGGCAGATTTCTGAGTTCGAGGCCAGCCTGGTCTACAAAGTGAGNCCACTCGTCACGTCACGTCCTCATCTTGGTTCTTCTACTGCTCCGAATTTGATCCCCACCCATTTTTGTTGGGAGAGATTAGCCCAGGAGCGTTCCTGAGATGGACTGGGATCCTGCAGATGAAGGCCGTGAGAAACCAGATGCCTTCCAACTGCCTGGATGCTGTGTGTCCATTCCAGCTCGTACACTGAAGTTAACTGAAGGGAAGCTTTCTTAATAATGTCACCACACAAATGGAGACACGGAAATGAACCCGACTAAAGGGTTTTATACTAATGGTGCATTCTATTCCTGGCTGTACTTCAATCAGTATTCTTGTTTCCTAGTTATCTAAAACAAGAGAAAACAATCGTGTTCTTCTGATTGTAAGTTTGCTCACGTGCCTTGCAGAGACCAAGACTCGATTTTTAAGGCATTGTTTTTGTTAAGTTCAAAGTTTTAAGACTGCTACACTTTAAGAAGCAAAGCAACTAAATGAGATTGGATGTGTGGATGTGGTTTGGAGACAAACAGCTACAATATTCAGCACCTCATAGGACCCAAACCTATGGATCACATTTGCAGAACGTCCATGAAAAAAAAATTAGTTTGTTTTTTCCAAAAAAAAAAAAAAAAATCTAAAGGTATTAGGAGTTCTATTGTCTTTATATTGCTTTCACTGCCTGGTAAATTAGACATTAGAATGCTTCCCATTAGACTGGAAAATAGCATATATTCACAGCAAAACATAGTTATGCAATCCAGGTTCCAAACCCTTGTCCAGCCCTGACTTTTGCACTATCTGGCACTTCTCTGGTGAACTCAGCAGCCCTGTCCATTGCATACAAATGGTTCTTCTGTTTGATTTGCTTATGTAGAGTCATGGGCTTTTTTTATACCTAAAAGGAGTATCTTCTCTCAGGAATGGGCTGTGCAGGGAATGGAAGCCAAAGACAGCAGGAAACTCAAGTCGCAGCATGTGTCAGCCACAGTGCCCAGGCAGGTTCTGTGATCCTTATTCCTACCTTCATCTCAGAAACCACCCCACCCGCAAAGGGACAAAGTATTTCCCAAAGAACCAAATTTTCTCCAGTAACAATCCAACTAGTAAAATATGACTCTGCTGGTTCATGGCAAATTCGTGGTACAGTCACTTATCCGTTTGGTTGAAACCAGGCTTAACGTCTTACATGTTGCGCCATCTGCATTTCAGCTTTCATGACAACCTTATAGTTAGGACCCCAGCAGTTAACTAAATTGTCTCAATATGGGCCTGTAGTTTGGGTGTGGTAGCACACTCCTGTAATCCCAGCACCTAAGAGGTAAAGGATAGAAGCATCAGGAATTCAAGGCTAGCCTCTTCTATACAGTGAGTTTGAGGCTACACTAAGCTACAGGAAACCTTGTTTTCAGAAAAGAAAGGAATATAGAAGTAAAAGGGATAGGGGGAAGATAGGACCCTGTGGGCCCTGTCTCTGGTCCTTTAATGAAATGAGAAGTCAGTACCACCAGGAAAACAGTCAATGAGAAAAACCTCCCAGGTCCACTGATCTTCATCAGGGTAAAGACCAGATTTTACTGCTGGTCATTTTAATTGGAATCCCTTGCCTGGTCATTTCTATCCAGTGGTTTGCAAAAAAAAAAAAAAAAAAAAAAAAAAAAAAGGAAAAGGAAAACTGGGATATAGTGTTGCCAAGCGTTACTGCCCTTAACTTGGTTTGTCTGTGACAGCATTTGATGTACGTAGCCCAGGCTAGCCCTGAGTATACTATGTAGCTGAGGATGATCTTGAGTGCTGGGATTATGAGTGTGAGCCACCATACCAGGCTTGGGCAGCACTGGGGAAATCAAACCCCAAGGCTTCTTGTATCCTAAATGCAGTGGCTTGAATGAGAAATGTCTCCGGTAGGCGCAGGCCCTTTGAACACTTGCTCCCACTAAGTGGTGTTTTTTGTGGGGAAGTGTCTCACTGGAGATGGGCTTTGGGACTTTGTCGTCACCCAACTTCCAGGTCACTCTCCCTGCTTTGTGTGAGAATCTGAATATGTCATCTTCCAGCCTTCTGCTCCTTGTTACCATAACTCCCCACAGCCAAGATGGACTCATCCCTCTTGATCTTAAAGCCAAAATAAACTCTCTTCCTTTAGTTGCCTTTGGTCATGATGTTTTATCACAGCAGCTACAAGCGACTAATACGCTATCTAGTCTACCAACGGAGCCACATCCCAGCCCTGCCCTTAGCTTGAGTGTCAACAGTGCTCTAGGCTCTACTGTGATGTTGATCAATCACACACTGAAGAGCAGGCTGCATGCATGCATCTATTTTAATCAATATGAACTTGCTGCTGCTTTAAATGTCACCAAAACACAGCTACTCCCTGGGTGACATTATCACCCACAATAACCCAAGGGGCATTCTCTTACCTTATCTTATTAGGTTCCTGGAAAGCTTCATTCAAATCAAGTTATGTTGAATGCTGTCAAGGAAGCCATTATCCTATGGAGAACTCATCTACTGAGCAATGGGTAGGCTGTTAGTCACTTGTAGAATCTTGGTGTCGTCTAGACTTTCCTTTTGCACTTACCTGATTTGAACTCTAGGAAGCAATTCATGCTTCTTCATTCAGAATTCCCATTAAGGCAATATGGACAGAGTGCCTACTTTCAAGATATGATAGAAAAGACATAACCATTTATATCAGACAGGAAGTGGTAATATATCTGCTCTCACTTGCATTCTGCTGCTGTAATAAAACAACGAGCAAAAGCATCATTGGGAGCAAAGGGGTTTATTTGATCTCCTGGGTCACAGCCCAACCTCATGCAGGAACAGCAAGGCAGGTACCTGCAGACAGGAAGTGAAGCAGAGATTCTGAAAGAAGGCTGCTCCCAGGCTTGCTCCCAGTCTCATGTTCATCTAACCTACTTTTATAGCCCAAGCAGACCTGCCTAAGGATGGAACCACCCACAGTGGGCTGGGCCCTCCCATATCAATCATCACTGAATACAGTGCCCCACAGACATGCCCACAGGCCAGTCTGGTTAAGGCAATTCCTCAGCTGAGGTCCCCTCCTCCCAGGTGTGTCAAGTTGACAACCAAGATTAGTCATCACAGGGCTTTAAGAACTGTAACACCCCAAGTGTTGCTGGAGTGATAGGAAAATCCAAAGTGAAAATAAAAACGCAGAACAAATTAATGCATTCACAGATGCTAAAACATCCTTTGCATACACAAACGAACAATAGCAGAGACATTTGTAGAAGCGTTGACCTTTTCAATTCTTCTGTTTTAGCACTCTGATAAATAGGTAGTAATAAATTATTTCAATCTTACAATAAAACTACTGGAGAGGTTGTTAAATATGCGAGAGCTAGGGAGATGGCTCCGTGTCTAAGAGCACTTTTTCTGTAAGCATACGGGTCTGGGTTCAAATTCCCAGAATCCTCATAAAAAATGGCATGATTGTGTGTGCCCACACCTCAAGCATTGTGGGGCAGAGACGAGAAGACGCTGAAAGCTCACTGGCCACCCAGACTACCTGAACGCGTGAGTTTCAGGTTCATAGAGAACCCTACCTCAAAGCATTGCAGTAGAGAGGGAGGGGTAGGGGAAGATACTTAACATCAGGCTCTGGTCTCCATATGCCCTTGTGTGGGTGCACAAACTCTCAGAATTACGTACACATGCACTTACAAGAAAAAAAAATGCTCAAAGCATTATAACGTGCCATGACTCACAGAAACTAGAATAAGTACCTGGGAGAAAAAAAAAAAAAAAAAAAAAAACGCCTGTCAATTTTTCATAACCTGTTTGTTAATTGATTTCAACCCAAGTCACTCTGCTCCTGCCCTCCAAACTCTAAAAGTAGCTCAGGATAAATGTACATGGGGAAAAGAGGTGATGGATGCAAACAGGCAGCCACGGTGTAAGCGCAAGGTAGGGTGCAGGGGAGCCCTAGGCTTACCATTTGTTCTCTGAGCAACTGATCCTAATACTTTGTTACTAGATGCCTCCCCACCCACCTTGTTTCTTCTGCTGTTTAGTTACAGGCTACCACTGGAAGCCTCTGCCAACATGGGCTGTCCCATCAGCCCTCTGGCACACTGTGTTGATCAGTAGATAAAACCTTCCCAGCCCTCAGCCTAGCTACGGCCCCGGTGGAAGCCACAGCAGCCAGCCGGCAGCCCTGCGGAACTCACTAACTGCCTCTCTACCCGCTGTCACCTCCTTGGTCCCCCAAGGCTTTGCTTGTTGTGGATAGTCATGGTGGTTGCTTGACCTTGGCCCCTGCAGCTGGCGGACTTCCAGAAACAGCTCGACTGACAAGGTGTGCTGAAGCCTGCGTGCGCTCGGCACAGGGCAGCGGAAGGCTGCTGACATCCCCATGGCCCAGTTTTCCCGAGGACACCTAAACGCTGCAGGCTTCAAGTCTGGCAGCCTCTGCCTCTGCCCCGCGCCCTGAACTGAGGAAACCAGACTGTGCCTGCCTTCAGGGTGGACACAAACAGCAAAGAGACAAAGACAAAACCAACAGCAAGACAGGGATGGTACTTTTCCAGTCTGTTGAAGCTCGCTTTCCTTTCTTTTTCTGCACACTCAAAAAAAAAAAAAAAAAAAAAAAAACTGCCAGTTATTTAACCATGACTACAACGCACTTTCAAACACGAATGACACACGAAATTTTATCTGATGTTTCTCTAACTCATTGTGAAGTCCTTTGACCATTTGAGAAGCTATGTCAATTTAAAATTTTCAGTAAAGCGTGCCCACGCACGGGCGCGAACACGTGTGTGTGTGTGTGTGTGTGTGTGTGTGTGTGTGTGTGTGTGTGTATTGCACCAAACCAGAAACATGTATTAGGATGATGGTTAGTGTAATAGAACTTGGTATACGGCTGACATTGAAAATTGCTCACAAAAGATTGAGCCCAGGCGAAACCAGACAAGCGGGTTTCCCACGCTGCTGCGCCCTCTGCACAGAGTTGCTTTTTCTTTGCAAACTCCAGTTTGCTTTTATGTAGCCGGGCAGCATGTGTTGTCATGCC
>LR753560.1:134017-240379 GCA_902729485.2 Mus minutoides
GCATGGCTCCAGCTGCATATGTAGCAGAGGGTGGCCTTGTCAGGCATCAATGGGAGGAGAGGTCCTTGGTCCTATGAAGGCTCAACAGATGCCCCAGTGTAGGGAAACTGAGGGCAGGGAGGTGAAAGTGAGTGGGTGGGTGGGTGGGTGGGTGGAGGAACACCCCCATAGAAGCAGGGGGAGGGAGGATGGGATAGAGGGTTTGGGGGGAGGGGGACCGGTAAGAGAATGACACTTGAAATGTAAATAAATTAAAAAATAAAATTTTTTTAAAAAGATAAAAAACTACAGATTTTTAGTAAATTTGCAATCCAACAAGAAGGAGGAGGAGGAAGAGGAGGAAGAGTAGGAGGAGGAAGAGGAGGAGAAGGAGGAGAAGGAGGAGAAGGAGAAGGAGAAGGAGGAGGAGGAGGAGGAGGAGGAGGAGGAGGAGGAGGAGAAGAAGAAGAAGAAGAAGAAGAAGAAGAAGAAGAAGAAGAAGAAGAAGAAGATGAAGAAGAAGAAGAAGAAGAAGAAGAAGAAGAAGAAGAAGAAGAAGAAGAAGAAGAAGAAGAAGAAGAAGAAGAAGAAGCGGCCCCCTCAGTTGATTCTGGAAGGTTCATCATGTATTACTTTCAAATACAGCACCAACAGAGTTCACAGCGAGCATGATGGGAGAGAAAGGCCCACCCTGAGTGTGTGAAATGGAACTTAGTTTCCCAAGACATTCCCAAGAGTAATTACTAAGGCAATTTAAATCCTCTGCAAATGCTACGGATAAAGCAGAAGATAATTCAGCTACAAGCAGTCAAATGCTGATTAGTACTATGTCAACCCGTCAACTTTGTAAAGTGTGAAAATGTCCCAGGCACGGGTTCCCCCAGCTTAGCCACATGATGGGCCTTTCCCATCAGCAGTCCATAATTTAGGATGTAGCCTCAGATGGTTTGTGATGGTCTCGGTACAGCTAGAGTGAACGACTCGATGGAGAGCTGAATTTAGGCTAAGCTGAGAAAGTCCAACCACTCAGTGCGGTCTTTCCATTAAAGCTGATAGGCACAGTAAGTGATGGGTAGCCATGCAGGAGAGTTGGGTGACATAGAGCCTGAACTGGCCAACCTCTGTAACTAGGCAAGGTCTCAAGAGAAGGCACTGGGACACCAACCCAGCCACAAAACCTCTGACCTACACCTTGTCATGCCTGCAGGATGTGCTGGGACCCTGGAGCCTAGCATAATTGTCATCAGGGAGACTTTATCCAGCAACTGATGGGAGCAGAGGCAGAGTCCCACAGCCAAATATTAGGCAGATCTTGGGGAGTACTGAGGAGGAAGGGGCGGAAGGATTGGAGGCGCCAGAGAGCCCAAGGATACCACAAGAACACAGACCGCAGAGTCAACTGACCAGGACTTAAGTGGGCTCACAGAGATCAGAAAGCCTGTGTGGTTCTGATATAAGCTCTCTGAATAGATGTTTAGTTGTATATCTTGATATTCTTGTAGGATTCCTAGCAAGTGTAGGATTCCCTAGGAAGTGGGGGCCCTGTCTCTGACTATTCCTGCCTCTTGGGACACTTTTCCTCCTGCTGGGTTGCTTTGTCCAGCCTTGATGTGAGAATATGGACTTGGTCTTATTGTAGCTTGTTATGTCATGTTTAGTTGGTGTCTCTGGGAGGCCAGCTCTTTTCTGAGGGGAGGTGAAGGGAGTGGATTTGGGTGAAAGGAGAGGGGAAGAGAGAAGGGGAGGGGAGGGAGAGAAAACTGCCATTAGGATGTAATGTGTGAGAGAAGAATAAAGAAAAGTATTCACACTAAATTAAAAACAAAAACAAAAAGCAAAAACTGGTGACAGAAAGTTAGGATTCCCCTGATCCCATCCACAGGCTCTCCTGAAACTCAAGGTGTAGTGCAGGCTTGACCTGGATGCATGGATGTGGATAAGAAAAGAAGGCAGAGCATCTTAGTTCAAGCTCTAGACCTGGGTACCTAGGAAACTGAGTGTGGATACAGGAGGAACACAAGCATGTGTTCTGCCTAAGATGAATACTCATGGACTCAGTAGCATCGAATGCTGCCTGAAGCTTGTATGCACCATACCAATGATCTTGTGTGCACCAAACCAATGATCTTGTGTGCACCAAACCAGTGAGCTTGTGTGCACCAAACCAATGATCTTGTGTGCACCAAACCAGTGAGCTTGTGTGCACTATACCAATGATCTTGTGTGCACCAAACCAGTGAGCTTGTGTGCACCATACCAATGATCTTGTGTGCACTATACCAGTGGTCCTTGCACCTACATTTAACCCTTTTCATTTGTTTGTATCCCTGGCTTTCGTTTGTTTTTTGGTTTTTGTTGTTGTTGTTGTTTTGACTTTTCGAGACAGGGTTTCTCTGGATAACCCTGGCTGTCCTGGAACTCACTTTGTAGACCAGGCTGGCCTCAGACTCAGAAATCCGCCTGCCTCTGCCTCCCGAGTGCTGGGATTAAAGGCATGCACCTCCACACCCTGCTCTTCCCTAGGCTTTCTTTTGGAGGACAGTAGCTAGGCAGGTATCTCTGTGGTTTTTTCCCCCCAAAAGAGACATGTGTTGTAAGAATGAGAGGCAAGATAGATCTTCCCTTTAGTTCTTTATTCAATATCTCTGATAACTCATCTACAATACTTAAGTAATCCAATAATAAACAAGCAAACACTATGAGCCTAAGGACAGAACTGGTTCTCTTAAACACTGGTCCTAGCCAGAGAGCCTACTGCTAATGGTGAGGTCTCAGTAGCGTGCTAAGGTTAAACGGGTACCTGAAAACATCATGCATTGTGGGAAAGAATAAATCAGTTCCAGATTATATAGTCAGGGATTTGGTTGGACTCTTCTATTTTAAGACCTCTAACTTCTAACACAGAACCCCATGAGAGATACCCCATTGGGGTAATTCTGGAACAGATCAGGCAGTCAACTTGACTTACTGATATGTGGGACACCTTTAAGTCACCCTGTGGTCAGAAGGAATGGGTCACAGGAGAATCTGAACAGTGTCAAGCTGAGCTCATGGGCAAGCTGTGCCCTCAGGACACAAAAGCAGGGGATACACCCAAGCCTTATTTGAGAAATGAGGGATCTATTTATGCCATTTGGTCTGTCAGCCAGCCCTGGAGCTAAGGACTTTCTCTTTCTGCTTTTCCATGGAACCTGTACTAGATATTGCAATAGGATGTCATAGATGTGAATTGGTGGGAAGTTTCTCAGAAGCATTAGGAAAAGCCCAACTATAACCCCAGAATATGGAAGTGTAGGAAAAACCAATAGACTAGCAACAGAATCACCCCCAGATACATTTTATGGAGTAGGAATAGTAAGGGAAGTGGCCATAAATGGGTCACATGATTCTAAACGTACAGTGGATCTCTGGTGAGAGAGATAGGTACTAGGTGTGAGGCTCCTCCCCAGGCCCACTAAGAGCAGAGACATTTCCAGATTCTCATCACAGAGTGGACCATTGGGATCTTGGGAGAACTTTTTTTGTACATGAGGCTCCAAAATCCTGAACAACTTCCAAGTCATCCAGCATCCAGCCACCACCATCCAGCCTCTATGTTTATATCTCATTATTAGCTAAGACATTGTGGATGCTCTTAGACATTCAGTTTGTAAACATCCTGTTAACTGTTAAGGAGTAAAATACCTTCCCCTGTTTTGTGTTGCCACAACAAAAGATCTGAGACAGAATGGTTTATTTTTGAAATGCTATTATTATGCCTGTTGTTTAACATAGGTTTTGATACGTAGCACAGGCTGACCTTGAAGCTACCCATCTTTAACGTCACAGGAATCCTATCTCAGCCTCTCAGGTCAGCACTTTATATGATACTATATAGGTCTTGGATCTGGATGGCTAGAAGTGGAACACTGACGCTCACGTCCGGTGAAGACCTGCTGGTAGGCAGCACCTGGGGGAGGCCATGTGGTGAGAAGGGCCATGAGGCCAGGGAAGCAGCAAGGAGCCAAGCCTGCTCTTTCATAACCTCCTGTTATCTGGGGAATTAATCAGTTCATTCAGTTCTCGAAACCCATCTCAGTCCACAGGAAGAGCGTTGATCCCTTTCTGAGTGTGTGGGAGGTGGGGTCATCTTTAATAGACTCCACTTCTCAAACATGCTACTGCCTCTCAATGCACTAAGGACCGAGCATCCAACGCACAGACCTTTGGAAGACAAACCATATCCAAGCTTTACCAGCTTTCGTCTTTGAATTGTTCATTGTATACCATACATGGATCCCATATGGATTGAGGCATCGCCAGTCCAGCTGATCCACTCCAAAACCACATTTTACTAACACTGAATGGAAATGCATAAATATTCTATAAGAATAGAAGAACTGGAGACTGGGAAGGTGGCTCAGTCAGAAAAGCACTTACCACACAAACATGAAGACCTGAGTGCAGCATGCAGCACACACATGAAAACTAGGTAGAGCTACAAGCACATGGAATCCAAGCACTAGAGGCAGAGAGAGGAGAATTCTTGGGACTTGCTAATCAGCCTGTCTAGCATAACTGGTAAGCTCCAGGTACAGTCAGAGAGCCTGAGAATTCTTTACAGTTCTAAAATTTATCAGTAATACAAGCACTGAGAAATTCATTTTCCCATTGCACAAAGCCGACACTCCTTCCACGGTGGTAGGGGGAGCCGTGGTCACTGCTGAGGAAGATCAAACAGTGGAGAGTGATTGAGGAAGATACTAGATGTCAACATCTGTCCTCTATATCCATGAGCACATACATGTGTACACACACACACACACACACACACACACACGAACTGTTTCTTTCCTTTTGTTTGGCTGTTCTTGCCCAGTACGTTGGTGTACACTTGCAATCTGAGGCAGTGTCGTAAGTTTGATAGGTCAGTCTTAGGTGATATAGTTATCTTAGAGGATACAATAAGACCCTGTCTCCGAAGGAAATAATAACAGCAGCAAAGGGCTTATTCTGATTCCTCTTGATAGAGCTAATAAAGGGGGCAGCACAGTTTCCACATGCAGCTCCCAGTAAGAGACTACTCTGGACATAAACTTCAAGCTCTGCCACTCACCAGCTCTATGACCTGTGACAAACTCTGTGTCCTATGTAAGTCACTGAATTGTTCTATGCCTCAGTTTCCCCATCTGTGAAACAGAGATCATCATGATACCAACACCTACCACACAGACCATCTGGAAACTCAAGTAAGTTACCACATAGCAAACACTTAGTGCCCATTGCCTTCAAAGTTCTAAGAGCACAAGCTACACTATTAACAAATAAGGATGGATTTGCCCAAACACAGTCACTGAGTACATGAGTCTTCCCCTCTCCAACACATACCTTCTGATCCCAAAACCCACCACTATTACAAGCACCAACTCAGAAAGTTAAACTCCCTTTTATATGAAGCCTATGTATCCCATGGTGGGGGCAGAAGCCATGAGCGCTGCTGAGGAGGCCTCAAGCAGACAGGGGGGTCTAGTGTCAAGGCCTCCACAGTGCAAGCCGCCAAGAATGAGGGGATGAGCAACTGTACCACTTGGAGGCTGGTTCCAGAAATTGATTTCAAATCAGATTCTTAAGGCTAACTCTCGAGGTAATTACCACCATTGCCGTGATTGCCATTATACCTTGCAATTACCTGGATGTAATTAATTCCGACTTGTGAAGTGCTTGGAGATCGGCAGATGAAAGGTGCCGTGTGGTTCTGAAGTGTCATTAACCCTCTACCTGCCTTTCATCCGTGGTGATTATAGCTCCTCAGAAGCACTAATTAATCCTCATAACAGCCCCCAGAAAGCAGATAAGCGTAGGAGTCATCTTCCCCTGGTCCAAAAGAGACATCTACCTGAGTTTAGCGATAGCCCTCCCACAGCCACTTGGGCCGTGGGAGGCCCCCCCAAATCACAAGCCTTTGTCTTGTGAGCATCAGCAATTTGTCCAAGCCTTAGTGACAACGAGATGAAGCATAGAGCGATATCAAGGCAGCCTCGATGCATTGTGAAATGGTTGTGCTTGGTTTGGCTAGGCTGTAGAGTGTGCTGAGCTGATGCAAGGCCCTAGGTTTGGATCTCAGAACCATAAAAGGCAGATGTCTACAAAGACTTAGTTATGAGTTTGTGTGAGGCTTTGTGTTTGTGTTTGTATGGGTGTGGGTGGGTGAGTGGGTAATTCGTAAAAGCCACATCTATTGGTTTTCAATGACCTGGCAACTTGATAATGAGACGGAACCTTGCACGTGTCCTATAGTAAAGTATTTGTCCAAGGTCACAAAATTCTGGTACCTAAACTAAGCCTCTTATCGAGCTGCAAGCTGCATTTTCATAAGCCTGGGCTCGCTGGCTGAGGTCTTTTCTCGACAGCTTATGTCTCACTCTGGGATAGAGGGTCCTTGAGAACAAAATGCTGTGACATGGACATTTTATAGACACAACTTAAGATACTACAATGGAGACTGTGCAGAAATTCCTTTCCCTAGGTTCTACTCTGGTTTTAGTATGCGTATCTAGTTGGGAGTGTGTGTGTGTGTGTGTGTGTGTGTGTGTGTGTGTGTGTGTGTGTGATTAGCTGGCTGTGTGTACCCAATGACTGCCAGAGAACCTAGGGCAATGCTCACCGTGAGATTTCCTAAGCAACAAATAACAAAACCCGCAATGATCCAGACTGCAAATCTTCTTTTAGGCCTGACATCAGGTTCCACACAGTAAAAGTTGCTTCCCGTGCAAACGTATTTGAAATGTCTCAAATCCCCTTCAAGCCATGTGTACAACTTGTCTATGACACAGACATGAATTCTGAGTTCAGACTTCCCTTTCCCCCAAGATATCTCATTATCTGAAAAGGCAAAAACAATAGAAATGAGAAACCGTTCAGCAAAGGACCACTCAAACTCAGTGACAGGAGCTTGGGGAGTGTGGAAAATATTTGTGTGGGTTTTTTTTTCAATGATTTATTTTTAAGTTATGTGTATGCATGAGGAGGTATGAGCACATGAGTGCTGGTACCCACTAAAACCAAATAGGGGGTGGGGGCATCTTATCTACTGAAACTGGAGTCTCAGGTTGTTGAGGGACACCTGACATAGATGTTGGGTACCAAACTCAGGTCCTCTGGAAGAGCGGTAACACTGTTAACCATTGAGCCATCTTGCCAGTCCTACCTGTATGCTTTTATTACTGCCAGTTTCTAATTCTTGTTCCATGTTTTTAAGAATTCTATGTGAATATAAATGTGTCAGGTCTGTTCCCCACCCCCCACCCCCGCCCCAGGGCAAGCTAAACATTGCATTTCCCAGCCCTGAGCTCCTCTGTCCTCCCAGAAGAGCATGCTGACACACCCAAAGCTGGGCCACCGTGTCCTGGCACAGAAACACTATTACTGCACTGTCACAGATGTCCACGATAACTGCTTTATGTTACCATGGCTACTGCTGTTATCATCAAAGATGATGACTGTGTAATTACTAATGGTCATTCATTAACACTTACACATCACAACCTCACAAAGGCTCCTCCAGAGCTTTGTCATTTGGGTAAACAGAAAATGAAACACCATCTAAGTCATACAACTAGAATAGCCAGAATTGGTGGTGTGCGTAGGGAGGGGGAGGAGGGAAGCTCTTGTTTGTTTTTTTAAAACCACAGATTACTTTTCTAAAGTACACACAGAATTGCTCACGGAGGTGTGTGTACAACCCAAGGCTTTGCTTTTTCTGTCAGTAGAAGTGATCTCTCTGAAAGACATTCATTGCGACTTGAATGTGAAATGACCCTAGAGGCTTGTGTGTTTGAACTCCTGGTCCCTAACTAGTAGAGTTATTTTGGAAGGTTGTGAAACCTCTAGAAGGTGGACCCTCTCTGAGTCACTGCAGGCAGGTCTTGAGGCTTGCTATCCCCACCTAACTTCTTGTCTGCTCTATATTTCCTGAATGCTAGTACAATGAATGTGACCAGCTACCTTACACTCCTGATGCTGTACCTTTTCTGCCTTGATGGATAGATCTCTGTGTGCTGATTCAACTGGAGATTGGTTATTCCCCCCAATAGGCTCTGACATTTGAATATGTTGTTCCCAACTGATGGCACTGTTTGCTGAGGGTTGTTGGGGAGTTAGACGGTGAAGCCTTGCTGGAGGAAGTACATCACTGGGGACTTGGAGAGCTTCTCTTCTTGCCCTATTTCCAGTTTGCTCCTTCTGCTTTCTGCCTGCAGCTGAGGATGTGAGCTCTCATCCTCCTGTTCTGGCCTCCATGCCTCCCTAAGAGGATAGACTCATTCTTCTGGAATCTTAAGCCAAAATAAACTCTTCGTGCAGTAAGTTGCTCTAATCCCAGTGTCTCATCCCGATGAGAGAAGACTCTGTGCTGTACCCTGCAAACTATGAGCTGGAATAAACCTTTCCTCCTTTAACCTTTTCCCACCTGGGATTTTTGCCACAGCAAAAAAAGAAAAATAATCAACCCAGTGGTTAGTCTCAGCTTTGCAAAGTAAGTGCTCAAAACAACAACAACAACAACAACAACAACAACAACAACAACAATGACAAAATCAACCATTCTTCTAACCTAAACTATGTCCTACGTGATGTGTTATTTAGAGTTGTAATCTTAATAAGACTTAGTTCACCTCCAAACCCTTGGCTTCTATATCTATAGCTTCAACTAGCTGCAGACTGATATATATTAGGAGACATTGTCAGTAGTGAACACTACAAACTATTTTTCTTCATTATTCCATAAAAACACACAGCATAACAGCTACTTACATGACATTTCCATCATGTTAGCTATTACAAGGAACTGAGGCAGTGCATAAGAGATAGGAAAATACTATGATTTATGCAAGGGGCTTGAGCAGTTGGGCTTTTAGGTATCGGTGGAGGTTTGAACCACCACTTGAATAGACTAGACTTATTTTATTTATAATATATTCTAATAATTAAGTTCATGGCTTGTGGTTTAAGTTGAGTCAGAGATTCAAATGATGGCCTCCTGACTGCATATTGTCACAACCCTACCGTGAGTTGTCATGGTCACTCTTAAGCACCATCTTGCCAGAACAGACATTCCACCTGTTGGCATGATAATCATTAAATGCAGAGACATTACACAGCATCTAGTGTAATAGATGGACAGACTTACCAGCTCAACACAGGTGAGACTCCTCTTCCTATTGTGAATCAGAAAACATTAGACCTATTTCTCCAATGCAAACAGCAAATGTTCCCTGGACATACATTTACTCTTTTGAGCATACACTACTGAAGGGGAGGGCATGTTGCAATTCAAAGAGTTTTATACAATGCTAAGGAACAAGATAATTTGTTAGTGTTCATCTAAAGTTCCTCTTTAAAGGATTCTCTTGCTTCACCTATGATTTTGAAAGTAGCCTATCAGGGCTGGTAAGATAGTTCAGTAAATAAAGTGCCTACTGACAAGCCTGAAAACTTGAGTCCAACCCCAAGATGCATATGGCAAAGGGAGAAAACCAACAATGACCAATGGTCTTGTGCCCTCTATAGCCACCAAAGTGCACAAACATAAATAAATAAATAAATAAATAAATAAATAAATAAATAAAGGTGTACTTTAAAAAGGTAGTTCATCAAAGTTGCAGGGATCTATTTAGCATCAAGTCATCAAGCCTGCACATTTTTTTTCTAGCATTGTAAGTGAAATTACATCACGAAGAGCATTTAGTTTGGAGGGGTACAATTCCTTTAAGAAGGTACTAGATAGATTTATCTATCTCATAGATCACTTTTCCTCCAGGTAAAGCCAAGTACAAATATGGTCCCTGGGGCTGAAGAGATGGCTCGGTGGTTAAGAGCACTGACTGTTCTTCTAGTGGTCGGGAGTTCAATTCCCAGCAACCACATGGTGTCTCACAACCATCTGTAATGGGATATGATGCCCTCTTCTGGTGCATCTGAAGACAATGGCACTGTACTCATATACATAAAAAATTCTTAAAAAAGTAAATCTTTAAAAAATATGGTACCTGTAATTCTCCACTTGTTTTTCCAGATCTTCATTGCATGCTTCTCTGTTTTGACCATGTCCTAAAAGTTATGCCTCTATGAACTCCATCTATGAATATGTTTGACCAGTATAAACCCCATATCCTAGTCTTACTTGACCTCTGTGCACCCCATATCCTGCCCTCCACTGGCCTCTGTAGACCCCACCTCACACACTTGCTTGGCCATGGGAGACACCTTAGACAGAAGAACCATGAAGGAACCAAAAGATACTTGCTCCTAGTCCTTTCCTCATCACACCAGGAAAGCCTCCTTTCATGCCTCATGCTATGGTAGCATGCTTGTGACACCTCTGGTGTTGTTTGGAGACAGACGGCTTAGGTGCGTCCCACCAACATTCATGTGTTGAAACTTAATCCTTATTTTGAAATATTAAGAGGGTGGAAACATAATCCAATCCAACTGTGGTGTTTACAGGGGAGACCTTGAAAAGGTGACTAATGTTGGAAAAGGTCATGGAGTACAGTCCCATGATAGAATCCTGGTGATTTCCTAATAAGAAGAAAAGGTCCCTAGCAGACAGACAGACAGACAGACAGACACACACACACACACACACACACACACACACACACACACACATGCACACAAACACACGCACACCAGTTTCTTGCCATGAGATGCTCTGCTCTACCTTGTGTCTATGCCCATCAAGTTTTTGCTTCCAGAACTGTCTTCTTTCTACACCACCCAGCCAGCCACAGGTGAAAGTTCTTGAGTGCTTCACCATCAGATCTCACTTTTCTTGACTCTACCTGGGACTTTTTTTTCTTTTCGTTCTTTTTTTTATTAGATATTTTCTTCATTTACATTTCAAATGCTATCCCCAAAGCCCCCTATACCCTCTCCCCACCCTGCTCCCCAACCCACCCACTCCCGCTTCCTGGCCCAGGGAATTCCTCTGTACTGGGGCATATGATCTTCGCAGTACCACGGGCCTCCCCTCTTCCAGGGTCTTCTTTAAGCACCCCTTTATTACTGTCTTTTTCAGTCACCTCTTTCAGTGTCGTGTGTGTGTGTGTGTGTGTGTGTGTGTGTGTGTGTGTGTATAAGACCCATCAGGATTCCAGAGGAAAGGATGTTTTTGAGTTGTCCATATAAGAGGTTCTTTTCTCCTGTGGTCCTTGGTTCAGGATGGAAGGTGACTGTATAGTAATGAGTGACTATTTAGTAATGAGCAGACACATTAACAAAACAGTGGCACACACTCTTACAAGCTGCAACAGGCTGTGTGTACACGGCCAGTCCAGACCCAGATATTTGTCAGTTCTAGCACATTGCTTCCCATTAACATCAGTAGCTGTCTCCTAGCCTGGATATCAGTTGTGTGACTCAGTGCTGTTACTTGTTGAAGGATAAGCGTCTATACTACAAGTGATGAAAAGTGAAGAGGTTTCTTCTATCATTCCCATAGCATTCTAAAGCCGCACCCAAATTCACAGGCTTTGGATACAATCATTGTTTAAGGAGCTTTCTTGCACATCTATTGCGGTAGTTTGAATAAAAATGGCTCCCACAGGATTACGTATCTGAATGCTTAGTGAGTGGTTATGTTTGAAAGGATTAGGAAGTTTGGCCTTGTTAAAGTAGGTTTGGCCCTTCAAGGAAGTGTGTCACTGAGGTGGGCTTTGAGATTTCAAAAGTCCAAACCAGGCCCAGTATCTCTCACTTACTGCTGCCTGCAGGTCCAAAGGTAGAATGCTCAGCTACTTCTCCAGTGTCACGCCTGCCTGCACACTGCCATGCTCTCTACCATGATAACGGACTAAACCTCTGAAACTATAAGCCAGCCCTAGTTAAATGCTTTCCTTCATAAGAGTTGACATGGTCATTGTGTCTCTTCACAGCAATAGAATACCAACTAAGACACTACACACACACACACACACACACACACACACACACACACACACACACACACCAGCCTTGGCTAATGCAGTGTCTCCCATCTTATCTGGCTAACTCTGAATGGGCTGCTCTAATCCATGCCTGAAACTTTGCACAGGCAACCTCACACACCCTTGCCCTCTCCGGCCTGGGCTTACTCTACAAGCACACAGCTGCTTCCTGAGCCCCAGTCCTCCCACCATGCTCAGTATCTACTTCAAGAGCTATCAACTATTGAGTTTGGTCTCTAACCTATTTTTCCATTTTCTTACCTGTAAGATATCTATCCCTTGACCACTGGCAGATATCCCAAATGCCAGCCCCCATCATCTCTTAACCCAAAGTCCCTGGGACTATCATACTACAGTTTCTGTGACACAACCCAACCTTATCCTGACTCCCTGATATAGCTGTCCTGATCAGAAACAAGAAACTTGGAAACTGAGCCTTATAAACTAAGCTTACCTTGTTCTGTGTCACCCAAGTACTACCACCTCTACCCTTCCTCCTATACCTTGCCCCCCAAACACGGTCTGAGCTCCTAGGAAGATGAAGTCACTGCCAGTGCCATAAATTGATTACTCGTGGAACTCACGGCCTGAAAGAGACTAGAGAGTAAAGCGAAAAGTTCTCCAAGTTTCCTTCGAATATACAGTGTGCACATGTTCCAAGTACCCATCAAGGCAGCCAGCTGGTATTCTCATAGTTATCCAGAAAACCTTGTTTGACTTTACCCTGTAGAAACCCACAGGGCATTTTACCTCCCCGAGGAGATTATGAGAAAATAGATTAGGGACCAGAAGGCAGACTCTAGGCAAACCAGCTAGTTACAAATGTTAGCACAAGATTGTTTAATGAGTAGAACTGTACCACAGGGGGAAGAACGACACTACACATGGCCACTGCTGCTCTGCACTTTGTCCTAAGTGACCAGACTCATCTTTTACTAGTGTTAAATAAGGACTCAAGGGGACTCAAACAACAATCAGTCAGAACTCCTGTCCTGGGTCTTCATGATAAACTGGTGGAGTTGATTTCTTCCTTAGGTAGCAGAAATAGTGAGCTCTGAGCCAAGAGGCCAAAGGGGTCTCCAAAACTATGAGTTATTATCATGTGGGAATGTAAATTTCTCAAGATTTTTCAATTAGAATGCCATATGATCTTGCAGTACCACTACTGATCAATCTCTAAAGCAGTGGTTCTCAACTTGAAGGTTATTTATGACCCCTTTGGAGGACAGGCTATCCTTTCAGAGGAATTGCATATCAGATATTCACGTTATGACTCATAACAGTAGCAAACTTACAATTATAAAGTAGCAACAAAACAAACTTTTGGTGGGGGGGGGGGGCAACACAATGTGAGGAACTGTATTAAAGGGTTGAAGTATTAGGAAGGTTGAGAACCTCTGCTCTTAACGGAATTGAAATCTGTATGTGAAAGAGATGCCTACATCCATGTGCTCAGTGCATAGTCACAATCGTCAAGAGATGGAACAGACTCATGTGTCCATCTATAGATAAAAGGATAAAGGGGTTTGCGAACACACACACACACACACACACAGAGTGAAATATTATTTGGCCTTCAGAAAAATGAACATGGAGGATATTCTGCTCCTCAAACAAGCCAGGCACTGATCTCATATCTATATGGAGTCTAAAACATGCCACCACAGACGGGAATAGAGCGGTGCTACCACAGGCTGGAGGGGGGAAATGGGGGAGAAAGAAACAGAGGCAAAGGCAGAGGCAAAGGCAGGGACAGAAAATGTTCAAACAAAACAAACATTCAGTCAGACAGGAAGAATCCCAGTTCTAGTACTGGCTACCTAACACGGAGAGGGGAGTGGATATTATTATAGTATGCATTTGAAGAGTGCCGAGGGAGGGGGTTAAATGTCATTACTACAAACATTATAACTATGCCAGGCAGTAGATGCCAATTAGCTTGATTTAATCATCACATACTATATGTGTGTATTATATTGGAACCTGTAAATATGTACAAACTTTGTCACTTAGAGATAATATAGCCAAGTATGGTGCCTGTAATCCTAGCCCTTGAGAGGTGGGGCAGGAGGATGAAGAGTTCACCTTCATCCTCACCTACTTGGCAAGTCCGTGGAGGGCAGCCTGAGCTACATGAGACTCTGCCCAAAAGGGAAGAAAAGGCAACCGGTAGAAAGAAAAGGAATGTGAAGAGCGGGAAGCGGAGGTGAAGAGACATATGGATGTCAGACAAATCACTTGAATGACAGAGCACACACTGATGGCCAGTGGCCTCTCCAGAGCCAAGCTCTCCCCCGCCCCATCCCTCCTCTTTGTGAGTCTCTGTTCTCTCAAGACCCAAGATATTAGATTGGGTGACAACCAGTTTCTTCTGAAGGTTAAAAAAAGGATCTTGAAACTAAACAGGATTCTTCCTGGTTTTTTGTTTGTTTGTTTGTTTGCTTGGTTGGTTGGTTTGGTTTTTTTGGATTTTTTTTTCTTTTTCCTTTTCTTTTTTTTTATTTTCTCTTTGCAAAATAAGTAAACCAACATGGTCCAAAGAAGGAATGTGTTCTGGGAATCACAAACTCTCTACAGAACACTGGAGTGCAAGATGACGGCATGCAAATTGTTTCATGCTTGTGAGTTCCAAGGCCAGTGTGTGTGTGTGTGTGTGTGTGTGTGTGTGTGTGTGTGTGTGTGTGTGTGTGTGTAATTTCTACTGTAAAGTTTAATGTTTCAAAGTATATGGTTTTATCCCTTGGGTTTATCAAGTTGATTCATTTAAGGAGAAAATAATAATCTAGGAACAGAAGACACTTAAAAGTTCATGAAGTGCCTGTATTCATTGATAAGAGGAAGTTTTTATGCTCCCAGAGCATCATGAGCATGAAAACTCCAAAGTAAAGAGAAATGCAAACAGGGCAAAGCAGGATCCTAAAGGAGCTGGGGCATTTGGCTGCTGACCTCACGCCTCCCTGGAAGCTCCTAAAAGCAGACTCTAGGTTGCAGGCAAGAAACCATTCTTGCAGAGTTTTCTGCTTTCTTTGCCCATGTGAGCCCTCCTTTGAGCACTCCACAAACCCAGCTTCACTTGTCAGACTCACCTACAGGCTACCTGCTTCCTCTGCTCCCCAGATCTCACTATCACAGGCAATCTGTGGAGGGAGCCTCTCTCTGGAAGGAGTCTGAAGTTCACTGTGCCCCAGGACAGTTAGGACTCGTGTCCCGCAACCCACAATGAACACCGTATATACTTTAAAAGATGATGACAATATATCTAGTATTAAAAGTCACTCGTTCTAGAGTACCATTTACTGGTATCAGCCAGCAGATGACCCTCCATATGTTTAAGCATATTTGATCACACAAAATCTAATATTTATTGCATATGGTGTCTAGTGGGCGAGGGGAGTAGGTCATGACCTACTGTTAGCAGGTACAGAAGGATGAGACCGTAAACATCTGGCTTCCCACAGTCTCTTGTCACAGTCTTTGTCCAGAGCACACCTTCATCTTTATCACAAGTACTGTATATGTTTCTGTAGGGGGGAAACAAATCTGTTTGGTTTTGTCGTGACAAAAGGCACCGGGAAGCATACAAGTGTTAAAAAGTAAAAAATAGAAATAAAGCAAAAACTAGAATTCATTAACAGAAAGTTCATTCAGACTGTGAAGGTCCAAAGAGTGGAAAGGAGTTAACTTGGAACTCAGACCAAGGGGAAATAATAACTTTCTTCAAAACAGAGGAAAGCCCGCTCCATCTCTCCCTTTCTCTCCCCCCCCCACACCCCGCCCCCTTCTTTATTATTGATACCTCTGCTTTTTGATCTTGCAGCCTGTGTTTTGTCTTGAGGTGCTCAGGGAAAATGGCTAACAGAAAAATTTTCTGCTGCCAGCTCAGGTTCGGCAGCCAGCCCCTCTGGCTCAGCCAGCTGGATAGTTCTGAATTAGCCCACTACTTCATTATCTCCTTTCTCTGCACATTTTGCTCCGGGTAACAAATGCCCAAACAAGAGAGCCTTCTGCCACTCTGTCTGTGAAGTTCCAGGGTCTGGGCCAATTCTGCAGATCAGCTCTGGGCCCCGGGAGGGGACTACCCTTCATCCCAGCGACCTCCCTTCGGTCACAGCAGTAAGCTAACTGCGGAGCTGCTGATAACTGCCTGGCTGGGGAGCCCTGGAGCCTTGGGAGGACAGGGATTGTTTCTGGGTCTACTTAGAGGCCAGACAGGGTAGGGCTGGGATGGCCAGCCCATCCTGATGTTGGGAGACATGATAGCTGTCCCTGTTCTCCTGCAGTGGGGTTGGGTGGCCCTAGGCAAGGCCCTTCAGACTACCGGTAGGCGAACAAGCAGGTCTCTAGATTTGTTGAGGCTGGGATTTTAAAATTTTCTTATTCATGAAATGATCTCCCTTTAAGAATCACATCAGCCTTGAGTGGGTTATCCCTGCACCCACAAATGATCCTTTCATCTCTACAGGTATCTCACCCACATCCCCCAAAACAAACACATGCACATGGATAGGTAAGTAACTTCAATCTATAATAGATAGATAGATAAATAGATAGATAGATAGATAGATAGATAGATAGATAGATGATAGATAGATAGATAGATAGATAGATAGATAGATAGATAGATAGATAACCTTTTTATTGTTTAGCCAAAACAACACCAAACTGAATCAAGAAGTGGTCACATGATCCTTTACTTTTTGTTAGTGTTTCCTGGAATATGCAGCTGTTTAACCATCCAAGAAAGCAAATTCCAGTTGAGATCTCCAAATCCAAGCCGAGTCCCAGGGGCTGCACTTTACTTCTGTCTGGGGGCACACTGTCCCTTTTCTGTCCTTGCAGTCGGGTCCCATCACCAATGTCTTCTTCCTGGTCAGTAATCTGCTGATCCTTCACTCAGGTGGAGCAGAGCCGGTAGGCTGAGCTTGGAGCTGTGCTCTCTCCATCAGCACCATACAGGAGGGAAGGAGGCAGGAAGTGAACCCTTTCGAATGACCCAGACTGCAATGTCATAGAACTTTTCCATTTTATGTTTTATTTTTAAACACTGTGTGTGTGTGTGTGTGTGTGTGTGTGTGTGCTCATGTGTGCTCATGTGTGCACCTGCACACAGGTGCAACTCTGAAAGAGCCGGAGTTTACGCAGCGTTGAACCGCTCTACCCAGTTGCTGGGGACCAAACTCCAGTCCTCTGAAAGAGCAGCAATCTCTCTTAACCTCTGAGTCATCTCTCCGGGCCCCATAGAATTTTAAAAGCAATTCATTTTAAAAAGAAGTTTTAAATGTCTGGCTAGACAGGCTGGCCCGCTCAGAGAGCAAAAACATTTACCAAACAAGTTCTCAATAGGAGTTTGATGCCTCAAACCCATATGGTAGAAGGAGAGAACTGACTCATAAAAATTGACCTCTGGCCTCCATATCCATGCTGTGCCGTGTGTACCTACATTGTGTGTGCAAATATAAATAGTAGTGATGATGGTGGTGGTGGTGGTGGTGGTGGTGGTGGTGGTGATGGTGGTGGTGGTGGTGGCAGTGAGTGGCTAAAGAAGCCAAACTGCCAACGGTAACAGTGGTTTAATGTAACTTAAGAAGACAGGGGGAAAAGATGACCCACAGAAATGTTAAAATTCAGGCATGAGGGGCTTGAGAGATGACTCCATTTAGTAAGGTGCCTGTCCTACAAGCATGGGGACCTGAGTTCAAATCCCGGCACTCACATAAAATGTCAGAGATGGTGGGGTGCATCTGTAATCCCAGTACTGGGGAGGCAAAAACAGGAAGGTCCCTGGGGATCAGTGACCAGCTTCCCCTCTGAGACAATTCAGTGAGCGCCAGGACCAGTGAGGTCATCTAAAAATTTTTGAAAAGTGGAAAGGTGATTGAGGAAGACACCCAAAGTCACCCTCTGGCATCCAAATACATTATATGCACACACACACACACACACACACACACACACACACACACACACTCACACACACACACACGCACTCAAGCACACACACATGCATGTGCTCACACACACACATACACACACACACATGCACACACAATTCAGTGCTGATGTGAGGCTTCCTTAAATCAAAAAGAGATTTTACATTCTTGGTGTAAGTACAACGAGCAAACACACGGGAGGGAGAGAAAGAATGCAGACTCAAATCCCATGTTGCTACAGCTAGCAATATTTTTTTTTTAACCAGAGGAAGGGAACCTTTAAAGTCAGGGGTGTGGCTCTTCCTCTCCAGGCCTGCCCCACGACTAGCTCCAACATGGCAGGAAGGAGGCTTTCCTAGTCACAGACTTGTAGACGGCAGCATCAAGATAAAAATATCAATAGTGAAATAATGCTAAATTAATCCAACTTATTTTGATTATTGATGTCCCACCATTTCCTGCCTGCAACAACATGCGAGACGCATCAGTCACATATAAATTATTCATTCGGTTATTTTGGCAGCAGCGTCTCTCCATTTATCAAGTGATGAATGGATGGAAGATAAGAAGGGTAATTTCATACTCTCTTGATACTTACCTTTGACATGATTTTCATATTTAATAAGGGAAAAACACTAACGAAATGTGCCAGACAGCATCAAGGGCCACACAAATGAACGGCAACAGGAGGGAACTACAGGCGCCCGGCCTCCCAGCTTCTGGCCAGAAGCTCTGAAAACTCACAGGCTCAGTCCTGCTTCCTACGTCACGTCACGTCATGTCACATCACGTCACGTCACGTCACGCACGCTCCGTTGAGTCTGCAAATCAGAGCAGTCCATCCTGGTAGTACGGTTACTTTCATTGTGCTGTATGCTTGCTGAATCATCTCATTTTGGAGGACATGGACCAAGAGACACTGTTCTTACTTGGTCAGTAGGCTAAACAGCTTCCCCTCTGAAAATGAATCTGTCAGGAAAACTAAATAGGGGTTGTCATGGTTTGCATATGCTTGGTCCCGGGAGTGACACTATTAGAAGGTATGGCCCTGTTGGAGTAGGTATAGCCTTGTTAGAGTAGGTATGGCCTTGTTGGAGTACGTGTGTCACTGTGGGTGTGGACTTTAAGACCCTTATCCTAGCTGCCTGGAAGCCAGTAGTCTCCTAGCAGCCTTCAGATGAAGATGTAGAACTCTCAGCTTCTCCTGCACAATGCCTGCCTGGATGCCACCATGTTCCCGCCTTGATGATAATGGACTGAACCTCTCTGAACCTGTAAGCCAGCCCCAGTTAAATGTTGTCCTTATGAGAGTTGCCCTGGTCATGGTGTCTGTCCACAGCAGTCAAACCCTAACTAAGACAGGGATCCAGGTGTTCTCCTGGTGTTTTCCTCGTGTGTATCAAAGCAGCTCCCCTCTGCATCCAAGCCACTCTCTCCCCTTCATTCTCAGTGGGCGGTCCCTCTCACTCCATCCTCCCCTTCATCACCAGGCTGTTCCTGTCTGCATCTCTCAAACCTGCTCACTCGACATTCTATTCTACCCTTTAATACTCTATTCATGCCACATGTGGAACAGCCTAAGGAAGGCACCCACTGGCTATGAGGGGACCCTTTAGGTACTCACCTAGAGTATAGATTTGATCTAAAATTGTAGCCAAACTGTTTCAGAACTTGGACTGTTGGTTTTGGCCAATTGGAAGCCAGAAAAGAAAACAGTGGTAGCAATAATTTTGTACTATAAACAAGTGACTGATGCATTTATCATTCATCATCATCATCATCATCATCATCATCATCATCATCACCATCACATCATAAAAGACAGAAAGCAACACACTGTGAAAAATCTTCTAACAGCATTCCAGAAGGAAGACTGAGGCAGGTGTTTGCATTTGACAGTTTCCTGGAAAGACCTAGGGATATAAAAGGTTTCTGGTCTGTGAGTAACCAGAATGCCAGGCAAAATACCAAGAATAATTCTCCAAGGATGGGATTACTGGTTGGTATAAGTAAAGGACAAGACAGTGTTTGGAAGCAACAGTGCTGTACAAATGGCCTTTCATTTGCAAGATTGTACTTTCCTTAGAAGATGAATATTTAATCCATTTTAGCGACTCTGTTATCTAGCAAAATAACAATTAATAAGTAAGTATTCAAGGAATGTATGGGACTCCTTGTAGTTAACATTTATTGAGTGTTAACCATCTGGCAGGTAACTATGTGAAGCCCTAGAGACTGATTACACCATCGAGTCTTATGATGAATAGCATCAGATCTCAGTACTGTAAAGTATGTAGGGACAAGGGAAATAAAGTCAACGAGGAGAGGCTTTCTGAAATCATCCAACAGTGCGTAACAGAGCTGATCATGAATAATGCGATGTCCACAGCCCTAGGTATGGCCAGAGTTACTACTTCTTGGGTAGACTATCTCAAACCAGAACAGATGCTGGGCCAAAGCGGGACCACACAAAATTGATGTGATTCATTCAATAAACTGGTAGGCCAGGGTCAAATGATTCTCGCATGAGTCTCCAGCTAGAGCTGTCTGACCCTGTACACGAGATCAGAGTCCAAAGTCAGATTAGAACTTTTGTCTCTGTAAGGGCAGGGGAAAAGCCACCCAAACTCGGTGAGATAAAAACCAGCTCTGAATTTGTTCTTTACTAATCCTTTAAGAAAAAGCTCAGCTATTTCTTTGAGTAGACAACAGGCATCAAACACAGCATAAAGAAGAGATACCAAATCTAGCCAAACTCTGAGAACGGACAGCCCTGATTGCAGATCTCATTGAAAGCCAACAACATGCGCTACCCAAAGTCCTGCACTGAGGGGAGGTTGAACCTGCTGGGCCAGTAAGATCACCGATGAACAAAGCTGGCAACTTGAGTTCTATTCCCAGCCAGGATCCACCTGAGAGGAGGAGAGAAAACACCTTCCCAAGAGTCGTTCTCTTGACCTCCACATATATACCACTGCATGTGTGCAGAAACACATAGAAACAAGAAATTAATATATCAAAACTTGCTTCAGCCCTGTGAGATATTAGTACCCATTATCCACTACTCTGTAATATATTGCCTAGATACTAAGAGCTTCAACAAACATTATTTATTGTCTGAACGTTTCTGTTGGTCATGGCTTATAGAGTCACTCCAGTGTCTCTGGCAAGCTGTAGTCAAGGTGTCTGCCAGGCATAGAATCATCTGTGACTGGGATATGGCCCATTTCAAAACTTGCATGTGCTTGGGACACATAGACATAGGGATTGAGTTTTTTGTTGGAATTTTCCTGGAAGTGCTAATGATCTCTGTCCTTGTCCATCTCTCCATAGACCAAGTACCATAAAGCAGGTGACTTCAGAAAATGCTAGCTAAAAAGGGCCAGAGAGAGGGGTGAGGGAGGGGAGAGCAAAACCAAAGCCACGTGTTTTACAACATAATCTTAGGTTACTTTTTTCCTTCAGAGGTCAGTCACTAAATCTAGCATAGCCTCAACCAGATTAGATTAAACAAAGGTATAAACAGTAGGAGGGAGAACTTGTTTAGATGGGCTAGCACCAAGTTCAGAAGCTCAGCATGTGGGGTACAGAGCAGCACACAGTGAGTGAGCTGTGTCTGTGGACATTGCTCTGCTAACATGTGTGAGGAACTGTGTCGAGAGCTCAAGTTCTCCATCCCTGTGTTGACACTCTTTGGGAGTCTCTCCTTTGGATGTCAGCTCAGATAAATACTTCCTTTGATAATGAGATAAGGAAATGTGGTGATCCTCTAGCTATCAGGTATCCCACACATGTCAAACTGATCATTTATATCTCTACCACTGCTGTGCAAAGAACAACTCAAGACTGTTATATGACTTTGAAAGGGTCAATAAAAGATGCACAGAGCAGAGCCATCCTCAGCTCCACCCAAGCCATGGGCTTAAAATTCATGTAACATAATAAAGGAGAGAATGTTTCCACTGAAGCCATTTGTTTGCAAATAATCTTAGAAGATATTTAAGATATTTAATCTTAGATATCTTAGAAGTAATACATTAAAAGATCCACAGGCATACCCATCATCTCATGTAGCCTTCCTTCAAGGCTGGAACATGATTTTGCCCCCTCTGTAGAATTAGGTTCCTGAAAGTGGCTGGCAGACAAAATGTCCCCATTTTAAAGAAGAATGACATTAATTCACTAGGCTCAATTCTACAAAATTTACTGACAATTTGGGGTACTTCGGTGTCTCATAAAAGCAAAAATCTTTTCTCTGATGTTACAGGAGAAATAAATGGTCAAACCATAGAGGTGACATAGGTTTATAGATTTACTTCCTCCCTGGCAACTACTAGAAATTGTTTCCTTTTTCTTTTCTCTAGTAGCAAATTCAAACTCTGAAGATTTCAGTACAGCCAGAATAGGGGATGAAGGGTTAATTTTTCATTGATTCCACTACTTGGATGTCATGTTGGAGTGACATAGACTCTACCTAAAAAGATAATGACTCTGTGATTAAGATCATTGCTGGCTAAGTACATTTATGGTAGCCCAGATGGATTAAATAGGACCTAATGGGATCCTGTAAGCTTTATTAAAATACCTTGTCTGTTTGTGCAAAAATTTCCAAACAAAAACCATAGGCAAGATGGTCCCAGTGGGCAAAGACACTTGCCATGAGCCTGATTATTTGAGTTCCATCCCTGGGACCCATATGGAGGAAAAACAAAGTGGACTCCTACAAGTTGTTCTCTGTTCTGTCCATGTTGCACATGAAGTGCTCATTCAAGCACACACATACACACACACACACATGTACACACAGACATACAAATAAGTAAAAATATAATAAAACGTCTTAAATGTAGGCTTAGTGAAGGATGATAGGAATAGATGGAAAAGTTCTTCTTAGGATGGGCCGCACCAAGGTTGTGTAGGTGGATGTTGACCAATAAACTGATGTCTGGGGAGGGTAACTGAGGTGCTGAGAGGCTGAAAAGAGCAATGAACACTGATCATTTCTGCCTTTCAGAGCTCCCCACAGAGTAAGTTTCACCAAGAAAAACAACCGTGAGGTAGCTTTCTGGAGCTCTGGGTCTGTGAGTTTCTACCTTGAGTTGGTCATCATTTCCCTTGAGGATTCAAGGAGAAGCATCAGAGAAGGCCGTGGCTCCTGCAAAACCTCCCGCTGCTTCCTGTTGTCATTCCAATCCACATCTCCACAGCTGCAGATCAATCATTCCATGGGATGTACTCATGACACTTGACTGGTGCCAAGAACAAACAGGACAGGCTGGATTCATGGTCCTCAGGCAATCCCTCTAAAAAAAGAAAATTCAACTTGGTTCTTAAGCCAAGTGAAAAGGCCAGGCTCCTGAGGCCAGAAAGCTATTAAAAGGACTGTCCATCTGTGTGTTCCCAATCTGATAGAGTTCCAAGGTAGGAACCCATGAAAGGGTAAACAATATTTTCTTTCTAGAGATACTATATCTGGAAGCAGTTAGGGAGTTGACCCGTATCCCATTGCTCATTCTGAAAACAAGGTAACTTGTAACATATCAGGGACATGGAAAGAAAGGAAACCGTAGGTTCCTATGCTTAATGAATTGATACCATGGATTATATCCTTCAGAAGACTGGGGACATTCTCTGAAGACCTCACTCTTGATTATTCTGAGGATCCTTCCCAAAAAGTAACCAATCTGTTACGTATACTCTTCAGCCAGTTTTCCCTGTGGAAAAACTTGCTCAATTAGAAGTTCAGAAGCTAATCTAACTTTGATGTTATCATTAGCATCTTGGCTTGGGAAACCATGTGTGTCAACAGAAACTTAACAGCCAGGACCACCATGCATGTCAGAATTGCATGAGACATCATCATTAAAGGGCATGTGGACATCTTTAGCCCATCCTGCTGCAGTTTTAATGGCGTCCTTAGCTGAGGATGGCCATGTGGAAACCAGCGTGAACGCTACCTGGTTTTCTGTAACAGAATTCAGTGGTTCCTGATTTGCTTGTCAAATGGAGTCTGGATCCTTTGAAATCTCAATGGAGTTCATATCACAGGATGGCCTTATGCTGCTGCTTATAGTCTGCTGGGGATGGCTTAAAGTTTAAATTTAAAATTTGTTTTCATCATGAGATTGTGTATGTGTCAGTGTAAGAGCGTGTGTATGTGAGTGCATGCACCTGAATAGGACAGAATAAGGCATAGGATCCCCTGGAACTTGAGTTACTAAACAAGGGTTCTAAACTCAGGACTGCTAGAGCTATAACAAGTACTCTAACTGCTAAGCCATCTCTCAAGCCATTAAATTATGAATGATAAAAACTGAATGGATTCGGATCTGGCCTATGTGGGTCATATTAGTCAGTGTGGCAGGTGAAATAGAGTGAGTATTCATAGCTAAATTTACCATAAACCTGGATAGTTTATAAGTAGGGCTTGCATATTGTGATGGTTTGTATATGCTTGGGCCAGGGAGTGGCACTATTAGGAGGTGTGGCCTTGTTGGAGCAGGTGTGTCACTGTGGGCGTGGGCTTTAAGACCCTAGTCCTAGCTGCCTAGAAGTCAGTCTTTTCTTAGAGGTCTGTAGATGAAGATATGAACCATTCAGATCTTCCTGCACCATGCTTGCCTGGATGCTGCTATGCTCTCTCCTTGATGATAATAGACTGAACCTCTGAACCTGTAAGCCAGCCCCAATTAAATGTTGTACTTTGAAGAGTTGCCTTGGTCATGGTGTCTGTTCACAGCAGTAAAACCCTGACTAAGACACATATTTTTCGAAAACAACCTTCTATGTGTCTGAAGTTTCTGTGCCTGGCTGCCTTTGCTTCACATCGTCTGTGCAGCAAACAACTTTGAGAGAAGGTGTCTCGCTTGGGAGCATGGAGTTTATGGCTCAGTGAACGAGGGATGGTATCTCTCTTCAGGATACAGAAGCTTAAGGTTCTTCCACTGTGTGACCCTTAGTGTATGCAAATGTCACTTGGCCACCTTCATGTTTCTCTGAGAATTAGGGTTCAGGAAGTCCCAGGGTTACAAAATCCTTTATTTCTACCTAAGAGCCTTGTATCTTCTACCAATATTTATGAAACCAGGCCTACTCCTTTATAAGTTTGTTCGTGGGTCCTTTGTAGTTCTTGACTGAGAACAAAATAGTGCTTCCTTTAGTCAAAGGATATGGCTGGCCTATTCATCTCAGCTGCCATGAAGACTTCTCTAATAGCTACTACCAAATTAATCGGGTCTTGATCTACATTAATTTCTAATACTGCTAAAAATTAATTCATTAATGTCTAATACAGTTCATCTTCTTCACATCAAAAATTCTTATGTTCTCTCTCTCTCTCTCTCTCTCTCTCTCTCTCTCTCTCTCTCTCTCTCATCACTATAAACTAACTTAGTCAGGAAGATATTCCTTTTTATTCTTGAAATTGTCTGTATACCAAGAAAATATACATAATGATCTTCAAATCTTGAAAGCTTTCTATGAAAAGCTCCAGAAAGGGCATAAGAGAATGCATATACATATATATGCAATATGTACCAAATTCCATGGAAATTCAAACAGGCCAGAGACCATGGTACACACCATAATTTCAACACCCAGAAAACAGAAGGTTGACTGGCCTGGGCTACATAATGAAAATTTGTATCCAAATAAAAAAAGAATACAAGCCATTTTTATCCCATATAATTATCTGTCTTCCTAATAAAAATACTGAAGTTCTATACCTTATCAAAGAACTAGAAAAGCATTAAGTTTTCCATTTTTAAGGAGTCTTAATGATCAGTGGACCAAAATCAATTTAGAGATGATTCATCTTAGTGAAGCATCAAAGAATGATCCTTCAGTCAAACCACTGTGAGGAGATCAAGGGTGAGTTCCTCCATTCTATAATAAACATTCTCCTCAAGGGACCATGGGATAGCTCTTAGGCTATATTCAAAAATAGATTAAATAAGGCCAGAATCCCCCTTACCCGCTTACAACCCTCCAGAATCCCCCTTACCCGCTTACAACCCTCCTGGGAGAGAGTTGACATCATTGCCAAATCAAGTGGTTTCACAAGATGCAGCCCATATCCATGAACAGCAACGCCATCCACAAGCCCCACCCCGAGTCCTGCTCTGCGGTCCCCTAACTTCCTGAGTCAAGCACCTTAGGGCTGTTCAGGAAAAAGGGAAGGGCAAGGAGATTGCCTTGAATCCCAGAAGGTCTGAGATGACTTTCTTTGGCTCTCGCAAGAAGGTGTAATGATGTTTCTTTATTCAGCCCTGTACTCCTAAACTGACCAAAGGAAGGGTCGGTATAATGACTGCAGGGCCCTCCTCAGTTGGGAAATCGGTTCATAATTCTCACAGTCAAAGGCTCCCAGGAAACCTAGAGCAACAGACTTCCTGAAAGATAACAAATTCCCTTTTCGATCATTTCTAATCCCGGGGTCAACTAAAAGAGTGAGCAGTGAGCCTTCTAAGGTCCAAGTCTCCTCCATATTAAAAGGTGTCTTCATTGGAAAAATCAGATGCATTAGGGAAGCCCCTGTACTTCCTCCCAATCTTTCTCCGTTCCTCTTTCGACTGCTCCCATCAGCTGTACACATCCAGATATCAATCCCACGGGGCTTCTGTGCTTCCATCTGCAGGGCTTCTGTGTGGCGGTGATTTTAGCTAATGTGTGTAGAGTTAGTCTCCTTAGTTCTATCTGCTGCGCTTGGCTGCCATAATGAAGGCACCCCACTCCTTTCCCGAACTCGACTTCAAGTAAGAATATGAGGATCGCCATGGCCTAAAGGTAACCAAATAACTTTGAAAGCCAAGAGTTAAGCACAGCTGTCACCTCAGAAAACGTGAAGGAGACAGAAACTGGGATTCTCCATCTTCGTCGGGGATCTCTGCCACCATGCCACGGAGCTAAGCAAAGGAAAAGCCTTGGTACTCCTCTGACCTCTGCTTGGAAATTTTTAGATGGTGTAGTTAAGACTGAAGTACAAATCTTGGGTCCATCTAACCCTGACCAAAATTGATTTTCCATCCAGCAACTGCTCAAGTTCTAGGGTAGTTCATGGCCTGTCTGACAAAGTGCCTTGGATAAATGGGACACGACAGCCCATGAGGGACCTTTGGCAAAGTTTCCCCAAGAGTGATTTTTTTTTCCTGACTACTCTCTCCAGAGTTTTCTTTTGTTTGCAAACTAAAACCTCATTTTTTAAAAATCCTGCAAATAAAAGAACGATGCATATAAATTTTAGAAAAATAAAAAAACAGATTATGGATATGGCCACATACCTTGACGTCTTAAATAAAGCTGAAGATATCTCTCAGATCCTGCCTGATAAACCCCAAGGCTCAGTTCAGGGAAGTAATCTGAAAAAGAAAAAAAATTATATGTATATGTATATATATATATATGTATATGTATATATGTATATGTATATATATATATACACACATATACACACACATATATGTATATATATGTGTGTGTATATATGTATGCGTGTGTATATATGTATATATATATATATATATATATATATATATATATATATATATATAACCCTGGGGTTGCTTTTTTGCCCTGAAATAGCTCTTATTATTCTGAATATGCACTTTTTGTTCAGATTAGTCTACAGGAAAGCAAAGCAAAGCCCAAGTTCCTCCTTCCGTTGGCAGTTTGTCGCCGGAGCTTCCGTTTCTATTTATTCTTCCACTTTGAACACCTGAGTACTTCTGGGATCTGCAAAAGCACATATTGAAATATGCAAATGGTATATAGCATGTGCGTGTCAGACGCATGGAAATTACATCGAATACAGAGGGAAGAAAAGAAACAGAGTGCATTAAAGCTAAGTTTATGGCCGTGAGCGGTAGATAAATTGTGGTCTGTGGTAGTTAAACAACAGCTGTTCGAATTTAAAATAAAATTATGGTAAGGATCCCCAGAAGACAGCTTTTCTGGAGGTAACAGCATCTACCTTAATGTGCCTGTTAGCGAACATCACTGACAAACATGCCGATGGGATGCTTATTCCCACGCTTCCCTTGCATGGCATCTTCACCACTTCCGGTCCGGTGGAGAGGGAGTCTTGCCAGGCACGATGGGTTCTAGGTCTTAAGGGGACCTCTACTTCCGAAGTGAGGCTGGTGGATTTCTGCTCCACCTGTCTCCAGTCCATCCTGGGTAAGAAGACATCTGTGCTTCAGCGAGCAGCACAGTCTGTCAACCGCATCCACTGCAGAACAGCACCTCTATAATGGTTTTACACCAGATAAAATTGAAAATGTTTATATTTTTTTCTGCAGTGCGTGAGCAAGAGTTTTATTACAGAGGAAAGCTCTCAACTGTGATTTCTAAGAATGGCCAACTGCCTTTCCCAGAATACTTCAGACCTGCCTTGTATATAAACCCAGGCTGCTCTGCTCATATTTTCTTCCCCTCTCTTCCTGCACCCCTCCTCTCTCCAACCCTCTTTCCCAGTCCCTGTCTCCTGTCCCTCTCTTCCCACCCCTGTCCCCATTCCTCTTTCATAAATGCTCTTGGTCTTTATCGCCTCTCGTTATCCTCATCATCACCTTCAAGAAATTATGCATCGTAGCATGTAGACTACATGCCTAAAGTAAATCTTTGTTCTTATTACACTTTAGTAAATAAACTTAGCCCAAGTCAGGATATTTATAAAGCTTTAACAATTTATACTTTGATATATAGGATACCAATGTCTACCTTTGAAAGATATTTAAGAAATTATTTTAAACTATAGTTTTTCCTACAGATCTACACATAAACACAGAGGTGAAAATCTACATCAAGAAGGCTTTTTGCATGCCCCAGTGCCCAGGAAAATCTTAGTGGAGGGTTTTCAAATACACACTGAACTTGGGGTCACTTTGCATCTTTAAGTGAACTAAAACAAATTAATAAGGAAGCATTATTGTTGTTAAAATAGCAAAGGGTTCAAAACAAAGTTTATGTTATAAACAGTGTATGAACAGAAATGTTACACTGGGTTGTTTCAATAAATAACACAAATTTAGTAATTTTCTTTTAGTAATCTTACCAAGTGTTCCTTAAGACAGCAATAAAGTTGATGTGACAATGGAATAAATTGATTGAAAATGTGGTCCATAAGAGAACTTAAATATTAAATAAGAAGATAAGCATCTCTTCACAGTCAGTAAAGGGACTGGAGAAAGGACCTGGAACACTCCATCCACAGATACCAACGTATCAATTGCTTTACTTGGTCTTGTTTGATAGATTGTTTGATGGACAAGGGCAGGGGGTTGGGAGAAGGGAGGCTTTTAAAGATAAAAGTCTCACTGTGAAGTCCAAGTTGACCAGGAACTCACTATGTTGCCCAGGCTGGACCTTAAGTGTTGGCATTTATAAACCACACCACCATACACAACTAAACAGATTTTCATAATTACTAAGATGTGAGAACAATCAAGACATCTTTTGATGGGCAAATAAATAAAAAAATCTGTGGCACATTGTAAATGGAACATTTATCTGGTGCTAAAAGAAATTAGTTAGGGAGGGCTAGCTCAGGATGTCATTCAGCCGGTAGAGTGCTTGCCTAGTACACAGAAAGCCCTGGGAACTCTCAAAGTTGCCAGATTCATGGGGACAAAGTTATACAGACAGTAGACAATTATCAGAGAGGAGACTCTCCCAGAGTGGCGCTGCCTGCAGATTGTGCCAGAAGCTCCTTGGAGCTTTTTCAAGTCGTCACCCATGCAGGGGTGAACCTTTGCTGGTGAAACTGTCTTTGAGTGATCGATGCTCCTTAAAGTAACTCCAAGAAATGCATTGCTTTGCCAAAGTCGAGCTGTGTGAGATCATATCTTTGGCGTGTCTTTGTGCTCTATCTAGGGTGAATGGATGGCCATATTTCCTCAAGAAAAATAACACATTAAGGGTGAGCACATTACTATTGTATTGCCTACACTAAAAGAAATAAAACACAAATAAGAAATGATTCCTAGTTAAACTGAGGTCTTTGGATGATAATGATTTGTTCCTGTGCTTCATCAATAGTAACTATTATTATTGCTCTGGTAGGGAAGTTATGTATCTATGAAGAAGGGAAACTCTGCAAATCAGATATCTCTTTGTAAGTTTTTTTTTTTAATGCAAAAAGTATACTCAATATATACTAAACCTAGTATGGATAATAAATATGAGTTAGTCATATATATTCACTAATTATGAATTTCTGAAATAGCAGGGTAAAGTATATTTGTATTTAAACTAACTTTCTACACACCCAGTAAACTAGCTGAACAAATATGGCATGGCCTAGAACCTGGTCACTATTGGAAAGGAAAAGCCATGCATTGAATAATGGAAAACCCAAGGTCAGGAAGAAAAGAAAACAAAACAAACGAGCTACAACAGAAAACCAACAGAGGAATGCTATGGAATGTATGAAATGTCATCTGCTGGACATGCCATGACTGTTGTACTCGTGAGCTATAGTCGCCTGCACAAGACTTACACAAGATCAAGCCAACAAGATCACTCACCATTCCAGCAGGCAGTACTAACTGAAGTCAGTGCAGCGGGCTTTTGCAGGAGGTAGGAAGGGTGGTGAGAGAAAGGAGGGAAAGAGGAAGAACTAAGCTGAATAGGATCAGGATACATTGTATACATGCATAAAATCATTGGAGCATAAATAAATGATACTTTAGAAGACTGAAACCCAAGGCATTTCGTAGAGAGTGTAATTATCAACACAATAAAGTTGACAAAACTTCAGCAGGTAATGTTCAGGATATATGACACTATATTACAAATACTGTTTCCATGTATAAATTATGTTGTCACGCTTGTTATTCAGGGTGAATCCAAGAATCTAAGTCTTAGACAACCAAGATATAAACCAGTGTGCTATAAAGAGGCTTGGTAATGTGTACATTAGAAAAGAAAAGCTTTGTTCAAAATGTATAATACTCTCCTAGTAAGCATGCTTAAAAAGCAGCCAGAAAGCAAAAGTTGTATGTAACAAGAGACAGATTGAAAGGCTACAAACAGAGTCTGAAGACAATGCCTTGGCAGTTAAAAAGGCTGCTACTCTTCCAGGGGAGCTGAGTTGGGTGCCCAGTACTCACACTGGGTGGCTCACAATTCTTATGATCCTATCTGTGAATGATTCTAATGAAAATCAATAATTAATTAATTAATGCATGAGAGAAGAATCGCCTGAAAAGAAGATGGGGATTGCTGAGCCTAAGAGTGGACGAGAGTGTGCTTCCGTCATCGCCAGAGACAGAGTCTCTTCCCTGCTGCCTCTGTCTGCAGAGAACGGGAAGATGAAGAGGAAGGCCACTGCGCCGGTACCCCAACCTGTGTCTATCAGGAAACTCTCTAGGAAGAAAGCCAAGAAGTTCAGGAAGAGCCAAGCACTGGGAGAAAGTGGGACTCCGGGAAGCCGCCCACCCTGCAGCTGTGGGAGGCCAACCGCCGAAGGCCCCAGAGAACTTTTCTCAAAATTTGAAGGTGCTGCAAGAGCTTAAACAAAAGTCACAGGCTCCAGAAAAACCTCTTGCCTTTCAGATGGACGACAAAATGCACCCACAAATAATCCCGCAGAACAGAAAAAGAGGCCTCCGGTAAATCAAAGGGAGACAAGAAGAGGACAGAAAAAGACAAGACCACTAGGGGTTCTGTTACATCTGCACCTAAGGACAGGAAGATACTAGTACCTCCCACAGATACCTCTGGAACCGAGCTGAAGAAAGGAGCCAAGAAGAGGACATATACTGACATCTCGTCTCATAAAGGGGATCTCAAGCCTAAGTGGAAAGCTATACGGAGGCAGCTGTCATCTTGAATCAGCCCACGCCCACTGAGGAAGACATCCAATTTGATGATGTGGATCCAGATGGGCCTACGGCAGCCATGCCGGTAAGGAAGAGGCTGGAGCAGAGCAAGAGTACCATTGCCCTGGTGAAGGAACAAGCCTTTGGCAGCCTGACAAAAGCCTTGGCCCTGGATTGTGAGACGGCAGGCGTGGGTCCCAAAGAAGAAGAGAGCATCGAAGCCAGTGTGTCCATAATTGCACTTATGACAAGTACGTCAAGCCAACTGACCTAGTGACTGACTACAGGACAGTCGTCAGCGGGATCTGGCCTGAGAACCTGAAGCAGGGAGAAGAGTTTGAAGTTGTGAAGAAGGAAGTGGAGGAAATGTTGAAGGGCAGAATCCTGGTGGGCCTTGTGTTACACAATGATTTAAAGGTTCTGATCCTTGACCACCACCCCCCACAAAAAAACCCAGAGACACCCAAAAATCCAAACCATTTAGAAGTTCAGTAAAGAGTAGATGACTGTCTCGACTTTCTGAGAAAATTCTGGGGACCAGGGTCCAACAGGCAGAGCGTTATTCAATCCAGGATGCCCAGGCAGCGATGAGGCTTTACATCATGTTGAAATGGGAATGGGAGAGCATTTCTGCAGCGTGCCCCAGCTGCCACTCCACAGCACTACAGCGAATACGCGTAGCACCATCCTACTGCTGTCACCAGTACTCTGTCTGTCCTTCAGTGACTTCTCAATCCAGTGGCAGTTGGGATCGGGTTATGAGGCCTATCAAGTCTGTGCACAGCAGGGACTCTGTCTCTGGTGAGCTTTCTCCAAGCCATGGCTGCAGGCATGTGAGCTGCTGGAACTTCCTCCTGAACTACCAGGGCCTAATCCCGCACCTGTGCGTTGAGGTAGACTGGTCAGATATGGGGCAGAAGTCAGGGGTGTGGGTTCAGAGGAAGGAGAACATCACTGGAATGGAAGACAGTGCTGCAGAGTCTATGTCTGCTGACCACCTGAGCTACCACTTAACAATGAGCATAGCTGGTTTCAGCCAGGGCACTCAGCACCTTCCCTTATGGAGCAAGAAGTGTCCTCTCTAGCAGGTAAAGGGATAAGCTCTGCTGGATCTAAGGGATCCAGGCTAAAGGTGTTCAGTCTGCTGCAAACCAGTCTGGCCAGCACAGCCACCGCCCATTGAGGACATTCTTAAAGCTACTGGGCTGGAGGTCCTTTCTCACTCCTTTGTCCTTTGCTTGACCTAAGATGCCAATGTCCAGTCATGTTTTTTTCCAGACAGTCCTTGGGGTGTTTGGGGCACAAGTGCATTCAGAGGTCTAAGATCCTACCGCGTGGAACAGTGTAAGCAGAAAGGCCATCTTCCCACTGTCCTGCCAGCAGCTTTTCTGGCTAGTAGCAATTGCAGAGTGACCAGTGAACTTTACGGACTTAGCTCACAACTCCTAGAACAGGTGCACCCGTGCATATGATGAGAGATGTCTGCTTTTAATGAAGCTGTGGACTGAGGTGTGGCTCAGAGGGCACTTGTTCACTATGTGTGAGACCCTAGAGTCCTTTTTCCAGCACTGTCAACAATAAATGGGAAGATTAAAAAAAAAAAGAGTGGATGAGAGAAGATAATGTAGAGGTGACTGTGATATGAATATTATTATGTGCACATATAAAATGTAGCAAATGATGTATATTATTATGCATAATTAGGGTATGCTAATAAGAACATAATTTTTAAATGTACAAAACAATTACAAAAGAGAACTAATCCCATAAGACTAAAAGTATGCAAAGAGATAATTTGTGGGAGAGAAAATTCAAATGACTGAAAGTATTTTTAAAAATTCAGACTTGAAGAAAAGAGACTCTCCTTTTCTCAATAGCCCCTACCCATCAGTATCTCCTCAGCTATGGGCGGAAACTTGTGAGGCCTGTCCCCATCCTTGCTAGGATGTTGATTATCTTGATCTTGTGCTGCTCTAGCAAGACAGCGATAACTGTTGCCAATTCATTTCAAGAACAGTGATCCTGACATGTCCAAAAGATACTGTTTCATCACAGTCCTTTCCAACCACTGACTCTATTCCCTCTTCTGCAAATAGTACCTGATCCTGGAAGGAAAGGGGCATGTTGTGATGTCCCATTTATGGGTGAGGATACTATGATGTCCCATTTATGAATGAACACTCCTCAGCATTGTGACCAGTTGTGAGTGTCTCCATTAACTACCGTTCATTGTATAAAGAAATTTCTATGCGGACGTCTTAGAACTTCAATAATTCATGAGTATAGAGATATAAATTTGGAAAGAAGTTTGATACTATGTCTATTTAGCAAAGTTATACCCCTTAGCTGAGCTCCAGCCAGACTTGCAGTGCCTAGTATTATTTCCTCCTGTGAAGTAGGCTTTAAATTCAATCAGAAAGTGCTTGGTTACCCCCATGATATCCACATCACTATGCGGGCTTATCTTGCCGAGTCAGTCATCATTGTAGTTAAATGGGTTGGCAGTGGTGGGTCAAACATGCCTCAGTGGATAGTCCCACACTTGTGGCTAGATGGCCTCACTAATTGGACCCAGTGGAATATTTCCTAGAATTCCTGTCCATTGTTTTCTTTTTCTTTCCTTTGTCTTTCTTTGGTTCGGCCTGACAGGGGGTATGCTAGATAAGGTCTCTGTTTCTGAGTGCATTCCCAGTTTTGTTGACAGCTAAGTTCACTTGATTTCCTATACAATGCTAATTTTTACTTATTTGTTTAGGCAACGTCCAATACTCCCTAAACAGGGTCTCCAGATATAGCCACACACTGAGGATTGAGGAGCCAGAACCTTCAACATATGAACTGGACTGAGAGAATGATGGGTCACAGCTCATAACAGCCAAAAACACTACAAAGACCAATAGATAACTGTGGAGGTTTGAATGACAATGGCTCCCATAAAACCTAAAACTGGCCCAGTTTCTCTCTCTCTCTCTCTCTCTCTCTCTCTCTCTCTCTCTCTCTCTCTCTCTCTTTCTCTCTCTCTCCTCACTACAGATCAGAATGCAAAACTCTTAGCTACTGCTCCAACAACATACATCTCTGCTTACAGCATGATAATCATGGACTAAAGCCTCTAAAACTGTAAACAAGCCCCGAAATCAATGTTTTCTTTTATAACAGCTATCATGGACATGATCCCACCTCGCAGGAATAGAACAATAAAACAACTGAACGGAATCTGAAAGCCGACCCTTATTGTAAGGATAATGGTGTCAGTTGATTGATTGCTTGTGGATAATCAATCAATACCCTGCCTTTGTTTCATCTCATGAAAAGACATAGAACTATCAAACCCCCACCCAACCCCACATTATGGGAAGATAATTCACTTCCCCTTCCTGATCACCTTAGTGGCAACATCCAACCATCATCTTACACAGCTTTGTTACCTCAAATAGGCAAATTCTCTCTCTCTCTCTCTCTCTGTCTCTCTCTCTCTCTCTCTCTCTGTCTCTCTCTCTCTCTCTCTCTCTCTGTGTGTGTGTGTGTGTGTGTGTGTGTGTGTGTATGTGTTTTCTTGTTTTTTGTGCTCGTATGTGTACTTGTGTTATACCTGTAGAAGCCAGAGGCCAACATTGGTGCCATTCCACAGGGTACAGTCCACCTTGTTCTCTGATTCATGATCGCATGCTTTTACCTATAGCTGAACACTTCAACTCCAACTCAACAAGTTTAGGGGATCCACTGGTCCCACCTCTCCAGTGCTGGGATTACAAGTGACCCACTACCATACCTAACTTTACTTTTTTATTGTAGTTATTTATGTGTATGAACATTTTCCTCCATGCATGCATGTGAACCATGTGCATGCTTGCTGTCTTTCGAGGTCAGAACAGGGTGTTGGGTCTCCAGGAAGGGAAGTTACAGATGTTTATAAGTCACAGAAAGGATTCTGAGAATGGAACTAGGTTCTCTAGAAGAGCATCCAGTACCCTTAAAAGTACTGAGCCACCTCTTCAGCTCCAACCCTGGCTTTTCCTATGGATGCTGCAGTTTCAAATGCAGGTCCTTATGCTTATAGGACTACATCACACACTGAGCCATCTAACTAGCCCCCTTTTGGGCTCTATCTTACTTTGAATTTAAGACAGGGTCTCACTGTACAGTCCAGACTGGCCTCAAATTTACAGCAATCTTCTTGTGTCAGCCAGCCTAGCGCCACTAATATTTTGTGTCTCCCTAAGACATCAAGACATTGTTCTTGACAACCTGATTGTCTGTTATCTGCCACATTCCTCCGTGGGGCATTTTGTTGTTACTGTTATTGTTGTTGTTTCCCTGTTCTTGTAGAAAGGCAAACCTTGTCAGAGGTAGAATCTTATTTGACACTCAAGTGGTCCATTCAGAGCCCATGAGGTACATAAGAAACTTCATTTCATAGAATGCGCTGTAACTTGCAAAGACTGCATCTTCCAAGATGAAGTCTTTTCCTAAGCAGCTCCCTCCAGCATGGTGGGCCATTTTTGTTTGGTGTTTTGTTTTTTCCAATTGCATTCCCTAAATAAATAAGTAAAAGCAAAAATATCATCTGCTGTGTAATAAAAATTAGACAGTCTTCAGATTTTGTTCCTGGATCCCTAGATATCAAACTACAGTAGAAAAAAATTAACAGAACTTTAAGCACTGAAAAAAAAATCCCTATCCAGCCAAGTTTTATTTGACAGATGGACAGCAACTGAAAGAATTTCTATCATGAGACTGTTTATTGGCTCTTACTAATTATGCACAACCATCTCTTGGCTCAATATACAACCAAAGACATAGAAAAAAAAAATCATTACCCAAGAATGTAGTTTTCAAATTGATCAGCAGCAGACAGCCCTTTATCCTACAGTGCTTCATCAGGGTTCCTGTGAGAGCTGCTTTCTTCTCTGGTTGTTAATGTCCCACTATCAGGAATGCTTCCCCAGTCATACCCTTCACTTGCTAGTCTATGTTCGTGACTTCTTCAATGATCACCTCAAACCAGAAATATTGCTCTCTGGGCTGACACTTGCTAGCAAAGGGCAAACTTTTCACACAGTCCCTTAAAAAGTGGCCTTTTTGTCCTCCACAAAAGCAAATCTGCTGAGCCCAAAAGAGAGGCTGTTTTCATTGCCAAATCTCTCAGCTCTTAATTTTGTCTCTACATCTTTAAAATTATAAACATTATAACCCCTGTCTCAAAAAGCAATAAATAAACTGAAAAAAATAATGAACTGACCCATGGGATGTTATGATCTCTGTTATCATTTTTCTTCTAAGACCTGAGAATATTTCTATTTAATTACGATGGTCAAATAGTAGATGTAATCCTACTTGTCATGTTTAAGCTGCAAAGAACAAGACCCATTCTGCCTGGTTTAGCAGAAGGCATTTATTCTAAGTATCAAGATAGTAGATTGTTGGGAAAGCCGAGGAAACAGCCTGTGGGTTAGATTTTAAGGTTGGCTCAGAGGGCCTGGTGGGGGTAGCACACACATTTAATCTCAGCACTCAAGAGGCAGAGGCAGGCAGATCTCTGGAATTTGAAGCCAATCTGATTTACAGAGCAAGTTCCAGGATAGCCAAGGCTACGCAAAGAAACTCTGTCTCAGAAGAAAAGAAGAAGAAAAAAGGAAGAGAGAAGAGAATGGAAGATAATAAAAGGGAAAGGGGAAAGGGAAGGGGAAGAAGGGGAGAGGAGAAAAGAGAAGGGAGGGAAGGAAAAAGAAGGGAGGGAAGGGGTGAAAAAGAAGGGAGGAGAAGAGAGGAGAGGAGAGGAGAGGAGAGGAGAGGAGAGGAGAGGAGAGGAGAGGAGAGGAGAGGAATGACTCAGGGGCACAAAACCCTGACACCTCACCAAGCGAGTCCCTCCTGAAGTTTGGAAGCTTTCTGCCAAATGGCAAAGCTGCTAACTCCTAACCAGAAGGTTACCAGGATCTGTAATCACAAATGGACCCTCACAACCAGCCACTCCATGACTCAATGTCTGTCCATCTCCTCCTGAGGCTAGAACAGAAAAACCAAGTTCTCACCTCTGCTTGTTGGAACAACCAGGCACAAGGCAGCCTCTGCCTGACTCTCACTTCCCAAATCTTACGTCTAGGTACCAAAATTTTCTACTTTGGGGAATTTAAATCATATTTGGAATCTTTCATTAAAAAAAAAAAAAACTCTAGAAAAAATATACAAGAAATCATAGCAGGAAAAGCCAGAAAGGAATATTGAATACCAACCCACCATATTCACCTCAGTACCATTGTACAGATATTCTTAATTACATAAGAAGAAAGGCTAGGAGTGTGTAGTGATTCTAGTGGTCCACTGGAAGCATCCTGGAAGCTTGACATAACTTCAGACAAAGAGTACTATAAAATGAACCATAACAATAGCAATCACTAACATTTGAGTCCATATTATATGCCAACAAATTGTCTATGTATTTGTGGTCATATCTAATTCTTAAAACAGCCCTGATCTATGTTCTATGTGTATTCTTAATTTACATGCAGAACAACTTTCAGTATAAGGAGATGACATAACGTGCTCATGGGTACATACTATTAGTTGATGGGGCCAAGATTCTAAACCCTGGCAGTTGTACCCAAAGAAGCAGACAGTTTAAGACAGTTCTCAACATTTCACGTGAACCGAGGCAGTGCTCTCACTGAATTCCCCAGGGCGACGGTTATGACTACCAAAGATGTTTTTATCCAGAATTTTCTCATTTTAAGCCACTGTCATGTATAAGTTAAATCAGAAAGGAAAATTTTAAAAATGCCATATGACTTGATCTGTGACATATGAGCTCTCAAATAAGTAAGTACATACTCCAGAGGAGATGTAATCTCCCAAAACAGCTCCACCTCGGGGACCAAGCATTCAAGCCCATGAGCCTCTCTGAGGACATTGCTCAAACTATAACACTCTCCCAGTGCAATTTTATTATATTAAAAACTGGAAAGGTAACTCGGAATTTCCTAAAACTTTGACTAGGAAAGTATTCACCCTGAAAACTGAAGTATGTTCAAATTTTGTGCAATCTAGTGTAATCTCTAAGCTGTAAGAGTGACTTGCTGGACCATACCTCATCTTGCCACCCACCCACACCCACACCCATGCCCCTTACCCTATCTACGTCTACCCATTGCCATCTGTGAAAGAAGAAGAGACATTTCCATGCTATAAACTTAGTGAGCACAGGATCACTTAGCTTGACATCTCACACGGTCTTCAGGGAGGTCCAGATCCCGCAGGCGTGAGGTGACCACACATTTGACATCCATCGCTTGGGCGAGCCTCGGCTGCATAGCCCTAATCCATCATCCAAACAAACATTAATATTTCACCTCAGTTATCAAGTGTGCCCGTTCAAACTTTTATCTAAAACATTCTTTATCATCTTTTCATTAAGCTCTCAAGAGCTAATGGTTTCTGAGTTCCCGGGGAAAAGATGATGCTTAGAATAATGAAGGCTCATTATTTCTCCACAGAATGCTTGTTAATTCAAATGACGATATTAAAACTATAGTAGCCTTTAGCGCTGGGGTGATTCCTAGCATACTTTATCATGTATCAATATATACTCTGTTTGTCAAAACTGCCCAGGGCTGGGGCTGACATTCTCTCTGGAGGAGTCTGGTGCTTCAAAAGGCACTGAATACACCAAGGTGACAACTTGCAGGGCTCGTGCCTCTAGGAAAAGGGAAGATGAAACTCGAAGTGCCACCGTCTCCCTTGATTTCCTTATTAGCATTCATACAGAGGTGGCACCTCCTCTCACCCCTCTTCATGGGTCTCCCTTTTGGATAGAAGAAAAAGAAATCAATATTTTGAAAGGGAAGCACACATGGGGAAGTTCTACACACGAAACCTTATTTATTTCTACTTAATGGATCCCCCAAATAATCTGTACAAGGAAAAAGATACTGATTTAGTTTCTGCATAGATATGTATCTATGTAGCCTCTGACCATACTCCACTCAAGGCTTCAGAAGGCTGGTGATAGTCTGAGGCAAAGGTGTTATTGTTAATATGTTAAGAATTGTTTCGGGGGGGGCTTTTTATTCTCTAAATTGTTCATTCATGCATATACTATGTTAATTGTTATTATTGGGTTTGAGGAATTATGGGTCTCTTTAAGTAATTTCTTTGTCTTGTCCCAGCCTCCCCACAACTCCATTTCTGCTTCTGTATTGATTTCAGCCCATGCCAGTCAAGAGACCATAGTAGCAACCAGGGGATCCAGCTGTCCTGGTTGCCCCTGGCTCCTATCACTGGAGCTGGCCAGACACTGGGAATGGACATTATTCCCAACATCCCTGTGCTATCTGTGAGTGGGAGGTCCTGGTTCTCTCAATCTTTATGGATAACATTTTCTCAAGCTGCAGTGCATCCCTTGAATGAGACCCATCATCTTCTTCCTCCTTTCATTGAAAGGGTGTGGAGCATTGGGAACCTTTCCAGAACTCTCTGAACTGAAAGAGTGAGCCCAGCCTGTCACCCGGTTTGACTACCCTGTTCCCTTTCCCTTCTCTTGCTCTCCCTCTCTGCCTTCCAGACCGCAAAAAGCTTTGCGCAAAAAATATAAATTGCTTCCTTCCGGCAACTTTTCAGATTGTCTTTGCGCCTTTGCATCTGTGATGCGTCTGAGGTTCCAGCATCCCAGCCAGGTCTCCCAGGAGGAGGCCAGAATTCTCAAAACTAGGTATTTTTTATCTCAGTCAGCCAGTATAAAAAATCTGAAGAATCTTATCTGTGCCTTTCTCCAGGACCAGAGAGGAATTGTAGTGTCTGAAAAGCAAGCCGTTCTGTATGTTGCTTGGAGCTGCAAGGTCAACACGCAGGAGTGTTGCTGTGTGCTGTGGCATGCATTCTGTGCTACTGTCTCTTAATTATCTCTCTAGTGGAAGGCTGGCTGGCCTTCTGCCCACAGGCTCTGCCATACCAGCGTGGTGGACCCTCTGCATCCCAGCCTCAATTTCAGAACAGCGACTCTCCGGAAGAAAGAGATCCACATGTGTGACTGTAACTATATAAATTGCAGCACTCAGGATTTTTTGCATTGGACATTAATCACAGTAGGTAATAGAATGATGCTTATTTGAAGAAAATAAAAGTCACCCTGCTAGTCTACTGCATGAAGGAAATGAAGGACTTGGGTTAATGTGTTGCAAAGGGCTAAATCCCTAGAATATGTGGGTCCTTAGGTCAATTGAAGAAAAATGTGGTTTGAGAAAAATATGTAGGTCACTTCCTATTGTATTCCTGGTTTTAAGTCTTCTCACACAATATGAGCCAGTGTGGGTAAAACACCTTCAGATCGCACATACACTCCAAATTTACTTTATTTTGTTCTTCCTCATTTATTTATTTAATTTTATTTGTTTGTTTCCTCTTATTTTATTTGGCTCTTTTAGGCAGGGTCTCACAGAGCCCAAGGCAGCCTGGAAATCTGCTATGTAGCAGAAGCCGGCCTTGAACCCCTGTCCTCCTGCCTCCACACTCTGAATATCAGGATTACAGGCGTGCTTTAGTCCTGACACAGATGCTAATCAAAGAGAGGTGTGAGAAACCTATTGCTTGTTGATCGTGTTATTTGATCTAAATCACTAATAACCAAGAAGCACACGGGCTATGGATTTTCTTCACTGTTTCAGGTTGTCTGTTTATCTGCCCAGTCTTTCTGGCACTTGAGTTTTCTCAGAAACAGGTAATTAAAAATAGTAAATTAATTTTTAAGAGCAAATGCTATTTGTCTTAGTTACTGTTCTATTGCTGGGCAGAGACACCATGACGAAGGCCATAATAAAACAAAGCATTTCATTGGGGGCTTGGTTAGAGTTTCAGTGGCTAAGACCATGATCATCATGGTGGGGAAGTGTGGGTGCAGACAGGACTCTGGAGTTAAGAGCTCATATGAGATTCACAAGGTGTAGGCAGAGAGAGAGCAGACCAGGTCTGGCATGGACTTTTGAAACCTCAAAGCCCAGTGACACACCTCCTCCAACAAGGGCAGACCTCCTAATCCTTCCTACCCAGTCTACGAACTAAAAAAACCAAACATTCAAATATATATACACCTATGGGACCATCCTCATTTGAACCACCACAGTATTTATAAACACACCACACACACACACACACACACACACACACACACACACACACACACACTGTAAAAGAGGAAGAAGATGGCCAAGCCAAACACTTCAGTGGTAGCATATGAGTTTAACCTGAGCACTCAGGAGGCAGAGGGAGGAGGATCTATATGAATCTGAGATCAGCCTGGTCTACACAGCAAGTTCCAGCAAGAGCAAAGAGAAAGACTCCAGGTTTCACTTTCATTTCTGCTCAGAGTGTTTTGTTTTAGTACATATTTATGAGGCTGGGGTTGTTTAATACTTGCCTGATATTCACAAAACCCTGGGTTCCATTTTTGGTACCACATAAGCCAATCATCGTGGGACAGACCTATACTCCCAGAAGTTAGAAGATGCAGGCAGACAGAATCAACAATCCAAGGTCATCCTTGGCTATGTAACAAGTTCAAGGCCAGCCTGGGATTCATGAGCCCTGACTGCAAACATGGTTGGTTACCTGTTTGCTTCTGTCAGCCTTACCTCTGTGTGACAAAAGAACCGACCTGATCCACTTAAAACAAGAAAAGATTCACTTCAGCTCATGATTTCAAAGTTTTCTACACGTGGTTGCTTTTGTCCAGTGGTGAGATGGGAGGCAGAGACAGGAGAATATCCAAGACTTGCAGTGCATGGCAAACAACAAGAGAGACTGCTTCAAACAAGCTGGAAAATGAGGGCCAATGCCTGAGGTTAAGGTTGTCCACTGACCTCCATGAGGAATTAAGAGAGACCCAAATTAGCAAAATCAGAATTTCAAAACTATATTCTGACCAAACCTCCTTTTTTTGCCTGAATTCTTTCTATATCTCCTACAGAAGTGATACAGCTTTGCTTAGCTAGTTTTGTGTGCAGGAACCTGTCGCAATCGACTGAACTGTCCAGCTCACCTTTGGATATCTCCAGTCCTTAGAAAGTTCTTTTTTATGCTGAATTAATTACCAGCCTAACCAGTTTCTCCAGTGGTTCTATTCAGTTCTCGGAGTTTCCTCTTCTCTGCACCACTAGTGTGGTGGGTGTCAGAAGACATCTTCTGTACAGTCTGAGAGCAGGGTTAGGTCTTCAGGCCTCAAAGCATCTGCCAAGGTCACTGGCCTAAACAAGCAGTAGAAGGGAGGAGATAGGCGATGGTTGTCTAATACTTGGCTTGATGATGAGAAGCAGTGTCGTTGGCCTTTAGTGATATAGTCAACCACTTCAAACTTGGATGGCCATGCTTGCTTCATGGACCATACAAAAGGGCAGGCACCCGACCAGATTTAGGCCCTGGCTACTGAGTGCCCACCCCTGCCCTCTGCACACCCACCTTGGCATTCCTTCCTGACATCTGACATAATCTTTTCTTTCATCTAAGCATTCCTAGTACCTTCAAGCATATCTTGTGAGATGCTGTGCCATTTCTTTCTTTATTCCAGACTTAAAGTTTCTGGGTTTTGATTTTTGTCTGTATAGGTGGCCTTCACGAATATGTGTTGAGTTATTTCCCTAACAGTGTCTTTGAAACCTCACATCAAGAACTTACAAGTCCATTTTGGTTTCTGTTGAAATAAGGACTCACCTACGTAGTTCAGGCTGGCTTCAGACTCAAGCCCAGTCTCCTTCCTGTCTTGGGAATACAGGCATCTTCCTCTACTCCAAAATTTGTTAATTTTGTTTTATACATGCAGCGATGAAAGTCAACAGAAGCCAAGTGACTTGCGGGAAATCACACGGTCCAAACTTGGCATGAATTTGAAGCTTGCTCTACTAAATACCTTGACCCATGGCTTTCTACCATCCTTAGTTCCCTGTATCTGGGCTCTCATAACCCTATGGGAAGGGGTAGGGGTGAAACTCCTCTGGTCCTTGCTTGGAGAATCCTTGAGGATTTTTGAGTCCATCCTTTCCTTTCTACACCTGGGAACCATGTCTTAAGGAGTCAGCTCCTACCTGGAATTAGAAGCAAAGTGGATTTATGGAGCTTTCGCCTTCCAGGGCAGTTAACATCTCAATGAAAGTGAGTTTGTGGTGGATCAGGATTTAAAAGAGCTCCTGGGGCTTGCTGAATAAGACCTACTTACATGTAGACCTCCTGCCCAAGGCCAGAGCCTCCATTTGGAAATAAGCAACTAACAGACTCTTAGCCAAAAAAAAAAAAAAAAAAAAAATCCCCCAACCATAATGTCAATGAAAAAAAGAAGCTTTATCGGTCAGTCAACATTCTCCATCTTGTTACATCTTGTAAAATACAGACATTAAAAAAATATATTATTTTCATCTGTTTTCCCAAAGTTAGATAAAACCGGAAAAGAAGTGATGGGTAATTATGAAGACAGGATTTCCTGGGCATGACTGCTATGTATCTAAAGTGTAATTATACCTTTACAAAATGGACCCTGGTTCTTACACGACTGAGGGGCATTCTGGGAAGCAGTCACAAAGGAGATAATGTGAGTAGGTTTTGCATAGCTGCACCATGAATAGAGTAGGAGTGGATACCTCCCTATGCAGAGTGACTGCAGTCAAAGAGGCGTGCAGGCTTATGTCAGGCAAGAATAGACTGTGTAGGTGGCAGTGAAAGATCCTATCACACTGTCGTTGCTGCCACAAGTCATAGGTCGTAGCGCAGTGCACCAGTCATGTTCGCAGTAAAGACGAACTCATCAAACTCACCATAAGGCCGGCTTATTTTTATAAGCATAATCTTGGTGATAAAATATAAACCTTACTGGAAATAGGCTGTTATGGATAGATGGGAGAGGAGGGACTGAGCAGGAGGATCAAGTGGAGAAGGGGATGAGGGAAGGAATACGGAGAGACAGATAAAATTAAGGGCTGTTAAAGGGTAGTCTGGAAACCTAACACAGTAAGAGCTATACATATATGAAGGGAATCTAAATAAAACTGAAAAAAATGAATGAGGGAGACAAAGCCCAAACTAGACACCTTTTGTCACCAAATCCAGAATGAAGTCCCCAGTACTGGTGATGGATTACATCTAAATGAGTTGTTGGCCAAAGGGGGACCCATGGTAACCACCGAACAACCGATGCTGTTGCGAAGGCTATAGTTTGCTCTCCGCAAATGGACAGCAGGGCTGCATTGCTGAAGACAACACCGCTACAACTCGGTGAACATAGAGAAGTTGAGCTGGCGCCTACAGAGGGTCTTCACCCCTACAGGTTAGTGTTCTTGGTACTAGAAGATACCTAACCAGAGGCTATCTCTACTTTGATAACCACTAGCAAGTGAAAATTCAGTTTTCTCCAAGGGAGTCTCATTGCGGAACAAACTACTCTTAAAGGTAGGCTGCATCACCAGCAGTAGAAGGCCAACAATAAAGGAATAAAATTCATCTTTGAAGGTTCCTTGTCTCATAATGTTGTGCCAGGCCTTTGTTCTTTTTTTGACTCTCACATTTAACAGAGCCTGAAAGAAGCCAGCTTCCTCCATACAGTAAAAATAATGGGTGAAAATACTTCAGGACTTAAGGATGAAGGTCTTAGCTAGTGTTGTCTGCATTCTATCTAGCAAAGAGTCCAGGACCTGGGGTGGAGCTGGTGATCTCAATGGAAACGCCCCAAGTAGACTCTTTTGAAAATCTGGTTCCCTGTGGGTACTGTTTTGGAATCTATATAAGTCATAACCCAATTCCCTACAGTTGTCCTCTTACCCCTCCACATATGTACTGCAGAACAAGCACCCACACACATAGCATGTGCACACACACACACACACACACACACACACACGCACACACACTATAATAATAATTATTTGTTAAAAATCAAATTTTACTCTCCAGATCAACCAACAGCACCAGACAGCCCAGGCCTACACCAGCACTGGCCTCTGTGAGGCTGTACAAGTGTGCCCATTCCAACATAAATCTCGGTTTGCTTCTCCAGGAGGAGAATTGTTCTTGCCCTTTGCTTGGTTACTTTCTTTGAATGCTATTATCTCCAAGGACAGACTCAGCCCAAACTGTGATGCCTTGTGACCAAGAACCACATGGACTTTCCTCTATTTTCTCAAAGACTGGCATGACCTATAGACCCAATATCTCGTTGGAAGTCTTTCTAAACCCGGCACCAGCTGCTGCAGGCTCTGATCTTCTGCACACCCTTGCCTCTCTTTCACGGAAGACATGACCCGATGGTGGTTGGCAGGTGGAGCTGTGAAGGGCTGGGCTAACAGAGTGTTCCCGTTGATGCTTGCTACAGTACTAATTCAGAGCCAGCTGGAAGGCAAGGGAGAAGCTGCTCAGATTCACTCCTCCATGGGGGAGCAGTGTCTGAGACGGTTGCCAATAAGGAAGTCCACTGCCTGAACACCTGCTATCCAGCATTTGGAAACAAAACTGAAGCTACGTTTACTGTGCATGCTGCAGGATCTAGGCTACTTTAGGTTTTAGCAAGGGAGGGGACAGTTGTCTTGTTTTCTTTTCTCTTTAGAGTGCTCAAGGTCCTTTGTGGGCGAATATATTTGCTCCAAAAATATCTACATTTGTTCTCAGCAGAATGCTGATCATTAAATAACTGGGGGAAGCTTATGCTTTTCTAGCCAGTGTTTCTGTTTTCACAGGTATGGTTACTAGTAACAACAGGGCCAAGCCCTATTCTCTCTGCAGAAAAGTTGCAGAATGCAGGCCCCCATCAGACTGCTGAGATCTCAACTCTTGAGTCATCTTGCATGGCTCGAAAGAGGTGACACTATTTAAATCTGCCCCTGGCAAATATAACTAAAGCCTGCACTGCGGCTGTAGTAACTTCCTTTCTGGTTGCTATGACAAAATAACAGGAAAAAGTAATTTAAGGATGGAGGTGTTTCTTTGGGCTCACACCTTGAGGGTACTGACCACTGGTACAGGGAAAGCATGGCTGAAAGAGCAGGAGGCAGGCGGTCATATTGTGTCTCCTATCAGAAAGCAGACATGGATGGATGCTGGTACCCAACTAACCATTTCTAAGTGATGAAGACACTGTGCATTTTCGAGGCCCTTTATCAGAAGTCTGTCCTACTGGGCTTTGTGGTGGTGGTACAGAGATGGATGACCCTGTCAGATAAGAGCTCTGGAGCTAGTGAAGGATATCAGGAGAAATGGTGGCCTCATAGTATTGGGAAAAGTGCTGGAAAGGCAATCAAAGAGAAGAGGAGGGTGTAAGAATGACACAGGAGTAGAGGAAGAGCTCTCTAGAACATTCTGAGATGTGTGAGCATGTGAAATGAACGTCGCCATGATGGTTCCTATGGTCAGAGCTCTGGGTCCTTGGGGGCCAGTGACAGTGAGAATGTCCTGGTTCAGTAAAAGAGGAGAAGCATGCAGGGAACAAGGGTGGTTTTCTTTAGAAAGGAGACTCCACAAAGACAGTATGCAGAGAGATAGAAATGAAGCCGTGGTGAAGACAACAGCAGATTCGTCAACCCTAATGTTAGGATTATCAGGATGAGAAAGGAAATCCCAGCACTCGGGAGGCAGAGGCAGGTGGATTTCTACAAAGTGAGTTCCAGGACAGCCAGGGCTATACAGAGAAACCCTGTCTCAAAAAACAGAACAAAACAAAACAAAACACAACACACACACACAAAAAGATCCCATTGGAGACATCTGTCACATCCCCTAGAGCACAAGGTGCAGAACATTTAAAATAATCATTGTTAAATTGGACTGAGTACATATAATTGGGTATTCTAATATACAAACCTCCAGTTCTGGATTAGTATAGGATATTATCCTACCAGGGAGAGGCAAAGAGCTAGGTGCTATTTTTACATATTTATAAGGCCCGAACAGGTTAATGCATATTCTTGACATTATAGATTTATTTCTATGTTAATTTACTCACAGAAAACATGTATAACTATAATATACATGGTGAGAAAGTAATTTTATTCATATCTTTGGACATAAAAAATATCATTATGCAGTCTAATAATCCCAGTTGACAGTTAGAATCATTTTTTTTCAAAAAATATATATATAACAGATATATTAAGAAAGAATTCAAGAAAAGCAACAGCCTCGCTCTGGTGTGGCGCCTCTGTTTTCCGGGTGGCACTGATTTATGCCAGCAGGCACAGTGATTTGCAAGTCCATTTAGTGATCAATGCCTAGCTGACTTGCCTTTTATGCAGCATTGTGAAAAGTTGTTCTCTATTTGCATTTGCATGGGCAGCTGGCTGAAGAAGTCAGGCCTGGACTTTGCTGACCATGGAGAAAGCAGTTCACAGCTGTCTTTCCAACATATATGTGATGTGATGTGTGTGTGTCTGTGTGTGTGTGTGAGTATGCTAAATAATATACAATATGTTTATATATCATATATTACATATTTGTACATTATATGTATTTTGTATATTTATAGACAGGTATATACATTTTTAACTGCAAGGTGAAAGAAAGCACAGACATTTTACAAATATACACACACACTTTTAACCTTAGTGTAAGAATTCAGGGGCTAGTGGGAGATGGCTCAGCTGTTGGAAGCATTCGTCACATAAGCCCAACACCCCAAGCTTGATCCCCAGAACACACATAAAAAGCTGCATGCGGTGACACTTCTCTGTAACTCTGGCCTTCCTAAAGCAAAACGGGTGGAGGATGTCCGGAAGCTCAGGGGCCAGCTAGGCTGGAGTGCTGCATTCACAGTGCAGCAAGAGAAACAGGAGAGACCCTGCCTCAAAGCATAGAGGAAGAAGCAACCAACTCTTGACAGTTGCCCTCTGGCTTCCAGTCGCCCAGCACTTCATGTGTGATGTGTGTCCCTGCACTACCTACACCCCAGCACACATTCTAACCCTAAGATGAGAAGCTGGTGTCTATGGGTCAAAGTACTCTTTCCTACATGGCATTAAAAAAAAAATCAGATATGGTTATTTTTGCTATTGATTGGGTGTCTTGCAAAACAGTAAAGTACTCTTTCATTCCTTTTCTTTCCTTTTTAAAGCACTCTGTTCCCAGAGGAAACTGAACTTCTAAGGGATGAGAGGAGTCTGCCAAGGGCTTAGTCCAGCTAGTGAGTAGAGAATAAATGTTTCTTGCCCTGGAAACTAAAGCTAAGCTCCCCCACCACCTCCATCAAGTCCTGCCGTGTGTAACCACAGAGAACTGATCCGAACAGTGCTCATTGCTTTTGCCTCCTCTTTACCCTGAAGAAGTGAGCAGGCTCTGGCTTTTTCATACAGAAAAAGCCACACCCTCTTCCATGGTGGGGGAGGGACCCTTGGCTTGGTGGTCTGGCAGCTGAAGAAACTACTTCTACACCCAGGAGGGAAATGACAGCATTTTAAGGCAGCTGCTGTGCTCAGGCACAGCAAAGGGAAGCATTCAGACAGGTCTGGACCTGCCTTTCAAAATACCTGACCTGCCAGGAAGGCAGTGAAATCTTCAGAAAATGTCAGCGAATCTCTTCCTTAAAGCCACAGAGCAGCTCAGTATGTCTACAGCGTTGAGACTCACAGGCATCTCTGTCCATTGATTGTCACAAAGGAAAGACCAGCTTCCCTGAGCAGCTAATACTTGGGTGGCTAGAAGTCAGGTACAAGGAAGGAAGTTAACTTCAGTAAAGCAGGAAGCCTCCAGAAAGCTGACTTATGCCCCATAACCTTATCCTTGAGGCAAGAAAGCTAATTGTTTTTCCTGGGACTTGCCCAAAGGGTCCCACACCTTTGCTCCAAATGTCTACCAGGGTCGTGTGAGCTCACAGTCCAGATGTCAGAGTAAGCATATGGGTGAGATAGTCTGTGCATAAATACATACATGTCTGAAGAAGTCAGATCCCTGCAGGGTTTATTTAGCTGTTGTCTTGTTCAGGAGAAGTGTGTGGCATACAGCCAAACACCCAGATGTACAATGAAGTTCTTATAAAGAACTTATAAACAAAATCTGGAACATACAAAAGAACCCATAACAATCAGGTGGCCAAACCAACGTTGAGAACAGATACGCCGTCCCCATCAGAGACTAAGAGAAACGGTGACTATAAAGACAGAGGTTCAGAGTTGATTCCTTATACTGATGACTACCTTAAAAGGGGGAGGAGGGGTAGTAGGAAAAATAGGTTGTCGTTCTTATATTACGATGTTATTTGGCTTTTATGAGATGGTTGGTTTGTTTTGCGAGCCTAATATTGGAGCATTGGGAACAAAAGATCTTTAGGTTTATAACTACGTGAGGGAGTTATGAAAGTGAGACTGTTTACGGATTATTTTTAATATGTACTCCACAACACTTACTAGTCAGTCTCTTTGGGGAAATTAGCATTGAAATAGTTTCTGTATTTAAGACCCAGAAGCCTCCCTTGTACGGTGAATTAACCGACCCCATAAGGACAATGTTAGGTACAAAACAAAACAAAAACAAAAACAAAAACAAATGTCATTAAACTGAAAATGCTACTGTCTCATTTTTCTCTTCAGGACTCAGTAGAGTCTAAGACAAATCTGTCATAGCCTTTATTTTTTAAGACACAGACGCACATTCTAAATTTGTTTGTTGTTTTGTTTTCAAGGCAGGATGTCTTTGTGTAGCCCTGGCTATCCTGAAACTAGCTCTGTAGAAGGGGTTGGTCTTGAACTCAGAGATCTGCTTTCCTCTGCCTCCTGAGTGCTGGGGTTAAAGGCATGTGTCACCACCACCCAGCAGACACACATTCTGTCTGCAACGGCAGACTATAAACTGATAGTGTGGCGACTGGCCTATAACCCTAATGAGGTACCCAGTAGGGAGCATCTCCTGTATCCAGGCAGGTTCTAGTCTTGCTCCCTCTGAGATTGTAGTAAGGAAACAATGAAGCGAGCAAAGCAGAGGTACTTTATTCCTAATTTAGGACTAACAACCTTTCAAAGATAAAACAATTTCAACCAGATTGCCACATGGCATTTAAACTAAACACCTTTAAACTCTCAATAATATCATGATACTAACAGAGAGCCATTAGAGGTCAGAGAAATGTTACAGTTCCAGGGAATGTTGTAGCTCAAAAGATCTCTGAGGGCTTTGGGATGGCAGCCAATGGTAGTAGCCATGTCTGCAGGTCTGAGAATGCTATCAGTTTTCACAGGACTGGAGAGGAGGGAGTCTTAAGTCTGTGGAGTCTTAAGGCAGAGCAAGAGTGGGTCTCCTCCACATGGAGAGTAGCGTGATAAAACAACCTACTAGGTACAAAAGCCTCCAACATGGGGGTCTTGTCTCTGTGGTGTTCATCCTGGAGGAATTCTGAAGACAGTCAGCTCTTCCTCCTCCATCAAGTCCAACAGCACCCTGTGTTCCAAAGCCTGAAGCTGTATGGCGCTAACTGAACCTGGCTAGGCCAGCTGGGTCCTGATTGGCTGAATGTGGGCATGCAAATAAGGTGAAAAATAAGACTAATCAGAGAAGAAAAGGCAAACATGGTTAGGCAGTGGAAGAACCCTGAGCCCACCAAACATTCACAATCAAGTTTTCAGATCTCTGCATTTGCAGAGTCTTAAAACATTTCCACCAGCTCAGGATGCCATGATTGACTCCCCACCCTGGCTCCTTGGTTGTTTGTTTGTTTGTTTGTTTGTTTGTTTGTTTGTTTTTTCATTCAAGCAGGGTTTCACTCCACTGGGGATTTCCGGTTCTTTTGCATCTTCAGCTGCTGTGCCAGTAGTTAGCAGCAACCCTCTCTTGGTGCTCAAACCAGCCAGCTTTCAGACGCTGTCAGAAAGCTTCATATGGCAGGAGAGGGAACACCTAACCCTAGCACTCAGAAGCCTGGGGCAGGAAAACCATAGAAAGTTCAAGGCCAGTTCAAGACCCTGTCTCAAGGGAAAAAGGAAGGAGCAGGCATTCAAACTATGACCATTAGAAACTTGATAATTATAAGCAAATTATATTTTAGTATTTTATATGAGAATGTACATGTGGCTATGAAGATAGGTATAATATGCCAAACCCTGGACTCATCAACTACAGTTTCTATGTGTCAACAGGTATAATCTACAGCCAGAAGGAGGTTCACAAATCAAGTCATAATTTCCCATCTATTAGATTAAAAAGTCCAGTTGTTTTTAAGTTCTCTTTAGTAGTGGAGAATGACTTTGGGCTCCTGATCCTTCTCCATCTACCTGCCATGTACTGGGGCTACAAGCATGGACCAACCCTGCCCAGGACTACTGTGTATGTATAAATTCTATAATTCTAAATCTTCTAACAAGTGTGTGATGCCAAGGTTTTGACAATATTGATGTTTTATTTTCATACAATGTGTATAAAAACTAAAGCTACTCCTACTACTCTAGAGTCCGTGTACAGTGGGTGTCAAGTAACAAGTATCATTCTTGTGCATAGAGCAATGGAAAAATATACCGAGTGAATCTAGGATTTGAGCTAGTTTTTTAAACTATTTAAATGCAAAAGTAAGACATTTCTCCATCTACGGTGGATATTTTACCCGCTGCAGAAGTTGTAACGAATTCTTGTACAAATTGAGCTTCCCCCACAGATCAATGTTTAAAACCTACCTTCCTGTGTATTATGCTAACCAAGAATTTATAAATTTATCCTTTCCTCGCCCCAAAAGTACTCCTGACATTTAGAGAAAAGAACATATCCTTGCTCTAGAAAGCAAAACAAACAAACAAAAAAGAACTATGAAACCTCCAGAGGAAACTACAGACACCATGAGGACGGAACACTCTGAGGGCTGGAGATGTAGCTCGGTGACCAGGCACTTGACTAGGGTGCAGCATAAAGCTCTGAGTTCAATTCCTGTTACCCCGCCCCACCCTCAAAAGACAAAGAAGTAAAAAAGATTTAAAAAACAAAACAAAGTCACTTTGTTCCACAGGAAAGGGGGACAAAGTAGACAAAAAAAAAAAAAAAAAGTAAATCCAGGCCACCTCTGTGTAAACCACCAACCAGGGCTTGGAGTTAGTTCATACAGACAGTCCGCCAGACTTAATGCATTTGATAAAGTCTCTGGCTTTTCATCTTCACCCTTGGTTTGCTATATTAATCCAAGACTTTCAGGAATATGAGAAACAATGGCAATAATTCAAAATTTTTCATTATCTCCTCTTGGCTCTGTCTTCATTTGTCACAGCTGCCTGGCTGTAATGGAAAAGCCACTCGGTCCCCTGGTGCAGATTTGGGGTGATTCCTTATCAGAGGTTTTTTTCAATCCCAGCTTCTCCTGATCTAAGGAACAGTATGGGCTCCTCCTGACGGGGTAGCTGCAGACCAGGTACACAATACTTCCCACATCCAGACTGCCTCGGGTCCATCGAGGCTCCTGTCTCTGGAACTGTTAGGACCCTAGCCTGAGACACGACAGTCCCAGCCAGGACAGCCCTAAGTAACCCAAGGCTCAGCCGCAGGCCTCAAAAGGCCAACTAAGGAAGCAAGTGATGGTGAGGGGCAGAAAAAAAAAAAAGATTAATTCACATGGCCACATTGAGAAGAGCAAAGAGGTCCAGTGACCCTCCCCCTTCACCCCCAAGTCCAGCTTGTGGGGGTTCAAATAGAGGACAGTCCTAGTCAAGGTGTGGTCCCTCCTGTCATGATTGTCTCCATAACATTCTCTCCTGGAAGGCAATCTGGTAAGAATTCTGTGAACCCTCTCCCTGGGAGACAAGTTTGTCCTGTGTTAGCATCCGTCATCATGGTTTTCTTTGTCCCACCAATGAGACTTCTGGGGGAATTCCAAGTCTTTGGGGTCTGTTGTTCTTAAAAAGTCTGATAGTCAAAAATGGTGAGCAGAAGTATCTTTGTAAACGATCTTCATCCCTGCCACGATAGTGACCCTTGGACATTCCTCGTGTCAAATAGAGTCACATCATGAGTGAAAGGATGAAGGGGCGGGAGCCAGGAAGATACTGCTTTCAGAAACTAATCAGTGACACAAGTCTAAAGGTCAGAGTCATTCAATGAAAGCAAGCCTTGGATTGGAGAAACAGTCCAGTCGTGGCTACAGGATTTCCAGCTAAGCATCTATTCCACATTTTTTTTCCATATCCTGCTTTGTATTTGCTTCCCTACCTACTTCATAAATCCAAACTAACCAGTATAAAAGGGGCCAGCCCTCAGTCATTACTAAGGCTCTTAGCATGATAATGCACAGGGTTCCTAACAGGCTTGCTCTTGGGAACTGGGATTAGAAAGAAAAAAGACTGTTTGACTAGTAGAAGTGTCACTCAAAGAGAAATCTAAGGCCCAGGTTCCCACTCTCATTATCACCAAAGAACTTTTCTCGTTTTGTGTGGTATTTTGAAAGAAAACGGTCCCCTTAGGCTCACAGGGAGTGGCACTATTAGGAGGTGTGGTCTTGCTGGACTAGGCGTGGCTTTGTTGGAGGAAGTGGATTACTGAGGGCAGGCTTTAACGTCCCATAAATTCAGGCTAGGCTTGGTGGCTCAGTCTCCTTCTTCTGCCTATGGATCATGATGTAGAACTCACAGCTCCTTCTCCAGCATCATGTCTGCCTGCGTGCTGCCATGCTTCTTGCCATGCTGATGATGGACCAAACCTCTGAACCTGTAAGCCAGCCCCAATGAGATGTTTTTCTTTATAAGAGTTGCTACGGTCATGGTTTCTCTTCACAACAATAAAACTCTAAGACATCTTGGTATAAAAGTTTAAAAGGAAAAAAAAAAAAACAAAAAAACAAAAAAAACAAAAAAACAAAAAAAACAAAAAAACAAAAAAACAAAACCATGAGGGCTGAGGGGAGCTGGAGGCAAAGGTGGACTGCCTTTTTGCTTATGAGAAGTGAAGTCTCAGAGGGCAGGTCCCAGGAAGTAGTAATGACTGGCTTTGCTTTCTCTTCCTTCTCCCCTTTCTCCATACCCTCCGCATGGAAAATTCTCACCTGTTTTCACTTATATCATGTTCTTGTAAGACTATGCTACTTACAAATTTAAACTACTTGTCCGTGCACCATATTGCTTTAGATTATCCTAGGATTTATTTTTATCTTCTGCAGGGGAGAAATGGGGGGGGGTATTTTATGAGTTTAGGGGGCTGAAGACCAGAGCTGAGTTACAGGCAGTTGTGAGCTGCCAGCATAGCTGCTGGAAACCCAACCCATGTCCTCTAGAAGAGCATCAAGTGCTCTTAATGACCGGGCCATCTTCCCAGCCCCCTCGTAATTATTCTTCATCTGCCTCCACCATCCACCAAAGCACAGAAGGTTGGCTTTCTTTGGTTCATGGTGTCCACTGTTTTTCTCAAGTACCCAGAACACAGGTTACAGGTAGTAAGGACTTCTGCCCACTGACTCAACCACAAGCTATTAATTACAAGAACATGATATAAGTGAAAACAGGTGTTCTTAAAATCTCAGAAAAGGAAGATGTAGGTTCTGGCTAGCATCTGATGAGACAGAGGAAAAAAAAAAAAAAAGACAGAATTCTCACTTGGGCCCCAGAGAGGCCAAAAAAGCCTCCTGGTGACTCAGAGGGCCTACCCTAGTGAATGGGAACTGCGGGGAGCAAGAAGTATAGTATCTCATTAAAGAAAATAATTATTCTACCTATCTCTTTACCATGACTTAAGGTGAACCCACAACCTTGACAAAGCCTACCTGGAATGATAAGTCTCCACCCCAAGTCAGGAATCCTATTCTCTTGGCCCGAAGGAGTTTTCCTTAATGAATATTTACAGCTACTCTAACAAATACATAGGATAAATTGTGACCCTAGATTGAGATAGAGTAGAAAAAGAATTTGGGAATGTGGACAAGGGGATATAAGCCACACTTATGACCTATGTAGATATGACCTGCAGATATGGCTTTCTTCCTTTCAGAGGTATTTTCTTGGAACCTTAAAACTAAAGGGGAAACTCTTTTTTTTTTGTTTTAATAGCAAATACATTATAATGCCCCCTAATATTCTAATCACAGTTTACCAGCTATGATCCCAGTCAATGCATGGAAATCATCCTATGGTCTAACTTGAGTCAAGATTCCTTTAAAATTAAGGGAGATCTTCAGGTTGCTACAGATGAATTGCAGAGCTGCGGTGGCAAAATCAGCAAAAAGTTCCTTTTCTGACTTTATAATTTATTCTATTTGTTTATTATTTTCACTTTGAGCCATGGTCTTGCTATATATAGCCCAGGCTAGCCTCAAAGCTATGTTGACTCTCTTTACTCTTGATCACTTCTAAAATTACCATCATGCCTGGTGAGATCTATATTAGCTTAGTGACTTCTTTGTTTTTACAAGAAGAGCAGAGAGGGCTACTTTAATTTTTTTCTGTGAATGTTAGAAGCTATTATAATGAAACATTTTTCCACCACTAATTCTGATTCTTAAACATTTAATTCTCAGGGTCCTATGTGCCCTGTATTCCCATTCTGTGTGCCTTCTATTAGTTTTGGCATAAATACATTGTGTTAGATTTATTGTATGACAGTCAGAAACATCAGTATGACAGATTTCTACAACTCATGGGTTCTCAAGTGAGAGTTAAAAATTCATACAGAAAAGGCATGTCCAACTTTTGGTTGTAAATCCTGTAAGTAACAGGGAATCAAGTCCTAGAATATTGTGCCTGTGAACTGAGCCCTGACCGGAGCCTGCAGGAAAGTTTTGGACTGTGGTATTTTCCATAATTCTAACCTTGATTGTCAGTACAACTGAAAGATTATTTCTTCATCAGGTACAGGTGGGGGTGGGGGGGAACAAGAGTGTTTCATCTTTCCAAACCAGAGCAAAGGATGATGGCCAACAACCAAGGTAACCTAAGTTAACAGGGAGAATGTTCTCTGCTGTATGCCTCTGTCTAATTCCTGGTGAGCATCACAGGGGCAATGGGGAGGAGGCAGGAAACATCTGTGGAGGCTTGGTAGAGTACCATGGATAATTCTGAAGTAGTCTGCAGATGGATGGATAGATGGATGGATGGTTGGATCATTGGTAGAGAGATTTGTTCCATTGAGATAGAACATGAAAATACTGAAACAGAAAAGAAAGAGAAAGAGAGGGGGAGGGAGGGAAGGAAGGAAGGAAGGAAGGAAGGAAGGAAGGAAGGAAGGAAGGAAGGAAGGAAAGGAAGAAAGGAGGAAAGAAGGAGAGAAGGAAAGAAGGGAATAAGCCAATGTCAAATGTGTAGCTCCTTAAAGTTTAGATAAAGTTTTATCTGAAAGAAAAGGTGTTTGGGGATATATTAAGAACCCACCACGCTCCTGCTGCCACCACTGCCCTAATATGATTCCACAGGGAAAATCCTGCAACAGAAAGCAGAAGGGTTGGCAGACACAGAATGTCATAGCTTCTCATTACTGTGACAAATCCCTGAGAATGTCTGCTTAAAGGAAAAGAAACTAGAAAACTCTGCAGCCAGCCCCATAACACCCAGCCGCAGCTCCACTCCCAGGTGCTCTAACACACCCAGGTCAGAGGATCCCAGGATCCCAGGAGCTTGGTTACACCAGGATCTCAAGATCCCAAAGGCAGCTTGAATCCCAGGACCTTGGACACACCCAGGATCTCGAGATCGCAGGATCCCAGAATCACCGGATCACACGACAGCTTGACTCAGAAGAGCTCTGACACAACCAGGATCACAGGAAGGACAGGCTCCAGTCAGACATACCCAGGGCAGGTAGCACTTAAGATAACCAGATGGCAGGAGGCAAGTGTAAGAACAGAAGCAAACAAAACTAAGGTTACTTGGCATCATCATAAGCCAATTCTCCCACCATAGCAAGTCCTGGATACCCCAACACACTGGAAAAGCAAGATTCAGATCTAAAATCACTTCTCATGATGATGATAGAGAACATTAAAAAGGACATAATTAACTCCCTTAAAGAAATACAGGAGAACACAGGTAAACAGCTAGAAGCCTTTAAAGAGGAAGCACAAAAATCCCTTAAAGAGTTACAGGAAAACACAATCAAACAGGCAAAGGAAAGGAACAAAACCATCCAGGATCTAAAAATGAAACTAGAAACAATAAATAAATCACAAAGCGAGACAATCCTGGAGTTAGAAAACCTAGGAAAGAGATCAGGAGTCATAGATGCAAGCATCACCAACAGAATACAAGAGATAGAAGAGAGAATCTCAGGTGCAGAAGATACCATAGAAAACACTGACACACCAGTCAAAGAAAACACAAAAAGCAAAAAGTTCCTAACCAAAAACATCCAGGAAATCCAGGACACACTGAGAAGACCAAACCTAAGGACCAGTAAATATTTTCAACAAAATTATAGAAGAAAACTTCCTTAACCTAAAGAAAGAGATGCCCATGAACATACAAGAAGCCTACAGAACTCCAAATAGACTGGACCAGAAAAGAAATTCCTCCTGTCACATAATAATCAAAACACCAAATGCACTAAACAAAGAAAGAATTTTTAAAGCAGTAAGGGAAAAATGTCAAGTAACATATAAAGGCAGACCTATTAGAGTTACGCCAGACTTCTCACCAGAGACTATGAAAGCTAGAAGATCCTGGGCAGATCTCATACAGACCCTAAAGAATGCAAATGCCAGCCCAGGCTACTATACCCAGCAAAACTCTCAATCACCATAGATAGAGAAAACAAGAAATTCCATGACAAAACCAAATTTACACACTATCTTTCCACAAATCCAGCCCTACGAAGGATACTATATGGAAAACACGAACACAAGGAGGGAAACTACACCCTAGAAAAAGCAAGAAAGTAATGTCTCAACAAACCCACACAAACATAATTCCAGCTCTAACAAGAAAATTAACAGGAAGTAACAATCACTTTTTCTTAATATCTCCTAATATGAAAAATAAAATTACCAACATATCCTAATCGACTAAAATTCAAAAATATGAGGAATTAGAAATTTGTTGGCTGTCATCCTGTGGCCTCTCTAATTTGGCAATGGGAGAAATAGGTCCAATATTGTACAATCCATATACACTTTCTGCTTGTTTGTACATGACAGGGTCTTGCTGTGTGCCACACAATGGTCTTGAAATCATGTTTCTCCTATCTCAGCCTCTGTAATAGAAGGATTGTTTATTTGATGTTTTTACAGTATACTATGGTTTTCAGAACAGCTTACATATTTCAAAATTATTTATACAGCTATAAGAAATGTAGACAATTAATTTGGGAGGTGGCTTGTAAGAGAACAGCAAAGAGTGAGACTGAAGGCTTTGCTTGATGTTTATAATTAGAGTAACTTACTCTTATTCTGAAATGAATGCTTTCCAAAATCATCACAGCCCATGAACCAGAATCTTACCCTCACCTAACATTTGTGCACCCTCCAAGTAAAACCATTGTTCATTGAAACAGTTGATGAATGACTAAATGGATAGACCATCTTAATACACACACCATTTTGTAAATGAATTTAACCTCTTCCCTGTGGGCTGAGAATGACGACAATCACTCAAGTCAAATAGCTTTGACCATAGCAGGAAATATGTATCCAAGAATTGTGCATACAATTCATTCCTTGGCGCAGCAGAACTGTCAACTCTTAGCTTATCTACTATGGAGGTAAAATCCTTTGGTGATGTGAGGGATATTGAAGTACAGCCTTATTACAGTGAACTCCAATGTCCAAAAACTGTTCTTATTTTGTGTATGTACCACAGTAAGAGCCAAGATTTTAAGCTGTAATAAAAACAAAACAAACAAACAAAAAGACTTTACCTATTTATGTTCATTTAAAAAAAACTAATAGTGATATATTATCTTAAAATGTCATACAGTTAATATATTTGTAGTTATTTAAAATTTATATTGAAAAAAATGTGTGTATTTTCAGTACTGCTGTAGACAAACATCTACAGAAGACTGTTCAATTGATTATTGTTTTATATCAAACAACTCTTGTAATACTCATTTTTATTGTTACAATATTTTATAAATTTTAAAGAATATGATAAAAAATGAAAGGTATTGCAGGTTTTGAAGAGGGGCTCTCCGGGAGGAGTTGGGGTACAAAAGGGAAAGAAGAACGTGACATAAGTCTATTTACTCAAAATGTTTTTAAATGTTAACAAATTCAGAAAAATTGAAATTATGTATCTTTTCTCATCATAGTGCAACAAAACGTAAATCAAAGGAAAAAAGAAAAAAAAAAGGAAACTATTATTTTGGCTTATGATTTTAGAACTGGAGGTCTGTTACAGATTAAATTTAAAGTGTCCCCAACTTGTGCACAGTTTGGGTGCCTGGTTTCCCCTTGGTGGTGCTGTTTTGAGAGATTCTGAAAACTGTAGGGGGTCAGTTTCTAGCGGAAGCAAGTCAATAGGGACAGGCTTGCTCCTCCCACTAACACCCCCTCCCCTCACCCCTCCCAGATGGTTTGTTTGTTTATCTATTTATTATTTTTAATTTTGTCTCATATATTACAACCACTACTTACCTTCCTCCTATCCTTCCAGGAGAACACCACCCCTGTAACCTTTCTTCTCTCTCAGATCCACTCCTCCTCTGTTTCCCTTTAAAAACGAGCAGCCCTCCCAGAGACAGGCTTTGGAGGGTTTTAGCTGACCCTGATTCCTATTTCTGTCCGTTTCTTCATCTTGTGTGATATGAACTGTCTCTTCCACGCTGTAGCTATGATCTAAACTGCTTGGCCATGCCTTTCTTTGCCATAATGGACTGAGTATCATGAACCCAACAAATCTTGCATCTCCAAAGTTATGTCTGCCTGGCGTTCTGTCATAGCAACAACAAGGTAATAGAAACTCTCCCATGGTCCCATGGCTCCATCCTTTCTGGCTTGTGGTGAGGTTAGCGGCTCACAGCAAGGGGGATCTAATGGAGGAAAGCTGTTCACTTCATGAGATGCAGGAAGAAAAGAGGATGGAAGGTCCATGGGACAAAATAGACCCTTAAAGGACATATCCACAATGCTCATTAGACATTCAAGGACATATTCACACTGCTCATTAGAACTGTATGGTATAGCATCATCCAAGGTGCACAGTTCACATATTTCGAGTTCACAACCAAGGCTGCCATGACAGATGGCCAATGGTGCCTTGTTTGCTTTAGAACTATCTGTCACATGAGGAACCAGGGAACTCGGTCACAAAAGACTGTTTCACAAATGTGAGGAAAGATTTCTAAGCGGCTCTTTGTGAACATTTACTCCAAACAAATGGGCATTTCCTGAATAAAAATATTGTGAATTTGTGAGCCAGACGCCCTCTTAAAGGATAGAGAAAGAGGAGATAGAATCAGGCTCAAAATAATTTTATTTCCTGAAGAAAATTCCAGAATCATAGAGATCAGGATTGGAATGGCTTATGGGAAACGAAGTTAGAGGTGACAAACCAGGGCTGTGGTTCAGTAATAGAATGCCTGTTTAGAATGCCTACGGCCTGGAGTTCAATATCAACAGTAAAGGGGAAGGAGGAAGAGAAGAGAGAAGGCAGGGAGGGAGGAAAGGAGGGAGGGAGGAGAAAAGGCAGGGAGGGAGGGGAGGGGAGGGGAGGGGAAGGGAGGGGAGGGATGGAGGGATGGATGGACAGAGGGACAGAGGGGGACCAGCAGGCAGAGGAAGTAAGTAAAAGGAGAAAGGAGTTGGGAACCAAAGTAAAGAAAAGGGAGGAAAGGAGAGGAAGAAGTAGAAAAATGGAGGAAACAGGAAAGGAGGAGGAAAGAGGAGAATTAGAGGTAATGGAAGCATTATCAAGCTCGGGTCTGGTGCATGTTGCCTTGTTCTGCATATCCTGCACATCTTAAGTCAGAATAAAGGAGAATAGATCACCACCCTGCTCTGGAGACGTTTGGATGGATTGAAACTGAACTGAATCATGACCGGGATTTTCACTTACTGAAACCTGGCCTGACATCAGTTGGGCATTTGCTAAACACATTCCTAAATACCACCTGGCTCTCAAGCGCCGCAGGAGGCAGTTCATGTGTATTGTCCCTTTGTGTAGATGAAAAAGACAGAGTCGAAAAGATGAGGGCTCCCCAGCCCATGTGGTATCTCTCGCCACTTTAATCTCACATCTAATTTATTAACTATATTTGTCTCTGAGTACCCAGACGATGTTGAACAAATAGGTACAAAATGAATGAGCCATTTGAGCCCCCGTGGGAACCATATGCCAAAATAAACTCCTTCTTCTGTGAGTCACATTTGGTCCTGGCCTTACCGTATAGCATCAAAAGTAACCGGTAACTGACAAAGAAGTCGACATAGGAATGAGGAGTTCCTGTGAAGAACTTGAACCTGTGCTTCAGGTCCCACTGGACACGTTTGTGACAACCAGCGCTGTCATGTGTATGTAGATCCTGGTTGGTCTGAAATGACTCCACCAGCTAGTATGCCGCTGGGCAGGGAACTGTGCCATTTGCTTCACATTTATAGCAAATATTTAAGTAAGGACAATGTCATCATTAATTAGTAGCATTATCGTTAATGAAAGCTTTCTGGAAAACAATTCTGAAGTTACTCACGAAAATCAGTCTCATGCACAAATAACCCTTCAGGACCGTACTAAAGTGTTTATATGACTTAAGGGATATTGTAATTGAAGTCAAACACCTCCATGAATACTAGGTTGTAGGGCACGGGAAGTTTCTCTAGAATGGGAGTCCCTGCAGTGTGGCACCAAGGAAGCCATTTATATGTTCTCAAGATATCTGTGTGTCCCCAGCCATAGAATTAGAGTCCTACAGCAGCTCAGCGACCTCACTTGCCTGTGTTTATATATCTCATCCTAGTTCATGGTTGGTTTCTATTAGTATATAAAATGGATTATTTGGAAAATGTAAGAAAAGTAGAAATGTATTCAAAATACACTTTTGGCACTTTAAGCATCATTTTGGTAGTAATTCCAGCCCCCCCCCCAAAATCTGGTCACAAACATGCTTCCTTTGGAAATAAGTATTGTTTACCTTCTCTCTTATCAGTGTGTCAAGTTGGCAAGCACCTGTCATTGGTGCGGTGTCCTAGTACATACCTGTGACACATGGCCAGCACTCAGAAGTAGTAAACTGCACACATGCCACCATTGGCTGGCCAGCCCAAACCATGGAGAGACCCATGTGGCTCCTGCTCTGCCACTGCCAACCATGACTGTGGTCAAAACCCAGACAAACTGAGAGTGAGAAAGAAAGGCCTCAGTGTATGTTTTTGTAATGGCTTTGCTTATTTCTCAAAGGTCTCCTTTAGAAATCTTCATATTCTCCCTCCTCTCCTCTCCTCTCCTCTCCTCTCCTCTCCTCTCCTCTCTTTTCTTCCCCGCCCCTCTCTCTGTGTCTCTCTCTCTCCCCTCTCTCTCTTTCTCCCTCCCTCCCTCCTTCCCTTCCTCCTTCCTTCCCCCCACATCCCCCTATGACAATTTAACAGAAGATACCTTACCTGGATTTAAAAAGAATTTTCTCACGATTAAGAAATGGTGTATGAGGGGCTGGAGAGATGCTTGGCTGGGGATGGTGAGCATTTGCTGCTCTTGTGGAGGACTGGAGTTTGATCCCCAGTACCCACACTGGACATCTCACTGCCAGATTCTTGGTCAGACGACAAGGAAAATGGTCTTTAGGTCACTTCCTGTTACATTTTTTGTTTCCCTTTGAAATCTGTTGAGTGATTCCTCTGTAGGCCACACCGTCTCAACACTTTGTCTTCTGTCTCCTACTAGAATGGCCCATTAAGCTCCATTTTCAGCATTTAACTGCTTTTCTAGTCCAAAGTTCCCAAAGCCTTTTACATCCCCCCCACCCCAACAACCCAGATCTACATACACATGGCAGGACTGGTTGCCACAAACATGGCTAGTGGGATCTGCTCTGAGCTCTGTCAACACTGTTAATTCTGAGATCACATTCGGTGCAGGGGAGAATAACAATTCACACTCAGACCTTTTCACATCACCCACTGTGCTGTTTGAAGTTCTTTTGTAGCTCAAACTATGTCAGAGAAAAAAATTTTAAAAAAGAAAAAGTAAATATGAGAGAGAGGGAGAGAGAGGGAGAGAGAGAGGGAGAGAGAGGGAGAGAGAGAGAGAAGAATAGGTACAATATGAACACTTCAGGGATGCCTTGGATGTTTTCCTGCCCTTTAAAACTCCAGGCATGCCCAGAGTGAAGTTCCAAGAAGATCGGTAGTCTGAGTCCATGGCTGCCATATTCCAGACTCTTTGGGCTCTGTTCTCAGTGAGACTGTCTCTCTCTGTGCTATCAGAATGGCTGCCAGTTGCTTCCTACCAGAGTAACATCATACGCATTGGGAGAATGCCAATGCCTCTCTATAATGGTACAAGAAAATAGATGATGGGTGTGTGTGTGCCTTTCCCTTTCTGGCTTCAGCTTTGGTCTTGGATACAGTAGCTCCCAAGATGTTGATGCCCAAGAAGAACCATATTTCCATCTATGAACTCCTTTCAAGGATGAAGCAGTGGTGGAAAAAAATATAACCTCCTCCCCAAACACCCAGAGCTGGCAGACAAGAATCTACTCAATCTGCATGTCATGAAGACCATGCAGTCTCTCTAGTCTCCAGGCTACAGGAAGGAGCAGTTTGCCTGGAGACATCTCCACCGGTACCTCACCAAGAAGGGCATCCCATATCTCTGCCATTACCTCCACCAGCCTCCCTAGATTGTGCCTGTCATCCTTCACATAGCCCTGATACTGACAAGAAAGCCAAGGCTGGGGTTGGCTCAACAGTGTTCAGAGGCAGCTTTGCCAAGGCTGGGGTTGGCTCAACAGTGTTCAGAGGCAGCTTTGGTCATGGACATGGTCAGCCACTTCAATGATGTTGGAGGAGATTTTTTTTTTTGTATTGAAATAGACTTACAATTTAAAAAAAAAAAAAAGTAAAATGGAGATAGGGCTGGGGGGATGGTTCCATGAGTCCTTAAAGAATTTGCCGCACTGTGTGAAGACCTGAGCGTTCAGATCCCAGTAAAGCCACGTGCAGAATGCTCATCTGTGTCGGCAGTGTTCCTACAGTAAGATGGGAGGCAAAGACAAGCCAATCGTCAGAAGCGGACAGGCCTGGTGTGTGCTGCGGTGAACGAGAGACCCTGCTTCAAAGTAGGTGAAAGGCAAGCCCAAACACCTGAGCTTGTCCCCCCCAAGCTCTATCCATCTGCCATGATAGCTAATTACCATCCAAAGCCCCCACTTTCAAATACCATCACACTGGTGGTTAAGATTTCAACACAGGGGCCGTGGCACTCTCACACACAGATTGTACACACTTGCAGGCAAGGAGAAATGAAAAAAAAAGGAAGAAGGAAAAGAAGAAAGAGAAAAAGAAAGGAAGGAGGGAGGGAGAGAGGAAGGGAGGGAGGGAGGGAGGGAGGGAGGGAGGGAGGAAAAATGGAACTTATTTCTCACTGGCAAACACTAGCCAAATACTGTCACTGTAATAATAGTCATTGACTCACACCTGTCTGATATCTGCTTAGGGCCCATACAATGAGATCAGCCTCACTTTGACCTGATATACTAATTTACAATAGCTATCAAAACAAGGTACCACAAACTAGGTAATTTAACACCAAATAACTATTTCCTTATGATTCTGAAAGCTACAAGCCTGAACTCAATATGTCACTGGGGTTGGCTTATTCTGAGCCCTCACACCTAGTCCATCCATGGTCATCTTCCCCCTGGGACTTCATGTGGTCTGAGTGTCAGTCTCCTGACCTCTAAAGAGGACGTGATTCATATCAGGGTCTACGGTACTAACCTTTCTTTAATGTGCATGTGAATAGTGGAGGGGTATAACTCAGCCTCTTGAATGTAACTTTCTCAAAAATTTAAGATAATGCTAGCAAAAGAGTGGGACATTAATGCCAGGTAGGCAAAGGCAGCAAGGCCTGCCATGCCTTTTCAGTCTCTGCAGATCTTGTCCCCCACAGATTCTGTGATGGGGCAGGCCTAGGGCCTCAGGAATGCCCAGGCATGGAAGGCTAACACCTTCAGTCAACAGGGCTGGGAAGGAATTTTAATGTTCTCAAATCATGTTGCTTAAATGTTCATCAGGGGATTTAAATAGATCTTACTGGGGGGAAAAGAAAAGACTGTGTGGTTTTTAAAAAATGAAGAAGTTTGTATTTTGTTTGTTTGGAAATGCTTGACTCAAATTAGACAAGTTTCTAGACCACAGGACTTCCAAAGGCCTTTTAATATGTGAATAATTTTTGTGAAGCTCCAAGAATGAGCGTGTAATCTGAAGAATGTATCATCGCTCCAGACACACATTAGAGAAAGCTTCTTTATGAAATGCTATTCACATATGGTCCATAAAATTAAGTTTTGATTGGGTGAAGGAGACAGGACAGAGACAAAACTAGACACCAGAACTGTGAGAGGCTGGCTTTGCCAATTCGTCAGCGCTCTCAGCCCATTCTGGTGCTGAATGGTCACATGTTTATGTCCCTCCAAGGCCCCTGTGTTGAAATCTTAACCACCAGTGTGATGGTATTTGAAAGTGGGGGGGGGGGGGCTTTGGATGGTAATTAGGTCACGAGAAAGCCCTTGTGGGTGGGATGTGTATGTTTATAAAAGGAGGCCCAGAGAAATGGCTGCCTTGCTCTTTGTCCATCTGAGGACATAGTAAGAAATACTGTGTGTGAACCAGGAAACAACTCCTCACCAGACACTGAATCTGTAGCCATCTTCATTTAGAATGTCCTAGCCTCCAAAACGATGAAAGAATACCTTTCAGTTGTGTGTAAGCCACCCAGCCTTGAGTATCGTGTTTACCATCCTGAACACCAGCATTGACACACTCAACCTTAGCTCACAGACAGTGGGAGGCTTAGGAAAGAAAGCCAACAGAGGCTGGCTGAAGATAAGAGTGATGAAAATGGAACGAGATAGAAGAAGAAAAGAGAAGCATCGTTCAAAACACCAAATGAACACTTTTCAGTAAACTCAGGTAAGAACTGTGGTGGACCGGTGTATGGAGACACATTGAATTATTCAGGGGTGGGGGGTGTAAATTAACTACTATTAACTGTATTAACTACAGCCTTGTTGCTATAAGAAAATATCTGATAAAAGTAACTCAAGTAAGGAAGGGTTTATTTCAGTTCGCAGTTCAAGGGGGAGTTCATCACGCCAGCAAAGGTGTGGCATCAGGAGCGTGAGGCAACTACTGTGTGTCATGCTGCTCACAGTCAGGAAGCAGAAAGCTCCAAATACCCATGTTCCTCTTGTTTTCTCCTTTGTATGCAGCCTGGGACCCCAGCACAAAGAATAGTGTCACCTACATATAGGGTGTGTCTGCCTGCTTCAATTAACCCAACCTACATAATTCCTCCCAGATGAGGCCAGAGAATTGTCTCTGAGGTTTTTCCGAGATCGTGTGAAGCTGACAATCACTACAAGCCCTCACAGCCATCCTGGAAGTCTCTGAGCATCCTTTGGATGTCTGCGGTAGACCAGGAAGACCCTTTCAGCTGGATAAGAGAGATAAGAAAACCAAGAAGCAATTCAGAAAGAAAGAACCTGTCTGCCTAGGCAGCGGGTACTGGTGCAAGATACAATGCACATCCAACAAAGCCCCGTTGATGTGTAGAGCCAGTTTGCACCCTTAAAGTTAGAACTGAGCTTAGCCTATCAGAACTGACTTTTTTTTCTTGTAAGCATAGAATGGTCCCATTCCATAATTCTCCTGCCATTTCACCACGGAAGTAAACTGGAGCCTGCAGCCACAAGGACACTTAGAGCATCTTTCTGACACTTTGAAGCTACTACGAAAGGTATACCTCCCAGGTAGTCCCCTAAAACATACCATGACTCAGATCCTGGCATTTTGTAAGTCATCACCCCTGACCCCTCAGAAATTTTGCAAGTTTGCAAAGACAGCTGGCAGAATTCATGCTTCAGTGGTGCTGTGAGTTGGTTGGATTGTTTGTTTAGGAATACCAGGATTCCAATCAACTTTCATCTAAATCACGAGGAGGGGGCTTGCAAGCCCCCATGTAGGCAAACCCTTGTTATTCGTCCCTACTCAGAAGTTCTCCAAGGGATATAAGGAGTTAGTTAAACTCCAGAAAGAATAGAGATGAATAAAAGGATCTTCCATTCCAAGCATCATAAATGCTAAACACATGTTTTGCAGTTCAATGGTTTTAGAATATTTTCCAACATGACCTTTATAAATATTTGTGCGTCCCTCCCACTCCAAGCAGCCAATGACCTGACCATTGGATGGCATCCCTGGGGAGACAGAATGAGGAAGTGCTCTCAAGTGTATGAACTAAGTATGCCCCAGAGTAAGTCAGCCCCTATGAGGACACATATTACCTCCTCTGGGTCATAACACTTCCAATTACATGCTAATGAATAACAGAGCAAATTGCTCAGCATGAGGGCTGACAAGATGGCTCAGTGGGTGAAGCTGCTTGCTGAAAACAAAACAACAACAACAACAACAACAACAACAACAACAAGTCTCCTGGCAATCTGAGTTCAACCCTCAGAACTCACAGAAAAGTAGGAGGAGAGAAGCAACCCACAAACTTGTCCTCTGATGTCCACATGCACAGTGAGGCACACACATGCTTATATTCACACACATACACACTACACACACACAAATACAGAAATACGTTTTAAATATAAATTTATTTAATTAATTGTTCAACATGACCCAAAGAAGAAAGATAGCTTTACAATGCTAGAGAGTCAGAGGGCACCCCAGAGCAGGAGAGAGCTTCAAGGTCTGTCTGCTTCAAAACACCCCCTCTTATAGACAGAGCAGATGGAGTGGGAATATGGGATGGGAGAGAAAAATACAAAGTTGAGCTTATATTATACACTGTTCTCCCTAATCAATTGACTATGCCTTGGGTACTCAAGACCCCCCAGGATTGCCTGTTTTACATTTCTGGCCTTTTTCCCTGACCCCAGACTTCCTTCTCTGCCTCTTCTAGGTATGAATATGGTGTTCCACGCTGCTCTCTCTAACTGACTGACATCCCAACACTTCCCTCCCCAGCCCAGAGCACACGTCCCACATGTGTCCCTGTTTGAGCACTGGCCCTCCAATGTCCTTCCTCCCTGCTGGGTGAAGAGGCCTGACTCCCCCCTGGCTGAGCTCACTGTTTTCTGTCTCACCACCGGACTTCACCAGTGTGTATTACTGTATTATCTCTCAGCATGGAATTCGGAGCATTGACTTGCTTGTCTGCTTACACTCTGACCCTTATACAGTGCCCAGTACACACACGGATGTCTTCAGTCGTGTGCTGTCTGCCTCCCTTCAGATTCCTGTTTCATGGCGACCCACATCCATAGTACTAAGTCCTCTACATTGCGTCACCCAACTCCCTGCTGCGCATGTCACAGGTATCTCAATTCTCCGTTGTTTGCTATTGTGTCCCTTCCTCATCAATGCAGCATCCCTAACTCTACTCCTGGGCCCCAGGAGTCCACTGCCCTTGTTGCTTTCTAATACTCTTGCTCCCTGCCACACACACAAAATCCTCAGATGTTCACAGATACTGAATTAGGATTCTCGAGAGGGAAAGAATCTCTAGGATGGCTATATATTCTAAAAGAGGATTTATTAGACTGGCTTACTCTATAAGGACTGGGTAACCTAACGGTAGCTATCTGTTCTCAGCATGTAGGCCTTTGAAGGACACATATCCAAACTGTGGTACCTCAAATAACACTTAGGGGACCTTAATTCCTTCTAGCCAGATGTACTAGTTACTTCTCTTATACTTGCAAGAAAATATTTGATGAAAATGTACAAGGTCTTAAAAGTCCCTCCGCCAAAGACAATAGACTACTACCTTTTAATTTGGCCTTGGGCAGTATAATAATTTGAATAAAAATGGAAACATAGACTCATAGGGAGTGTCCTCCTAATAATGGGGGGTGTGGCCTTGTTGAAGGAAGTGTGTCATTGTAAGGGGTGGGCTTGGAGGCCTCAGATGCCCAAACCAGACCCAGAATGACATTCTCTTCCTGATGCCTGCCAATCCAGATGTAGAACTCTCAGCTCCTTCTCCAGCACCTTATGTGCCTGCATGCCACCATCCTTTCTACCATGATAATAATGGACTAAACCTCTGAAAGTGTAAACCAGCCTCAATTAAATGCTTTCCTTTGTAAGAATTGCAGTGGTCATGGCGTCTGTTCACAACAATAAAGCCGTAACTAAGATGGGCAAGTTCTTAGGATAAGGGCAGAAGGCAGCCAGATTCTTTGCTTAACTCTCACAAGAACAGCCTCTAGCCTAACTGCTGTCCAAGTCCTTGCTTTCCTCTGAAACCTTTTGATCTGGACCCAGCTCTGCCTCACTTTATCCTCAGCACTGCCGTTTAACAGGCTTCTACTAGAATGGCTTGTTAAGCCACGCTTTCCTGGTCCAGTGTTCTCAAACCTCCCATATTCCTCCAGTACACACACACACACACACACACACACACACACACACACACACACACACATATATATATGATTTGTTGCATGTTCAGGTCTTCATAGCAACAGTCCACTCTCTGCCACTGACTTAGCCACTGCAGTAAAATGCCACAACCAAAATCAACCTATTGAAAAGAGTACATTTGAGCTTACACATTCAGTGTGTCTATAATAGCAGGGGAGGCATGGCAGCAGGAAGCTGAGAGGTGACATCCTCATGAAACTCTCACAGTCACACAATGCCCAGTCACATACCTCTGCAACCCCTAAAAGTTTCATAATTCCTAAACACCATCAAACCTGTATATAGTAAAGTTTTTACTTTTTTCTTCTCTCTCTCTCTTTCTCCCCCTTCCTTCCTCTTTCCCTCCCTCCTTTTCTCCCTCCTTCCCTTCTACTTGTGTGTGTGTGTGTGTGTGTGTGTGTGTGTGTGTTTACATGTTCATGTTTGTATGTTTGGGAGGCAGGGGCAAGAGGTCAAACTTGAGAGTCTTCTCTGATCAACATTACATCTAGTGAAAGGGGTCTCCCACAAGACTTGGAACTCACCTTCTGAACTAAGCTAGATAGCCAACAAAATCCAAGGTGCTTCTAACTTCCCACACACAGTGCTGGGATTACAAGCATAGAGTACTGTTGTTAAGCATACACTACTGTACCCAGTTGTTTATATGTACATATTAGGGTTACGAGCTCAGGTCTTGCTTGTATTGTAAGCACTTTACCCACTGAGCCTTCTCCCTAGCCCAAATTTTTGTTGCAGCTCCATGGTCCGTACACATCCCAAGTCACACAGGCAGGAAATAGTAGAGTTGTCTTTAATACAGGGATCTAAATCCCTCATTTGATTTTTCCCAAGTTTCTGTTTAATGATGTCTTTCTCACTTGCCTCTAATTCCCCTTCCCTATCTCACCCTGCCAAATGAAAGCTTGAAGCAACTCATACACACATCATAAGTCACCTTCCTGCTTCCCAAGATGCTCATGGCTCTATGTAAGGTAATTCTGGCCCAATCCTCCTTTTGAGACTGTACTCACACAATGCCTCCTCTGTGAAAGACACCACACATCCTGAGCAGTCTATCCTCTGTGCTGTTTTCAAAGGATCTTTTTCCACACACTTTATTATTATAATTACATGGCGCTATATAATTATGTATTCCTATGTCATCTCTCCAACTAAGCTGCATCCTTCTGGTGCAGTATCTGACACATAGAGGATAAAGAAATGTCTAATGAATAGAAGACAGTAGGAGGATGTAGGTGTCTGGTGAAACCAAACACTAGTTCAACATTCACTAAAGAGTATCATTGTACTACTATCCTTTCTATTTCTGTGATAGAACTCTCTGACCAATACACACTTGAGCAGTAAAGGGTTTGTTTAGATTATACATCCAGGTCACAGTCCATCATTGAGAGAAGTCAAGGCAGGAACTCAAAAAAGAATGTGAAACAGAAACCCTGGAAGAGTGCCTCCTGCTGGCTCACTGATAGGCTCATGTTTAGCTAGCCTTCATATCCAGACATGACCATCTGAACAGAGAATGGTGCCACCCTCAGTGAGCTGGGCCCTTCTGCATCAGTTAACAATCAAGACAACCCCGCATTGGCATGTTCACATGTCTGTCTGATCAGGGCAGATCCTCAAGTGAGACTCCCTTATTGAGTGACTCTGGGCTGGGTGATGTTGAGTATTAAAGCCAACTGGGACAGTCGTGTTAGGTTTGCCCAGTGTGCTCACAAGTGAATACAAGAACTTCTAACCACTTTATTGGTCTCCAGTTCTCCCTCATTCCAACCCAAGGTAGAGCTTTTCACATGAAGGAAATCACTAACTTTGGACAAGTATCTGCTGGCTGAAAATATAAAGAGAAAAATAATTTAGCTTTCTACCCAAGCTCTCATTTCAGCCAGTAGACTTGTTCCCACACACTGAATAAAGTAGTCTCCTGAATAAACGACATCATTGGAAATGACGTTTCCATTGTGAACCTCATTGGTAAACAGGCATCCCAGGAGATGAAAAGTGGTCCCCTCTTTAAGTATTATGGACAGAATAACCCCACATATTCTCATGTGACATTAGATAAAAGGAACATTAAAATGTTTTGGGAGGGTCCAAGTCCCTTCATTGCCTATGTAGCCTTGCCCTTTAGGTAGACTGTCGGGCAGCAGTCACTGGTCCCAGAAAAAGCCTCAAAAGACCTCTTCAAGGTTTAGAGTAGGATTCTGAATCTGGCAAGGCATTTGCATAAAACCAGCTGTTACAGATTTTGCATAAACCTAACTGCCAGGATTAAGAGAGAAAAAATGGACTCCAGTACCAGGTCATACCATGGTACTTTGTGACTTGCAAATAGATAGATAGATAGATGGACAGAAGCATAGGGTTCATGGAAAGCCAGTGTCTCAAGATTCAGAAACAAACAAACAAACAAACTGTTGCGGATAGCCCTGGGGCTAATTATATTCTCCTGTGAGGGGTTGTGAACAAGAAATGAGTCAGCACTCAGGTGATTTCCTATAAACCTGATTCCGACCTGAATTTGTAAACTAAAGGAGAGCTGACGATTAGACAGATAAAGTGAGGTGGAGCAGAAGTTGAAGACAGAGAAAATGGAAGAGGGAGAGGACAGAGAGGAGGAGGAAGAAGAAGAAAAGCAGAGCAGAAGCACATGGCTTGGAGAAACTGCAAGTTCCAGATGTGGGGTCTCATAGATGTGGAAGATGGTAGTGTAGTAGTACATCTGCCCAATCTAGATGCACAGCATATATTCATATTGAGTGTGTTTTCATTGCTGGGGCATATTTGGGTTGGAGATTTACCACCACAACAAACAAAAAACAGGGCCTACCCTACTTTGCAGCACAGCCAAAGGACTCAGGCTCAGTCCATGATGAGTTTTTGTACCACAGATCTATATGGTTGAGCTAAAAATATTTCAGGACATCTTGTTCTATGAAGAATGCAGGCAAAGCCCAGGGTATTTTGGGAAAAAATTTCCCCTGATCTACACAGAGAAGGAGGTCATCTGGGTCAGCTGTAGTCATCCAGGTAGCCACCCTCCTACACACTGTATTCACTTATAGTAAAGAGTGGTGACTTCACTCTAGTTATCCACGTTTTCCAGCAGGAAGAGGGGGAGCTAGGAAGGATGATATGTCTTCCCTGGTCCTTCACAGTCAAGTTGTCATCCTCACCCCCAGGGAACTGGGCCTTTTAACATGTGGGAAACATGACATCAGTGTTGCTCTTTCCCACCAGTGAGGTGCTTAAGCTAGTCACCGAGAAGCCTCGTGACTGTTTCTTCTGAAATCAGTAAACTCATATTACGGGCCAAATTGATGTGGCCAATAATATAATAACCAATTCAAATCACCAATGAAGTTCATAAAATAACTGATAAACCATTGCCCTCATACGGCTAAATTTATTGATTATTTTTTGCAGTACATGAATAAAATACACCACTCAATAGTTTGCTTTAGTTGGCAAGATGATTTTATATGGTGCTAACAAAAAAAGTCAACAAAATAGTAATAATGAAAATAGTTTTGTTCCATAAATCTTTGAATAAATAAGAATGAGGATTTGTCTTAAATAATAAATCTCTCAGTGTATATGAAATCAACATTACCAGAAGCCCGTGTCTTTCCGAAATTCAAGAAGTCATATTTTTGCAAAGCTAGAACAATTAGTTTCCTATTATATTGTCTGTACAGATCATTTAACTTTAAGAGAAGTTCTTTTTATGGGCCTTCACTTTAATCTAAATCACTGCATTGAGCCGAGACACACGGATTCATTTGAGTGAGGATGATAAATGTTGTTCTAAAAGGGATTTCACTTAAACAGTCTGGGGACTACATTGGGGAACTTTGAGAGATAGGAGCCTAGCCATTGAGAATGAATTCAGCAAACCCAAGGCAAGAGCCCAGATATATGGGACGCATTCCAAAGGCACAGTGCTGAACTCTATTGGTTAGGTCGCCATGAATGAGCAAGGTGGTTGCTTTGGTTTTGTTTTGTTTTGTTTTGTTTTGTTTTGTTTTGTTTTGGTGTTGCTTTGATATAATGTTATTTCTTCCAAAAACTCCAGTGTCAACAAAGGTGTGAGAATGCTCTATTTGTATATATATATATATATATATATATATATATATATATATATATATATATTATCTAATCTACACATAAGAAAATGAACTGTGTAAGTGGAGAGGAAGCAGGCAAGAACAAGAGAATGCAAGAGAGAAAGAGAGTACACTACTAGAAAACACTTCTTCCTTAAGAGTATTCACCTACTTTGTTTGATTTCCAATCATGTAAATAAAGATAATATAAAGTACTATATGTGGTATGTAGCCAATGATATGTGCATATGTATACATAAACACACATTTGGGTACACTGTAACAGGTAGAAAAGAGAACAAAAAAGACTAAATGTTCGTAGGTGAGGAAGGACTTCATACAGGTAATAAACATGAGCTGTGTGGTAGGATACGAAGCTAACTGTTTTTGTAGTTCTGATATGGATTTTTCAGGTTTGGTGGTAAACAAGTTTATAAAAAAAAAAAAAAATTCAACAGTGAAAGGGTAAAGTCCTGCCTCAAAATGAGTTTTTCTAAGTACAAAGTTTGCTGTGAAATAAAGTATTGGTCTGGTTAATTTTGGTGTCTGATGCTTATTTTATATGTAAATCATTTTATAATAAAGTATATTTTTAAAAAAAATAATACAGTCTCGTCATGCATATAATGGTCTACCTGTGGAATTGTGTATAAAACAAAATTATCTATATAATATAAAATTCAGATGGTTTATAATATGGTAGGCAATATGAAGTTGTGGAACGTGTGCTTTCTTTTACAGTGATCAAAACAAACAGAACATGAAATGGCTTCTAGTGCTGGAAATATTAGATTTGATCCAGTTCTCGACTTAAACAGTCTTTCTATTAGTGATATTTGCTCTGTAGCTGTTATTGAGTCCTTTCATTTCGGTGTGATTTCATACTCCAACAAAAAGCGCCCCTAAGAGCAAAAAAGCTTACTCACCTCACAGTTCAACCTCACAGTCCTTCACTGTGGGAAAAATGAAGTGCTAGTCTACCATTGTTGGGAAGTTGAGGCTTGAACCAGTTACAGCTAGTCACATCCAGCTGAAAACAAAGACAGAATTCATGTGGGCCATGCTTGCCTGACTCAGCTCATTTTCTCCTCCTCATTTTCTTCTCCTTCATAGAGTTCTGGATTCAAACTAAGGGAATGGTGCCGCCCACTTTTAGGCTGAGCCTTCCCACATCAATTAACACAATCAAAGCAATCGTCCCACAGGCCAAGCAAATCTAGAATACCCTTAGTGAGACACTCCTCCCAGGTGATTCTAGACTGTCAAGTTGACAATAAAACTAACCATCCTGGTGACCTATGTGGCTTTTTATTTATTTTCAATCTGACTTAAAGGTATCCTGCCCAAGAACATACCACCACAAAATTCATTCTCAATACACATAAAAAGATTGATCTCCTGATATTGAGATCTATCTAGATCTGCTGTGGCAAAATAGGGCAGAAATATGACCTGAGAAGACTGGAATGAAAAATTCCTCCTTAGCCAGGGAACTATATGCCATAGCCACATTTTGTAACAGCTGCTGGCCCTTGGTGACAGAGATCATTATGGGTTGGCATCTTTGTTAGAACCAAATGCTTCATTTTTTTTCTATCCTCGTACATGAAGAACAATGTACAAATCCAAGTCCTACACAGATACTGAAATAATTTCTATGTTTCCTACGTGCTCGAAAGTAAGATGCAGACAAGTACATTCGAAAGTAGATTAAGATAAAATAATTTGTCATTAGTTAGCTTTTTATTTAATTGGACAGGCTGGTCTTGATCTCACAATCCTCCTGCCTCCACTTTCTAAGTGTCATGATGAATGCAGGTACACTCCCACACTTAGATCATTAGTCAACATTTTAAGGGGGAGGGGAGGTCTTTCTATGTAGCTCTGGAACTCACTTTGCAGACTAGGCTGGCCAGGAACTCACAAGGATATGCCTACCTCTGCTTCCCACTGTAATTAATGACATACACACCACGCCTGGCCCTTAATTGGCACTTTTCATTTAAAAAAAATATTATGGGAAATAAAATGCTGTCTTGGACTTGTGTGTGGATTGATGAAGAACATTGTCTTTGTCTCGTTTTTCTCCTGCCTTGACCCAGTCTACACTCCAAACCCAGTGAGGCAGTTATGGCAAGAGGAATTCTCTACTTCAGCGTGTAACTGTAACTAACTAGGGAATCTGCTCATATCCTCTCAATCACAGTAGATGACCTAAGTCACCTAAGATTATTCAGAAGTCAACAATGCAGGGCATGTTAGGTTCCTCATCAATAGAACTTGATTTGCTCAGAGATTCTAAAGAATAAATCCCATCCCTGCCATCATAACCACTGAAGAAAAAAGAAGAAAAACAAACAAACAACAACAACAACAACAAAAGCCTATCTGTTCCCCAAATAGCCTTAATAGACTAGAAATCTCTCTGTAGTACAAATACCACCATCACCATGAAATGAACACAGAGATGATGACAGAAGAGACCCCATCAATGATGCCAAGCACCTGCAGCAAATCAGAGACCTGTGATTTCCAGGCAGGATATTTTCCTAGCATCTAAACAGGTCCCAAAGTGTCCTATCGGTAGCAGACTATGTTCTTGCTGGGTAAGGCCTGGTTTTCTATTTTGCCTTCACAGTCTACTGAGTTTTCTTTTACTTATTTTAATCCAGCTGTCTCCATAAGTCAGATTTGTTTTTTTTAGAACATGGCCCCGGGATAGGTATGCAATTACAAGGTGAAACAGATTTAACTTCTGTCTACTGCTGAGAGTAGCCTCCCTGATGACAGCCTTTCCCCCTACCCTGGGAGATCACAGTCAGGTTTCTACATTTATCTGTCATTTGATTTTTCTAGCTTTTATGGAACTTAATATTTATGTGTATATGTGTGCAAGGTTGTGCAAATATATATGCACCACTTGTGTTCATGAGCACTTAACAGCCAAAAGACAGGGTCCAATATTCTGGATTTGGAGTTACAGGTGGTTACGTGAGCTCATGTAGGTTCTGGGAACTGAACTTGAAACCTCTACAAGAATGGACAAATGCTCTTAACCCCTGAGCCACCTCTGCAGACCCTAGAGAAGGGCTTCTCAACCTTCCTAATGCTGCAACACTTTCATCCAGTTCCTCATGTTGCTATGATCTCCACTCAAAAAGTTGTTTTCGTTACTACTTCATAACTGCAATTTTGCTACTGTTATGAACCATAATGTAAATATCTGTGTTTTCCAATGGTCTTAGGCAGCCTCTTTGAAAGGGTTATTGGACGCCCCAAGGCAGGCAAAACCTACAGGTTGGGAACCACTGTTCTAGAGTAAGATCTAACATCTTCCATACTGACACCTCTTCCCAGACAGCCTTTCTCCCATGCTATTCAACAAATAGATGCTTGATGGATCCAGCATGCTCTATATCAGTCTTCCATGATAGCTATTATTACATTATATCCTCTCCACTTGGTACTGATAATAAATCCTTTGTCATTGGGGACTGTTGTTTTAGACATCTTAAATACAAATGCCTTACAGAGAAATAAAGAAAATTACTTAAGACATGTTGATAACTCTACCTAGACCAACAGGTACAAGTTACCTCACCATCACTAGAAAGGCCCATCTAACCATCTCTCTATTCCAGCCACATACCATGACTTTAGTGGGACTCTTTTTTTTTTTTATTACTTAGCCCAGTGCACATAATCGCCTTTTAGGGTATGCATGTGAGATGTAACAAGAAAGAAAAATAGTCTATGGAAATTAGAGTTGAACCATGACTCTGCCAAGCTGTGAAGAGCTGGGACTAGAAGATATCTATGGATTGAAGGTTGAGGCCTGGGCCTCAGCATCGGGTATGGAGAGCTTTTCCCAGGGCTCTCTTGATACCATTGCACAACTTTGTCATGACTGTGTGTTCCAGGTACTCTCCAGTTCTTTATTACATAACATTTATTCTCATCCCCACTCCATGTTTTCTGCTTCTTCAAAATGTCAAATTTTCCATAACATCTCACACTCTACATCCTTCCTCTGCCTCATGGATTACCCAGACACACAGCCTTGCAGATTTTTCTTTCCAAACATAACTATTGCCAGCTCTTCCTGTACATTATGATGTTATAGCCATGCCTCTGCAATTACTAAACTCCAAAACTTCTCAAGTTTCTTCTTTAAATAATCCTATTTTTAATATAGGGAGTGCTGATTTTTCATTAAAGAACAACATGAGTTCAGCAGGGAGAAAGTTCTCATTCTTCTGTTGACCAGGACAGTATAAGGCCATGCGATATAGCTTACTGTCGTTTTCTTGTTCCTATGGAAGAGCTGAATGGTGAAGACAATACTCACTAAGGGTATAGCCCAGGAAAGAGTCTCCTGGACACAAAACACCCATAGTTTTCCCAGTACCTGAGACAGTACAGAAGGAGAGTTTGAGATATCTTTGACTTCTGTGTTCCATGGCTTCTGTCATAGAGTTATTTTTTTTCCTAAGGACAAGGTCTCATGTAACCCGGGCTTACTTCAAATTCACTCTGTATTTAAGCATGAGCTTGAACTATAACTCCCCTGCCTCCAAGTCCCACATGCTTAGATTACAGGTGTGTGCCAACCTGCCCGGTTTTGTGCGGTGGTGAAATAGAAATACAACTTTCCTACATGCCTTTTAAGCTTTCTTCACTTTTGCTTGGCTTCTGTATAAAAAGAAAAGGAAATGACTCTAGTTCTTTTTGGAAAACCACAATTAAATTCTCTAAGCTTGTAGAAAAAAATCAAGAAAGCCCTAGAATGTTCTATGAAAAAGAAAAAATAGCAGTGCTCCTTGGTTTCATTTTTGGGTTCTATTGACTTTGGGTGTGTGTGTGTTTGTGTGTGTGTGTGTGTGTGTGTGTGTGTGTGTGTGTACATACATACATACATACACGTATACACGATCTTACTAGGTAATTCAGGCTTGCATAAAATTCACAATCTTCCTGCCTCAACCCCCCTACTATTGAGATTTCAGGTGTGTACTACTATGCTTTGATATTTTTTAACTTCTAGTTTGTTTGCTTGCTTGCTATCGTAAGACAGGATCTCACTAAATTGACCTGACTGGCCTGAAATTTACTATGTGTCCTAGTCAGTTTTTTGTCAACATGACATAAGCTAGGGTTGTTGGTTAGAGGAAAACTCAACTTGGAAAAATGCCTTCATCAGACTGGCCTGCTGACAAGTCTGTAGGACATTTTCTTGATTGATGATTGATGTGGGAGGGCTTACCCTAGCCAGATGATTCTCGATTATATAAGAAAGCAGGCTGTGCAAACTATCGAGGGAAAGCCAGGAAGCAGCACTCCTCCATCTGTACTCTAGTTCCTGCCTCCAGATTCCTTCTTGAACTACTGTCCTGACTTCCTCCCATGATGACGCACTGTGATGTAGAGGTGTAAGTCAAATAAACCCTTTCTTCCCAAAGCTGCTTTTGGTCATGGTCTTTATCATATCAAAGCAAACTAGAATACAGTGTAAACCAGACTGGCTGAAACTCACAAAGATCCCCCCTACCTCTGCCTGCCTCTGCCTGTCAAGTACTGAGAGATCCTCCTGCCTCTGCCACCCGAATGCTGCAACGAAAGGCATCTGCACCATATCAGGCCTTAACTTTTCATTTTTAGATTTAAAAAAAAAAAACAGTTTTAAATGTTTATAAGTTAGTGAACAGCTAGTATAGAAGACAAAGAGAACTCAGGAAATATATAGGCCTAAAGCCGCCCTCCAGCCTATCTAACCTCTGTTTAAGAAGCTAGCTCCCTCTACCGAACACTTCAGTGTAACAAGAGGGCATCAGTTCAAGGCTCACCTGCCGCTCAGCCTTTCTATGTGATCACTGTAATCACCATCAACGTGTAGATACTTATTACTCTAGCTTAGAAATGTTACCATGGAGGTTTAAGGGAATTAAATACTTTGCCCAGGGACAAAATGTTGAGAAGTAGAGGAGGGAGAATTGCTGCCTCCAGCCATCCCAGTTCAAAGCGCTTGTCTCTTACATGTCGCCACAATACTCTATAACGTACACTTGCATTATATTTTATACGCACATTTACATCTTAACTCACTTTTACTGTCCTAACAACCCCGTAAGTTATTAGACCCATTTTATAGGTGAGAATACTGAAGCCCAAAGAGGTTAAACATTCACTGTTGACCACATGGTTTATTCGGCAGGTCCTGATTTTTATTAACATTGTATGGCACATTTGGGTTCAATTATCATAATTAAGCTGGCAGAGCAATAAGAGGGTATCAGCTGCAGCTACATCTGTGACTCTTTAGTGTCTCTTTGCCAGTGGCTTCATAGCCAAACATTTCATCCCATTACTCAAAGCCAACCTTCACCCAGCTACAACATATATCTCTCTGTACTGCCAGGCAAGATTGGTGGCCAGGTACCTGCACCTGCTGGGTTGACTGTCTTTGTCCCTGATGGCTTTATATCAACTTGGGGAAAAAAAGAGCCTTAACTGGGGGATTGCCCACACCAGCACAGCCTGTGGGCGAGCTGTTGATGTGTTTTCTTGAATGGTGATGAATGTGGGAGGGCCCAATGTGGGTGGTGCCACCCCCTAGGCTGGTGGTCCCGGGTGCTATAAGAAAGCAGGCTGAACAAGCGACAATGGAGCAATCCAGTAAGCGTCACTTCCCCATGGTTTCCCCATCAGCTCATGCCTCCAGTGTCCACCTTGAGTTCTTGCTCTGATTTCCATCAATGATAGGCTGTGATGTGGAAGTCTATCACTGTGAAATAAACTGTCTCCTCCACAAGTTGTATTTTTTTGGTCATGGTATTTCCTCACAGCACTAGAAATCCTACAACAGTCTTTAAACCTTTGTCTATGCTCTATCCTTCCCCAGGATAACACCCTCTTTGCTCTGTATCCAAATAATCCTCATTGTGTCAATGTCCACCTTGGAGTCAAGAAGAGCATCCTTTCTCCCATCCATGAACACTGCCCCAGCTACAACCACACAATTTCTACTGTGTTTATTTTCACTCTTTTACATGTCAGACATTTACAGTTTTCTTCTCTTTTTTTCTTTTTTTCTTTCTTTCTGTCTGTCTGTTCATTTTGACATGCTGGGGATTGACTCCCAGCCCCAGAGCTTTGCACATGCTATTCTGGTCAGGTGCTCTTACTACATACACAGCCCCCTCTCTTGTGTTCATGTTCCCCCTCTGAGTGCTTTGTGAACTCCTACCTGCATAAGCTCTTTGAATTCAAGGGCAAAACCACATCATCCTTTATGCCTTTTCCTCACATGGAATTTGGGCTCTAAAAGCTCACGGAGTAATAGATGCTAAAGCAGCCCTTGGGTTAACTGAACCAGCAGTCCCCTCATTAAGAGAATCTCTTGTCCCTTATTGTTTGGCTCCCCCTGAAAGCTCGCCAGGTCCTCATGACCTTCCTTTGAGTCACCAGCTTCTGGCCCTCCTATTTTTCCAGGCTAATTTTTCCACTGACCTGATGTTCCGATGCGCCCTGTGCGTATTCTTCATTGGTCTGAACGTCTGCTCTTTCACAGAGCCGAATGTGAAGTGATCCATGCTTTCGCTGGCACAGTCCACACGGCCCCATCTCCCCCACCCCAACCCCTGTCCTAACAAAGCTATTCATGTGGAGAAGGCTTTTGATCCAGGCTACAGATATTCAGTCACACTTTACATAACCAGAGACCATGCAAGGTAGTTATATAAACTCTGGTCTTGACTTGAATAGCCAGACAACAGTCTCTGCAGTTTGCGTTAAACCGTGCTGTCAGCTTCCATTCTCTTCTGAAGGACTGGGTGTCGATGGTATCCTACATTGTCAAAGAGATCCTTGGGCACACCACTGAAGAACAGTTGAGGGAGCATACCTGCCATCTCAGCACTTCAGCAAGGTCCTACTGACCGTGAATTCCAGGGGCAGCCTGAGCTACAGAGAAAGACCTTTTTTTTTTTTTTTTTAGTTTGTAAGTTAACTAAGTTGGTACAGTTCTTGCCTTGCAAGTATGAAGGGCTCAGGTCCATACCCAGAAGCCAGTGCTGGGCAGGAGAAGATGGGCAGAGCCTTGGGCCTCTCCGGCCAGATTGCCTACTTGGTGAAATCTAAGCCAGTGAAAGAGCCTTTCTGAAAACTTACAAAACCACACAGATACAAGGGGAACCTTTCCACACATGGTCCCCAGTTGTTGATGTTGTCTGAGGATCCAGGGTCTAGGAAGTCAGTGCTCAACTGCAAGGATGGAGCAGGAAAACCGAGCTGCAAGTGCTCTTAGGCTTTGCCTTAATTCTTAAATCCTCCCCTCAGTGACAAGCTTCCTCTAACAAATCCACATCCCCAAGCTTGCCTGCCATTTGTAGCTATACCTCTAAGCCATGGTGGACATGATGGACACTTATCCCAGTGGAACCACAAACCCAAAGACACCCGTTCTTCCTTGAGTTGCCTTGGTCATCGTGTCTTATTGCTTACTTTTTATTTTATATAGAAAAGTGACTAGGGGCTGGTGAGATGGCTCAGCAGGTAAGAGCACCCAACTGCTCTTTCGAAGGTGATGAGTTCAAATCCCAGCATCCACATGGTGGCTTACAACCACCCGTAATGAGATCTGACGCCCTCCTCTGGTGCGTCTGAAGTCAGCTACAATGTACTTATGAATAATAATAATAAAACAAATCCTTGGACTGGAGGGAGCGAGTGGGCTGGCCGGAGCAAGCAGGCCGTAAGGGGGCAGCAGGAGCGAGCGGGGCTGGCCAGAGCGAGTGGGGTTGACCGGAGCGAGCAGGGTTGAACGGAAGGAGGGGAAAAAAAGTGACTAATATAGAAGTGCCCAGGGTTGTCTTCTGGCTTCCACATGCATGTACACACATTTGTACACACATGTACCTATATACACATATGCACCTATACACACACACACATACACAAGCACTTGTATGTCACAGGAACCTATACACACACATACATGTACTCATACATACACACATGCACATATATACACACATATGCACACATAAAATGAAACTTATCTCAAAAATCAATAACAATAATAATAATAATATAAATGAATTAAAAAATAAATATCATGCCAGGTAAGCGATCACACTTTGAAGTCTGACAAGCAGGTGACATTGATTGTCACAGAACCATGTTCTGGAAAGTTCACTGGCACTCTCTTCAGTGAGAGAATCTGGAATGCTTCTACAAAAAAATAGCAGCTACTACAGGACGAAGGAAAGAAAAGACAACTGAAGACACTAAGGAACCAAAACATAGACATACCCTAATCCACAAAATCTTCTGTTGGATCATGTCGAGTTTAGAAGCCAATTACTTATCATGGGATTCTGGGTCTTTATGCGTGTTGTGTCCCAGGCCTTAGCTTTGTCATATCTCCTTGGGCCTCTCATGTATGGTTAGACTTCCTGGGTCTTTGATCTCATGCTTCTGCTGTCACACTCATCCTACCCATTTTTCTGAGAACTGTATAATTTTCTGGGCATCAGTGTGTGCTGTGGCACTGACCAATTGAACAAACCTCCAGGAAGGACACATGCCGCATTACTAACTAGCAACACCGAGCTCAGGTGATTTTAGTCCTGGTTGTCTACTGTGGGGGAAAAATGTATCTATTAATAAGTGAGAGAACTCATATGTGTTCTATATTGAAAGAGAAGAAGGAAAGACGTGGCCGGCCATCCCAGAGATCCTGCTAGTGATGTGGAATTTGGAGAGGTCTTTCTGTCTGGTTAGTGGATGAGTTCATGCATGTTTAGTCAGAAAAAGTTATCTTCCAAAATTAACAAGTATCATTCCTATAACACGTCATTGAGAAGGTTTTAAGGGCTAGCCACAGAGAATTATTTAAACAAATCTCTCCATTTGAGAGTTCTAGGTTATAAGCAACAGATCAAGAACCCAAAAAGGAGAGAGAAAGGGAGAGAGAGAGAGAGAGAGACAGAGATAGAGAGAAAGAACGATTAGATAATATTTAAACTTTGTTACCTCAAGACCCCCAAATAGCATTAATTCCACAAAGGAGTCAACTATGGAGGTACAGTTATTACATCAGGAAGATGGCTATTCTCTGTACCATACAAAGAGTTGATTGGCTTTTTCTACATTCTATGACAAGATAACCACCAGAAGCAACCGTTGCTGTGATAAAATGCCAGAACCAATAGCAACCTGGGGAGGAGAGGGTTTATGTTCATTACATTTCCATATCATAGTTCATTATCAAACGAATACCCAACAGAAGCCTGGAGGCAGGAGCTGATGCAGATGCCAGGGAGGGATGCTGCTTACCAACTTGTTCTTCATGGCTTGCTCAGTCTGCTTTCTTATTCAACCCCAGGACCATCAGCCCAGGGGAGGCCCCACCCACCATGGCCTTGGCTCTCCCATACCAATCACTAATTAAGAAAATGTTCTACAGGCTTGCCTACAGGATGAGCTTCTCTCTCTCTCTCTCTCTCTCTCTCTCTCTCTCTCTCTCTCTCTCTCTCTCTCCAGTCGAGGACCAAACCCCATGGAACAGGACCACATTCATTCAGGTGGGTCTTCCTCCCTCTGTTAAACTTCTCTGAAAATACCATCATAGACAGGCCTAGAGGTGTGTCATCTGGTGATCCCAAACCCAGGCAAGCTGATAATGAAGAACACAACACAGAACAGTCTGGCAAATACAAAGATGTAAATGAACAAATAAGTCAAAGATGAAAATTACTTAATAGAAGGAAGTTTAGCAACAACAACAACAAAAACCATAAAAATTAACAACTATGTAGACTGGCGTGGTGTCACCTGCCTATAATAAATGCCTCTCAGAAGATAAAAGTAGGAGGATATGAGTTCAAAGCCAGCCTGTGTTACATAGTAATATATAAATATATATGTGTATGTATGACAAATTTAAAAAGTATGACTTTTTTTCTACTACTACTTCAGTAGTAATACACAATAAAAATTTGCTTAAAATGAGCGATGAATGGCAGGTATTTCTGGCATGAAAATGTCTCAGCAAATTTGAAAAGCATTTCTGCAAAAGTGACCATGGACCTGGAATTCTTTTGCTGAGCTCTGTCCTGGGAAAATAATGCAGAAGTGGGAAGAGCTATATGCATTCATGCTTACCAAGATACCCTTGGAAGGATAAGTGCATTGTATAGTTTAAAACATTTCTGACTATTCAAAACATAATAAATAGCTCACATTCTTGTAGCACTTACTCTGGGCCTGAAAATGTCCCAAAGGTTTATGTGATTAAATAATTAATCCCTGTAAAATCCTGTTAGATGAGTAAACTATTCTTGTACCACTTTATAGAGGAGGGAAAGGAGGCAAAGAGAGATGTAGCAACTAGCCCTGTATTGGGTGGGGTAGGAACAACATTGAATCTATTTCTTGGATACTAATCTACATCATATTACGCTCCGTAGAGAAAATGCAAGTATGTACAACAAAAACTTAAAACTCACCCATGATAATCCTAGTGAATGAGCAGCTCATTTCACTCATTTGAATATGCAAATAGAGAATCCTGGTGTGCAGTTCAGGTTCATGTGGCATCTCTTTAGTCTAGTGTTGTAACAAGTTTTCTATTCTCTCCCACAACTTTCTCTTGTTCTGATTCTATGGTCTGCAGAAGTAGATGGCAATGTAGTTCACCTCTGTCTCCAGTGCCTATATCCAGGGACATGTTAAACATCTTTGTATGGAAATCTCTTTCTAAACTTAGGTTTGTTAAAAGGTAAACTTTCAGCTCTTCAGTTCTCTAAAATAAAAAGCATACCGATTTTCATAACATGATTCCTTTGTCCAGAGTATTCTCCCAAAGTTGTTATAATGATTTTCTTAAGCATGTTCTAGGAAGTCCAAAGAGTATACTTCATCAATATCACTTTGGAAAACTTTTTCTAATTAAGTGGGGAGAAAACAGTATTGTGTGGCCATTTTGGTTGCGATATTTTGCCCAGTAACAGACATGGGCAGTTGTCATATATCTAATATTTGATCTTTTATGTGATTGTTTTTTTACAACATGAAAACAAGCAGACACAGAAGATTGGCTGGACCTGGCAGCCTGTGATTGGTGTAATCGGACGAGTTGGGAGGTAGAGACAGAAGGATCAGAAGTTCAAGGTCATCCTCTGCTACGTAGAGAGTTGTGATGTCAGCCTGAGCAGCATGAGAGGGCGTCTCAAACACAAAAACAGACCAGTGAGGTAACCCACTGGGTAGATGAATGCCTGCTGCCACGCCTCATAGTCTTGAGTTTGATTCCAAGGACTCACATGGTGGAAAGGGAGAGCCAACTCCCATAATTTGTCCTCTGTCCTCTACAATGTCACCGTGGTAGGTAAACACATACATACATGCATGCACACATGCATGCATGCACCCACACACATATGCATGTACGCACACAATAAATAAATAGTAATAAAAATTTTAAATAAACAAAACAGGCCATTTGTTATTGCTTCTATTGCTGTTTTGGAGACTGAACTCAGGCCCTTATAAACCACAGGTAACATTTACCACTGAGCTTTAACCACAGTCAGAAAACAGATGTTTGGCAAATCAATTATATAAGCTCTTTATACAGTGCAACTATCCTACTCAGCCCTTTGAAACACGTGTTTTTAAATCTTTTGCTTACTTTAACCATTGTTTGTAAATACAAAATGTCCAAAGGATACCAATGGTAATAATTAAAAAATAAGTAGATTATACCTGATTAATCTCATAGAATATCACAAAAGTGTTCCTCAGAATTTGTCAATGATTTGGGAAATGTTTATTTTGTATGCAAAGGGAAAGGTATAAAAAAAACTGGATGTTAATGTCTCAAGATTAAAAACTATATGCATGGCAAAAACTGAAGAACATGGTCTCAACAATATAAATTTTTTAGTATCAGACCTTTCATTGATTGCTTTTTGAATTATTCCTTTTGGGGAGAATTATAGTAAGGAGCTAGTAAATATTTTCAAATTTATTATTATTATCATCATCATCATTATTATTATTACACTCACTTCCTGGAGTGGCAGGCTCATGTTCATGGAGGGAAGAGGACAGCTTGCATGAAGTTCTCTCTTCTTCCACCATGTAGGTCCTGGTGATAGAACTCAGGTAAAGTGGATTGATTGGCAGCAAGGGTCCTTTCCCATTGAGCCATCTCTCTGGCTCAATGATTCTAATGTTCAAAAAAAAAAAAATCACTGATTTTTTTTATCAGAAAATAAGGAAGGAAATTGATGAAGGGAGAGGAAAAAGGAAGAAAAGATGCCCTCAAACATCAGAAAAGGAGAAAGCTAACCATGCACACAACAACATTCCTAACTATGAATGCAAAGAAAATCCTCAACCTGCACTTCTTGCTCTAGCACAGGGCATCCACAATGCAGTAGTGAAGAGTACAAAATGGCCTGTCTCCTCCAGCTCTGCTAGGCCTCTCCAGAAGTAGCTTCAACCCACTATTCTCACAGGCCAGAGGAACTGACAGGACCTTTTCTTTAGGTCACAATTCTGTGATGAAGTATCTGAGACTCTCAACTTGCAAAGAGAAAACTTTTATTCTGGTTCATTGAGTTGGAGGATTTAGTCCATATTGTTCATCCCTGTGGCCTTGGGTATGTGGCAGGTCAGCAGGTCCTGGTGGGAGCATGTGACACAGGAGGCCTACATCGTCTCATGAAGACCAAGAAGCAAAAACAGGAAGGAGCCAGGCTCACAAAATCTCCCTCAAGGGTATGTTCTCCTACCTCTTGAAGATTCTATGTCTTCCCAACAGTAGCATAGCCTGCAAACCAAGTCTCTAATATGTGTGCCTTTGGAAGATACACATACCCAAGCTACTGCATTCCCCTACTTCCAGCTGTTTAAAGCTCAGCTGCCCCAGGAGAGAAGCTCAAGGCAGCCTGCTTACTTGACTGTGTAAGACCAGCCACTTTAAACCCGTCCGAGTCGGCCATCCAATTTTCTTTTCACCAGATTTGTTCTTCCTTCTCAGTAGATTATTGCCCCTTTGTGACAGAAGTACCCGTAGCCCTTTATAGATATGGCTTCAATCAACCTTTCTTAAATTGATTATTGAACCTAAAGCATTTCTCCCAAACTCATGATGTTCCTTAAGGGAGAGGAAGGGGATGAAGGACAGAATTTCAGTCCTCACCATCCTGAGTGGAGTACTGGTTCATAGCCCTGAGTGTGAGACTCACCTGAACAACATTCTGGTTCACCCAGACGCCAATGCCTTTAAAAGCACAGGTATGCAGCCATAGCAGGGATTCTCCCAGTACACGTGACAGGTTGCAATGACTAACGAGAAGACAATGAATAGAGGGGTTTTGACTCAGACCCATTCCCCCTTTGGAACTGCTTTATCTATAATTAAATAATTGGTATTAGCATCCTCCCCATCAGCCTGCATCTCCATGCCTTCCTTGTCACCAAGGTAGAGTTAAAACATACCACCCAATGTCCCCTCACTAACACAGGGTAAGAGGCAGATAGACTAAATAATATCTCAGAGGCTGTGGTTGCAAGCCACAGCCTTAGCATCCCTGCTATTAATAGAAACTGTTTACGCCGAAGTGAAAGAGGTTTTTAATGGACTCGGCATATGTGCAGAATAGTGTTAAATCAGTGGAAGATTGAGAAAATATTGGGGGGAATTTGTAGCTACTCTCATAATTAATTCGTAGTGGGTCTTTAATAGGGCAACAAATGAGAACATCTTTGACTACCTGTTAAGCCAATCAAAAAAATGGAAACAAGGAAAAAAAATCACCATCTCAGAGATGATTACTAAATGAGACATTTCACAGTGAAAATTCTATCAGAGATAAAAACCCAAACAAAAACCCTATCTTAACAAAGCATATGGCCTGCTGTTAAAAACACTATTAGACAAAAAAAAAAAAAAAAGTATGATGATTCCCACATATGAGAGGTTTATCACCTAATGAGTAGATACAACAGCTTCCTTGATTTAAAGTTGAATGGATAGTGTATTTTATTGCTAATTTATAAGTTGAAAGTTGGGGTTGGGGGAGGGAGGTCAGCAAAGGAACAAAACTTACTCAAACAGAAAACAGAATGAAGAAGTTAGTGACTTAGATACATATTTGTGCAGGGAAATGTCTCAGATCCTGGGGCATGATAAAATGCCTGTTGAAAAAAACATAAAAGGCAGATGATGGGAAATTAAATAAACCCAAATTACGGAATGCGTTCCCCCCTACCCCCAGTACTGGTATTGCCTTTGGGTTGTGGTTACAATGAGAGATAAAGGCGTGCAGTAGAAAAGAGGTAGGGCGGGGCTTCATCTTGCTGGAAAGGATCCTGTAAACAGGCAGAGACATTTATTTTAAATGGCTGCCCTGCCTTCTATGCATTTGTATCCTGTTAACATAAAAGACCAGATATGTAAAAACAAGGAAACCAGAAAATGTAATTAGATTGGTAACTGGAGTTAGGGGTAGATGGGCAGGGAAAGACTACGGTTGGGGAGTGGGGGACGGGGAGGGAGATGTTTTATTTTCTGTTCTCAAACCTGTAGTTAAGAGACAGGTTCGGAGATGAACCCCCTTAATTCTGCAGCTGGAGACAAATTCCTCAGGTTCTTGAAGCACAGAATGAACTTGGGGAGGTGCCAGCCTCTCCACAGTCAATGATTAGGAAATTAGACTAGATGACAGATCTGGAGGACTCCACTGAAAGGCTGGCTGGAACACTGAGTTGCCAAAGAACACCAATAGGAAAAATAATAATAGTACAGCAATGGGAAATGAGTCTTTGTTGTGGTCCCAACAGGCCCAGGAGCCCACATACCCAAAACCATCCCCACCTCCGACCAGGAGAACAAACATGGGAATTAAGTCGGGAAGCCAAGTTCACCTTCAGCTCGGGTCTTCCTCCAGCTGTTTGGACAAGTTTATGGCGTGTTGTTGTGTCTGTTAAATATAATTGAGAACGGCTTGCTCTAGGGGACGCGAAGGATTTGATTAACAGGGAGTGTTTCTTCTCCCTTTCTTCTCTCTTGTTTATCCAGGTTTTTTATTTTTTATTTTTTTAACTGTTCTTTAAATCATGTCATGTTCTGGGGCAATTTCCACTTTCTGTTATGGACAACCAAATGCTACAGGCATATTAGGCACATATTTATAGTGTGTGTGTGTGTGTGTGTGTGTGTGTGTGTGTGTGTGTGTGTTCTATGATGGAATAAAGAAGGCATAAGAGGGGAGTGAGTCCAAATGTAGCTTATTTTAGTAGCCTAACCTTAATAAAACTCATAAACCCAAGACTGGATTGGGCTACGAAGAACTCTGAAGAAAGGCCAAGTAGCCTGTTCCCCAGGCTCCCACTGACATCGCTACGAGGCAGCTATAATTTCTTTATTGGTAAGTTCATCCTTCCATTCCTCTCTGTGGCTTCTCTTGTGTCACAATTACATACCACTATGAACGCCACGGAGGGTAGACTGGGAGAGAGCAGGTGTGACATCAGCCATCCATCTTTTACAAACCATGAGTTCCGAAAAGAGCGCAGGACTTACGAGCAAATGAGTCGAGAAAGCCTCAGCCAAGGAGGGCAAATGCCATGAGGGTTTTAATACAACTGTGATCCAGTCACACTCAAGGAAGGAAGGAAGAGAGACAACGGGACAATGCTGCTCTCCATTGAGAGCAAATGACCCTGCCTGCCAGCAAACCATTAAAAAAATGAATGAATAAATGAATGAATGAATAAATAAATAAATAATATTTTTAAAGATCAAATTAATAGGACTCATAGCTCCAGTGGCAATTTGTTAGCATGTAGGACTTGTAAAAAAGGGGATGATCATCAACTTGGCTGGAACTTAGAGGGAGCTCCTACTTAGTGAAATCCCAAAGAGCATGTGGGTTGTTTTTGGTTTTGGTTTTGGTTTTGGTTTTGGTTTTTTTTGGGGGGGGGTGTTTGTTTGTTTGTTTGGTTGGTTTTTTGCCCAGTGCATTCAGTTACGTATCTAATAGATCTGTTTGTGGAAGATGCTGGACCTTGGACACAGCACCCATTCAGAAAGCAAGGGCACCATTTGGTGGCAAGTAGATGAGATTGAAGAAAATCAACCATTTTCAATAAATGGCTTCTGTGTATGTGCTTGTGTATATGTGTGTGTGTGTGTGTGTGTGTGTGTGTGTGTGTGTTCTCTCTTATTTCCTCTCTCTGTTTTTTTCAGTCTCTCTGTCTCTGTCTCTTGTCTCTCTGTCTTTCTCTCTCTGCCTCTATCTCTATCTCCCTCCCTCCTTCCCCCCTTCTCTCTCCTGCCTTTGACAAGAAGTCCCAGACTAACCTGATTTCCAACTTGCAACCTGCCTCAGCCTTCTAGACTGCCCCACCATACCTTCCATCATAATGATTAGATACATTATTTTATCTCTCTCATTCCCAGAACTACACACATCCCCATTTATTTCCACAGAATGGATGCACTACTACAGCACTTACCTAGTCAGTCTTTGGACTTCTGGTTTATAGATTGCCTGTCATAAGCATTTCCAGGCTTGGAAGCCTCTGTTCTCTTTCTTTCTTTTTTTTTTTTTTTTTTAATCTTTTTTTTTATTAGATATTTTCTTTATTTACATTTCAAATGCTATCCCAAAAGTACCCTATACCCTCCCCCAACCCTACACCCCTACCCACCCACTCCTACTTCTTGGCTCTGGCATTCCGCTGTACTGGGGCATATAAAGTTTGCAAGACCAAGGGGCCTCTTTTCCCAATGATGGCCGACTAGGTCATCTTCTGCTACATATGCAGCTAGAGACACGAGTTCTGGGGGTACTGATTAGTTCATATTGTTGTTCCACCTATAGGGTTGCAGACACCTTCAACTCCTTGGGTACTTTCTCTAGCTCCTCCATTGGGGGCCCTGTGTTCCATCCTATAGATGACTGTGAGCCTCCACTTCTGTATTTGCCAGGCACTGGCATAGCCTCTCTCGAGATAGCTATATCAAGGTCCTTTCAGCAAAATCTTGCTGGCATATGCAATAGTGTCTGGGTTTGGTGGCTGATTATGGGATGGATCCCCGAGTGGGGTAGTCTCTGGATGGTCCATCCTTTTGTCTTAGCTCCAAATTTTGTCTCTGTAACTCCTTCCATGGGTATTGTGTTCCCTATTCTAAGGAGGAATTAAGTATCCACACTTTGATCTTCGTTCTTCTTGATTTTCTTCTGTTTTACAAATTGTATCTTGGGTATTCTAAGTTTCTGGGCTAATATCCACTTATCAGTGAGTACATAATAAGTGACGTCTTTTGTGATTGGGTTACCTCACTAAGGATGATATCCCCCAAATACATCCATTTGCCCAAGAATTTCATAAATTCATTGTTTTTAATAGCTGAGCAGTACTCCGTTGTGTAAATGTACCACATTTTCTTTATACATTCCTCTGTTGAGGGACATCTGTGTTCTTTCCAGCTTCTGGCTATTATAAATAAGTCTGCTATGAACATAGTGGAGCATGTGTCCTTATTACCAGTTGAAACATCTTCTGGGTATATGCCAGGAGAGGTATTGCTGGATCCTTCCAGTAGTACTATGTCCAATTTTCTGAGGAACCGCCAGACTGATTTCCAGAGTGGTTGTATCAGTTTGCAATCCCACCAACAATGGAGGAGTGTTCCTCTTTCTCCACATCCTCGCCAGCATCTGCTGACACCTGAATTTTTTATCTTAGACATTATGACTAGAGTAAGGTGGAATCTCAAAGTTGTTTTGATTTGCATTTCCCTGATGATTAAGGATATTGAACAGTTTTTCAGGTGCTTCTCAGCCCTTCAGTATTCTTCACTTGAGAATTCTTTGTTTAGTTCTGTACCCCATTTTTAATGGGGTTATTTGAATTTCTGGAGTCCAGCTTCATGAGCTCTTTGTATATATTGGATATTACTCCCCTATCAGATTTAGGATTGGTAAAAATCCTTTCCCAATCTGTTGGTGGCCTTTTTGTCTTATTCACAGTGTCTTTTGCCTTACAGAAGCTTTGCAATTTCATGAGGTACCATTTGTCAATGCTTGATCTTACAGCACAAGCCATTGCTGTTCTGCTTAGGAACTTTTCCCCAGTGTCCATATCTTTGAGGCTTTCCCCCACTTTCTCCTCTATAAATTTCGGTGTCTCTGGTTTTATGAGGAGTTCTTTGATCCACTTAGACTTGAGCTTTGTACAAGGAGATAAGAATGGGTCAATTCACATTCTTCTACATGATAACCGCCAGTTGTGCCAGCACCATTTGTTGAAAATGCTGTCTTTTTTCCATTGTATGGTTTTAGCTCTCTTGTCAAACAAAGATCAAGTGACCATAGGTGTGTGGATTCATTTCTGGGTCTTCAGTTCTATTCCATTGATCTACCTGTCTGTTGCTGTACCAGTACCATGCAGTTTTTAATCACAATTGCTCTGTAGTACAGCTTGAGGTCAAGCATGGTGATTCCACCAGGGGTTCTTTTATTGTTGAGAATGGTTTTTGCTATCCTAGGTTTTTTATTATTCAAGATGAATTTGCAAATTGCCCTTTCTAGCTCAGTGAAGAATTCAGTTGGAATTTTGATGGGGATTGCATTGAATCTGTAGATTGCTTTCGGCAGGATAGCCATTTTGACTATATTAATCCTGCCAATCCATGAGCATGGGAGATCTTTCCATCTTCTGAGATCTTCCTCAATTTCTTTCTTCAGAGACTTGAAGTTCTTATCATACAGATCTTTCACTTCCTTAGTCAGATTCACACCAAGGTATTTTATATTGTTTGTAACTATTGTGAAGGGTGTTGTTTCCCTAATCTCTTTCTCAGCCCATTTATCCTTTGTATAGAGAAAGACCATTGATTTGTTTGAGTTAATTTTATATCCAGCTACTGCACTGAAGCTGTTTATCAGGTTTAGGAGTTCTCTGGTGGAATTTTTAGGGTCACTTATATATACTATCATATCATCTGCAAATAGTGATATTTTGACTTCTTCCTTTCCAATTTGTATCCCCTTGATCTCCTTTTGTTGTCGAATTGCTCTGGCTAAGACTTCAAGTAATATATTGAATAGGTAGGGAGAAAGTGGGCAGCCTTGTCTAGTCCCTGATTTTAATGGGATTGCTTCCAGCTTCTCTCCATTCAGTTTGATGTTGGCTACTTGTTTGTTGTATATTGCTTTTATTATGTTTAGGTATGGGCCTTGAATTCTTGATCTTTCCAAGACTTTTATCATGAATGGGTGTTGGATTTTGTCAAATGCTTTCTCAGCATCTAATGAGATGATCATGTGGGTTTTGTCTTTGAGTTTGTTTATATAGTGAATTACATTGATGGATTTCCGTATATTAAACCATCCCTGCATCCCTGGGATGAAGCCTACTTGGTCATGATGGATGATCGTTTTGATGTGTTCTTAGATTTGGTTTGCAAGGATTTTATTGAGTATTTTTGCATCGATATTCATAAGATAAATTGGTCTGAAGTTCTCTTTCTTTGTTGGATCTTTATGTGGTTTATGTATCAGAGTAATTGTGGCGTCATAGAATGAATTGGGTAGAGTACCTCCTGTTTCTATTTTGTGGAATAGTTTGAGGAGAGTTGGAATTAGGTCTTCTTTGAAGGTCTGATAGAACTCTCCACCAAATCCATCTGGTCCTAGGCTTTTTTTTTTTTTTGGTTGAGAGACTATTGATGACTGCTTCTATTTCTTTAGGGGAAATGGGATTGTTTAGATCGTTAATCTGATCCTGATTTAATTTTGGTACCTGGAGTCTGTCTAGGAAGTTGTCCATTTCATTCAGGTTTTCCAGTTTTGTTGAATATAGCCTTTTGTAGTAGGATCTGATGATATTTTGGATTTCCTCAAGTTCTGTTGTTATGTCTCCTTTTTCATTTCTAATTTTGTTAATTAGAATACTAACCCTGTGCCTTCTAATTAGTCTGACTAAGGGTTTATCTATCTTGTTGATTTTCTCAAAGAACCAGCTCCTGGTTTGGTTGATTCTTTGAATAGTTCTTTTTGTTTCCACTTGGTTGATTTCAGCCGAGTTTGATTATTTCCTGCTGTCTACTCCTCTTGGGTGAATTTCTTCCTTTAGTTCTAGAGCTTCTAGGTATGCTGTCAGACTGCTAGTGTATGCTCTCTCTAGTTTCTTTTTTTGGAGGCAGTCTGTGCACTCACCTGCACAGACTGGTCTTCGAGGGACCCAAGACACAGGATGGCTCTCTCACCTGCTCTGGCTGTCTGCAGACAGCTCCTGGGCAAATGGCTCTCCTTTGGCGGGGAAGGTGCCTGGATGTCTGCAGCCCAAAACAGGGCCTCACCCAGAAGCTGTGTCCCTTCTGCCTGTCCCAGATGCTGTGTTGCTTCTACAGTCTGCTCACTCACCCTCTGCTGTTCGAGAGTTGTTCTGTGCACACTCTCTGTTCTCTTTCAGTATCCTAGAAACATCATTCCAATTCTTATTCGGGTGTTTGTGGCAGCACCATGGATCTGTCTCACGGTACCTGTCTAAACACTTAACCAACCTTCCCCTGAGCACTGAGTGTGTGTGTGTGTGTGTGTGTGTGTGTGTGTGTGTGTGCGCGCGCGCGCGCGTGCGCGCGCCAGGTTCTCACTTGACTTTGCAACAGCCAGAGCATTTCTGTAACCCTCTGATTTGGCAATTTATCTACCCTCACCTACAATGGATCTCACCCTTCCTCCTTGTCATTATTCTATACTTTAGAGTGAGGCTCATCTTTTTCTAATTTCCTTCTATGTCCAGAGAAGACTCTCAGAATTCCAGAGGCTCAGGACTGTAGGTCTTACCAGGTCATGAGACCCACACTGGCTTTCTCTCATTGATGTGGAAAGTTTGTTTAGTCTCCATCCATCCCACCCCCACCCCCACCCCCACCCCCACCCCCAAGCAACCTGCCCAGCCCACAATGGAAGCCCGCACTCTCTGAACATTTACTGACTGCCTCCTATGTTACAGTGACCCTGCAGTAAGAATCTGCTGTCAGGAGGATGCTCCTGACCATAGAAGGGGAAAGACGCTGGGTCAATAAATAGATTCCCACTATGTATGCCTCTTTCTGTGTGTCTGGGGCACTTATCTTTGAGGGCAGTGGGGGCTTTCTTCTCTGGCCCCTATTAAGCTTATTGTACATGCTTAAGGCATTTTTTTAAAGGACTTGCTCCAAGTCAATGAATGTGCCAATAGGAGATTAAGGCTGGAAATTATCTAGATGATCTTTGAATTTCTTCAGTCTTCCAGGAAAAAGATTTGGAGCCAGAGTAACTTCTCCACAGACTATCTCTAAAAGCCAAAATAAACATTGAGTTGCCTCACAAGGAAAAAAAAACAAACTAGTCCTTAATGAATGGTATGAGAACAAAGCTTTTCCATGTGTATCTCTTTCTACTTTTTAATTTTATGCAACTTTAGTGAATGACTCATTGAAAACCAATGCTACCAGGCATGGTGATACATGCCATGAGTCTGGGTACCCTGGAGGCTGGGGCAGGGGGATCTCTGTGAGTTTGAGGCCAGCCTGGCTTACGTAGCATGTTCCAGGACACCCAAAGCTAACAGAGTCCCTTTCTCCAGGAAAGAAAGAAAGAAAGAAAGAAAGAAAGAAAGAAAGAAAGAAAGAAAGAAAGAAAGAAAGAAAGAGGGAAGGAAGGAAGGAAGGAAAGAAGGAAAGAAGGAAGAAAGAAGGGAAGGGAGGGAGAGGGAGGGAGGAAAGGAAGGAAGGAAGGAAGGAAGGAAGGAAGGAAGGAAGGAAGGAAGGAAGGAAGGGAGGGAGGGAGGGAGGGAGGAAGGGAGGGAAGGAGAGGGAGGGAAGAAGGGAGGGAGGGAGAGAAAAGCTGTATTCAGTACAGTTTTAATGACTCAATGGGACAAAACTGAACAATCTAGATTTCACTAAAGTTGTTGTCTCCTGGAGGGTGGATGGCAAAAAGTGATATTTAATGTGGAAAGAGATGAGGAAGCTACGGGGAGAATGTAGGTGAGAGTGTGATACACAGTCATATTCACAACAATTTGGGGGCTGAGGAGATGGCTCCATCAGTAAGGTGCCTGTCACACGAACACGGCAACGCAAGTTCGGATCCCCAGCACCCTCACCCCCTACAAGCACACAAACTCACGCTTGCACACACACATTCTTGGCTATCCCTTGTGTCTGATGCATTTCTTTTCTGTCTCAATTTTCCTACACTGAGTCCAGGCTAGGCCACTGGGAATGAAAGAGGAGAAGTGACTCGGGATTGACTTCGGCTGTCTCTAGTTCAGATCCAGGTACTTTCCTGGTAGAAAAGGACGTGGGCAATGGCAGGCTGCAGGAAGATCCTGAAGGTTCCCTGACCTCGGCTCAGCCCATTTGTTTCGCTGTGTCTGTAACAGAGCTCTGCACAGGAAGCCTGAACCATAGACTGAGCCCTACTCTTTACTATTTCTCTGCATCCCACTTCGTCTTGCGCCTCAGAACCCGATGAAGAACAGGCTGCTAGGCACTGATGCTGCGGTTCAGGGTCAGGTGACCAGCACTTGGGGAAATGAGGTAGCAACCTTTTCCACTAGCACACCTCTGATGGTTTGAATACAGTCTGTTCTTTCCAAATGCGTGTTGACACGTGGTTGCCACTGTAGCTGTACTGGGAGACCACCCATTAAAGAGGTAGTAATCAGGGGTTAAGACTTCTGGAGTGAAATCTTGCTCTCATAGGACTGGGTCAGTTACCACAAGAGCTGGTTGTTATAAAGAAGACTGTCTTGGTGTCCTGGCTCTTTCTGCAGTGAATTGAGGCAGTAAAAGATAGTCATCGTCGACATGATACCCATGCCTTTGGGCTACCCAGTGTCTAGAACTACAAACAGGTACATGTATTCTGACAGAGGGAACCAGTGATGTTCCTTTGAGAACAAATGTAGTCTCAAATGAGTGTCCTTTGTGTACACGGGTCTCAGAACAGAAGCTTTTTATAAGAAACCACCCTATTTTCCGCCAAGCATCACCAGGCTTGAACTCAATCAAGCTCAGGTTCACAACCTTGGAGTTGTTCATGCAAGCAAGGACCAGTGCAGACTCTATTGAAAGTCTCATGCCGGGCGTGGTGGTGCAGGCCTTTAATCCCAGCACTCAGGAGGCAGAGGCAGGTGGATTTCTGAGTTCGAGGCCAGCCTGGTCTACAAAGTGAGTTCCAGGACAGCCAAGGCTATACAGAGAAACCCTGTCTTGAAAAACCAAAAAAAAAAAGAAAGTCTCTTAGCTGTCTGTTTCCCTCTAGCCCCATGTGCAGATCACACTCAGCCCATTTGCCATGTCCCCAGTGACGGACCTGGAAACTATTAAAAACAGACATCCAGATGAAGGCCCAAGCAACTGGCTGAAGCATCTCCGGGCAAGGGATAAACACATCGCCGTGCTTGGCGCTTTCGATCCCTTCAGGTGTCTTTCTTTAGACTCCTTATGACGCCAGGCGCACAAGCCCCCAGATGACTGCATTTCCACATTCTCTGGGGTCTTCCAGCATTCACTTGAGCTGATTCTGAAATGTCAGCCCTTGTCTTGAGCTGCTGAGGCCTTGAGAAAGACACACGTCCTCAGACTGAAATCAGAGCGTTGACTTGTGTACCTTCCCACCTTGGAAACACTGGGTCCAACTTTGCGTCCCCCGGCCCATGCTCAGTTATTATGGAAAGAAAGAGGCAAAGTTGGACCGATGTATTAAACCGTATCCAGCACGCCTTACCTCATCTCCAGCTTCTTTCAAATACCTTCCACAGCCCACTCGCTGTGCTAGCAGCGCTTACACTCCATCCCTTAGAAAAATACTGAGAAGGAAAATTGTCTGTGCGTGTGTTCAATACAAACATAGTTCTTCCCTATCCACAACTGGTTAATTTCAGGATGCAAACCCACAGGTACAGAGAGCTGACTGTACTTAACAGATGGAACGGATGGCCGATGCTGTGCTCCCTCCATCCCTGTCCTCCCTCCATCCCTGTACGCATCTCCAGCCCAGCGTGGCCAGGAACCTTCCCGCTATGAAGGCTTCTGTCTGTTTCCTACAGCTGCAAATCTGAAGAGGGGCTTGGGAAAGGAAGTACAAAGGAGCAGGGCTTTAAATCTCTGGTGTGTGTGTTTGGCTTGTTGGGATAAGGGTTTCTTCCAGGATTCCCACATGCCTGGGGAAAAGACATTCTGAGTCAGCAATGGCCTGCTCTCTCCCAGTAGGCCCTGTGTAGTGGTGAGGTGAGCTTAGCCCAACTACTACCGTGCGTCCCTGCGTGCTCCTAACCATCTCGTCATGTCTTTTCTCTGAAAGTTCCATAGTTTAATAACTTTATAACCAGGAATCAGAAAATAAAACCATCAGCCCAAAAGAAAAGACAGGACCTTGTCTCTTCGCCTATATGTATGTACCTTCTCTGCCTTGAGAGGGCGTTCAAGGTTTTTTTTTTTTTTTCATTTCTGTCATTTTGTTAAAATGGGTGATTGGTTACTGACTGTGATCAGTACCTTACGATAGAGCTAGCATTTTCTTTGCTAAGGTTAAGATCATCTTCATATGTGCTTTGCAATAAAGTATTATATAGAGTTATTTCATATGTATATGTAGTTATTTCATGAGCTGAAAAGGTGTAAATAAGAAAACTTACTTATTTCAAACTCTGTAAAGAGGGACAGTGGCTACAAGAACCACACAGTTTCAGACATAGGGCAAAAATGTGAAATATTTTCCTGGCCAGTTCTATGAAAATGAAGTTCTAGAGTCATGTGCTCTGGGCACTTTGACTTCACATGCTCTTGTCACCTTGTCCTCCCCTGCCTCACCACCACTCATGAACATTCCTCAAAACATTAGCGCCCTTTGCCTTCTGGAATGTCAGGGTCATATCAAACCACAAGGAAAAGGAGCCCTACCCAACTTAAGGCTTGGATCTCAGAACTGGCTCACAGCAGACATCGTTGTCAAAGGCTCTGACTTCAAGAGCCAGGGTTTTGTACTTCAGTAGACTGAGCCTGATGAAGCCCATAAAGTTTGTGACAATAGGTGGCAAGGCGCACGGCTGAGCTGAAATGCCTGGTTGTTGACTCAGGTAGAGAGTTGAGAAAGAACAGCAATAAAGTCAGAAAGACGGATACAGGCCTCCAAGAGGGTCCTGGTGATCTAGCCACATGATTATCCCCCAGGGCAAGTTCTGGGAAGAGAGGAATTGATAGGAATTCCAGATAGGACTCTGAGATCTGGGGAGACAGAGGTTGCTAAGTGGAAACCTGGGAAGGTGAGGAATCTTGGAAGTCACCGTTACTTGATTGCCTCAGCCCCAAAGGTAGTGGGAAGCCTTGAACACTACTCCATGCTCTGCTACTTTAAATGAGGGAGAAAAGGGGCCAACAAAGTCCTGAAGCCCAAAGATCCTCAAAAATCACAATGACTTGTGCTCAGAGTTTGTAGACTACAAGAAGAGAGCATGGTATGGTCAGATATCACAAAGGGAGAGTGCCAGTGAATGTTCTGGGAGATGGGATGCTTTCTTCTCTCCATCACTGGTAATATATGGTTCTCTTCTATATCTTAAATATTGCCTTCAGTAAGGTACCCCTGACTCAGTATTAGGCCCAGTCATTAGTGGATCAGGATTTAATTTAAGAATTACATGGAGGATTGCTTTCATTTTCAAAGGTTTAAGTTCTGGAAATTAGAGTTCTTGGTGAGTGAAAGTTACATGCTAACATGAAAATAACATAATCAAGAATGTAAAAAGTTCCTAATGTCCCCCTCAGCTCAGATGGTTGCTCTAAGGGCTTGCTTAAGAAATGAGAGTGAGAACCGGAGAGATGACTCAGGAATTTAAGAACACATTGAATATTCAGGTAGAAGAAATTGAATAAGAAGTTCTACAAAAATCTGGCTGGAAATATCTAAGAAGATGGATGTGTGACCTGAGCTCCAAGTCTTCAAGAGGATTACAACAGTCAACCTCCTAAACTGGCAAATGCTCTTCTATAGATTCAGGCATAGCTGGTTGAAAATAATCAAGATAAAAATAAAGACCAAAAAAAAAAAAAAAAAAAAAAAAAAAAAAAAAAAAAAAAAAAAAAAAAAAAAAAAAAAAAAAAAAAAAAAAAAAAAAAAAGCAACACCTATAACTTACTGTGGTTTTGCACACCTGCAAAACTCAGCCCTCAAAAGGCTAAGATATAAGAATTATGAATTCCATGCTAGCCTGAGCTATATAGCAAACCCCTGTCTAAAATTAAAATAAAATAAAAAAAATAAAATAGCCAGCCAGCAAGATGGCTCAGTGCATGAATTTATGTACACACTGTGTATGCACAGACAAATAAGTCAACCAATAAATAAATAGTAATAAAAAGTTAAGCTTCCTATATTAATATATACAGCCTTAGTTTTCCCTAAATTATCCAGTGGAGCAACAAAATAAAGTGTTGACATTGTATTAGGTAGTATAATAATTTAAATATGTGGGAGGTTTGTATACATGCTATGTCACTCTGTAGAAGGGACTTCAACATCTGTGATTTGGGGTATCCTCCAGAAGTCCCATTATCTGTCCTTCACAGACTCTGAGGGACTACTACTCTATAAGAGGATTCTAGGAATGAAGATATAGGAGTTCCACAGATGTAAGGTCCAGATTATGAAAAGGAACAAGAAGACTTGTTTGAGGTAACAGTAAGACTCAAAGAGCAAATAAATAACCCATGGAATCGGGAAATGGGAAAAAGTGGAACACACCTCTAAACTCAGTTTGTTCCACTTGCATTCCTCACCAACTGTAGAGGTCACCTAGCTGCACAATATGTCATCAGGCTCACTCTGGCTTGACTGCAGAGAATGCCTTTGACGTGTGGGTGCCAATGGACAGTTGCCTAAGCTAGTTTGCAGGAATCCATAGGCTGCTTTGTGAGTAGCTCTAATCAGTGTTAACTACCAACCTCTTCACGTGGGTCTGTTCAAGGACGTGGTGGGTGAGCTCCACACATCAGAGCAGAAGCCACATGCAGATCTCACTACCACCACCACCTTCTGAACGTATACAAAAAAAAAAAAAAAGCATGAGGTTTGCCTACACACACCTGAAGACCATTGTTCACTTTCTCCTACTTCTAGAAAAAACAGGCTCAGATGGATTTTCAGCAGAATTCTACCAGACTTTCGAAGAAAAACTACAACCAATACTACTTAAATTATTCAAAACATTAGAAACAGAAAGTATGCTTCCAAACTGCTACAAAGGTCATATTACTCTAATGCCAAAATCAGGTAAAAACACAATGACAACGACAACAACAAAATACTACAGGCCACTATTTCTGGTGAAAACAGATGTAAATCCCTCCAAAAAAAAAAAAAAACTGAGCACAGGTATATACCAAACAGATCATACACCACAACCAAGTCCACTTTGTCCCAGAGATCCAGAAATGACTCAATATAGAAGTCAATAAATGTAATAAATCATATATATGAACATAAAGACAAAAAAATCACATAATTATCTCAATAGATATAGAAAAAAATCCTTTTATAAAACTCAACCTACTTTCATAACAAAAGTCCTAGGGAGAATGGGACTGCAGAGAACATATCTGAACACAATCAAGGCTATCTGTGACAACATACGACCAGCATCGTCCTAAGTGGAGAAAAACTTGAAGCAATTACACTAAAAATACAAATGAGACAGGGCTGGACCTTGTCTCCACTCATTTTCAGTATAGTGCTAGAAGCCCTAGCTGAAGCTCTAAGACAAGAGAAGAAACTTACATATGTATTAATGGGAAAAGAAGCCAAATAGTTCTAGTTTCAGGTGGTATGATATGATGAATAAAACATATCAAAAATTCCACCAGATTTTCTAGAAATGATCAACATTTCCACCAAAGCAGTATAAGACAAAAATCGCCTTACAAATTCAGTGGCCTTTTGACATAATAATAACAGACATGCTGAAAAGAAGGATCATAGAAACATAACAAATCTGGGAAAAAACCCAACCAAAAACTTGGCAAATCTCTACAATGGAAACTTAAAAATTATAAAGAGGGGCTGGAAAGATGGGTCAGCAGTGGTTAAGAGCACTGGCTGCTCTTCCAGAGGATCTAGGTTTGATTCCCAGTTCCCACAAGGCAGCTTGCAACTATCCACAACTCCAGTTCTAGGAAATCTGATGCCCTCTTCTGGCATCTACAGACATCAGTTATATACAGGATGCCCATCAATACACAGAAGCAAAACACTCATACACATTAAATACATACATACGCACATACATAAAACATACATACATACATACATACATACATACATACATACATAAACAAACAAACAAACAAATAAATACATTTTTTTAAGAAAGAGACTGATGAAAGCACTTAAAGATAAAATGGATGCTCAAGAATTGGTAGAATTAATATTGAAAAAATAAACATCCTCCCAAAAGCATTATATAGATTCATCTCAATCCCAATCAAAATCCCCGTGACATTCTTCCCAGAGTTAGACATAAGGATCCTAAAATTCATACAGAAGCACAAAAACCCCAGATAACAACAGTGCTAGAGAGACTACCATTCCAGATCCCACACTATATTATAGACTATAGTAATAAAAACAGCATAATATTGGTATAAAAACACATGCAGATCAACGGAACGATACGCAAGACCCACACATAGTTACATAAATACAAACGTGATATTTGACAAAGATGCATCTTCAACAAATGGTGCTAGAAAAACTGCATGCCCACATGTAGAAGAATGTAATTAAGCCCTTATCTGTCACCCTGCAAAAATATTAATTCCAAATAGATGAAAGACTTCAATATGAAAACTGAAATTCACAAAATGCTAAAGGAAATTATACACAGCTGTATACAGTATACAACTTCAGGAAAGGACTTTCTGAACAGGACTTCAGTCACCCAGAAATTTAGCCCAACAATTGATAAAAGGGACCTCATAAAACTAATAAGCTCTGTACAATAAAAGAAACAAATCAATCAAAAGAATCAAATGAAGCATGGAAGGGCATGTTTGTGTTTGCTGTAAAACTAAGAGAGGACTAGCACCATACTATGCAAAGAACTCAATAAACAGAGTCAAGAGAACAAATGACTCAACTTTGAAATTAAAAATATAAGTGAGCTATAGATCTGAACCGGAAGTCCTCTAAAGGAGAACGAAAAATGCCTCCTAAGAAATATCAGGGGAAATGTTCAACGTCGTTATCAATAAGGGAAATGAAAACTAAAACTAGTTTGAGACTTCATTTTTAACCCAGTCAGAATGGCTAGGTTAGTATTACTCTAATGCCAAAACCAGGTAAAAACACCGGGAAACAACTAACAACGAGTGCTGGCACTTGCTGCAGACACCATGGGAATCAGTGTAGGTGATTCCCAAACCGCTGAAAACAGATCTACCACATGACTCAGCTATTGGACTCCTTGGCATATACCCAAAGGACTCTATATTTTACTTGTTCAGCCATGTTCATTGCAGCTATATTCGAAATATTTGGGTAATGGGGAAAAAAAAACTAAATATCCTTCAACTAATAGACTGTGAAAACGCAGTAACACATCCACAATAGAATTCTAGCTATCTTTAAAGAAAAAAAAATCATGAAATTTTTAGGTGAATGGATAGAGTCGGGAAAATAGGCTAAATGAGGTAAGCCAGACTCAGAAACATAAAAGCTCCATGATCCTTTGCATGTGGGGAGCCTAGCTTTGAATTGTTAGATTTGAGTATAGGACCTGGAATAACCACAGATGCCAGGAAAGAAGAAAGGAACTATGATAGGGTGGTTGGGCTCTGTACAGGAGGCTAGCGGGGGCTCAGGTACTTTGAGAGGAAAGAAGAAACAAGATGACTTTAACTGGGAAGCAGAAGGAAGTGTTATTCAGAGGAAAGGCTGGGGGAAGGGAAAATAGCATTAGTAATGTTAGAAAAAGGAAACCTTCTTAAAGTTTAACTAAAATGCCTATATTGTATATATTTTAAATAGAGTTTTACCACATGGGATGATAATGTTCCCAAAGAGAGGCATTACTATCTATCCAAAAGCCCAGTGCCAGAGACCTCCCTTCAAGTGGCTGATCATATTAGTTTGAGAGCCTCCCCGCAAAGTACAGGCTACTGTTGTTACCCTTGGTTGTGTCCCAGAAGTTGAAGATAAGTCCCTTTTGCTGAAGACATCATGTACATCAGACACAGGACTTGATACATACATCTCTAACACAATTCCTTCACCTAAGGCCCAGGGAACATTACTTAAGAAAAGGCAGAAAAAAAATGGTATGAGGCAGAGACCAGGAAATCTTCTGTGAGATGGTATCTCCTAGAAATGAGAAAGAAGTTCCACCCATGATATCTCATAAATATGGCTAACTAAACAAGACCTACACAAGGACAACACAAATAGAGAAGTCAACACGGACGGGGAAATCTCAAGGGTTTCCACCCTAAACAAAGAATGATGGCCCACTACAGGATGCTGAGAGCAGGAGAAATGGCCTTCCCCAGGGTTGAGCACCCAAAGTGGCTATCCAATGCCGACTGATCAGACCTAAAATCATATTCCATGCAAGTAACACTGAAGAGACTGAGCAAGTTGTCTTTACATATCCATGTGTCTTAGTCAGGGATTCTATTCCTGCACAAACATCATGACCAAGAAGCAAGTTGGGGAGGAAAAGGTTTACTCGGCTTACACTTCCATACAGCTGTTCATCACCAAGGAAGTTGGGACTGGAACTCAAGCAGGTCAGGAAGCAGGAGCTGATGCAGAGAACATGGAGAGATGTTCTTTACTGGCTTGCTTCCCCTGGCTTGCTCAGCCTGCTCTCTTATAGAACCCAAGACTGCCAGGCCAGAGATGGTCCCACCCACAAGGGGCCTTTTCCCCCTTGATCACTAATTGAGAAAATACCCCACAGCTAGATCTCATGGAGGCGCTTCCCCAACTGAAGCTCCTTTCTCTGTGATAACCC